>BMAU01008215.1:600000-759541 GCA_019973935.1 Trichonephila clavipes | reverse complement strand
TTCCTAGAAGAAAAATTATCTGACTTTCTCCCCAAATGGCTGTTTACCCCCACTACCATTAAAACTTCTCTTTTCACTATCATTCCATTTAGCTCTCTCAGGTTCATCGTAGGATTTCCCTTTGGAAGCATAAAATGTATCACATTGTTTGCCCAAGTCCCTGGGTTAGTACCATTCTTCCCCTTGGGGCACACCAATATGGGTCGCCGTCTCAGAATCCAACATTTCAAACATTTTATCTGCTACGATCAGTTGATTAACTGACTCAAAATCATTCGCTTCTCTTAACTTACAGTAGTATAACCACATCGATGTTAAACAGTACGCGAACTGAGAGAAAGTTTCGTCAGAGTTACGTTTGGCCTTTCTAAAATTTTCTAAACATATTTTTGGGGGTGATGGTTCATACTCCTTGAGTACAACCTGTTTTAAAGATTCGTAATCTTTTAATTCTTCTTCGCCTGAGTTAACTAATAAGTTTGACACTTTGTCTCCTAACATGCATAACAAAACCTTCGGTTTTAACTCGTCGCTAACCATTTCACTAGCGAAAGCCTTTTTCAAGACTAGAAAAAAATAGTCCCACCGTCTGATTTATTGGGTACCTTTACAGTTAAGAGCCTAACCATTTTAACTATTTAATCTAAAGATTTTACACGTGAGGTTTGACCATTATTTTGAGTAGCACTCTGATTAGAGTTCCTAGATAATTCTATTTCCAAGCGTAATTTTTCAATTGATAATTGTTCTTGGCATTTTAGTTTTTGCTGCTGTTCTGTCTCTAATCTTTCGGCTGTAATAACTTCCAATAACTCTTTTGCCTCTTCCTCCTTGTAATATTTACTAGAGATTATTAAATCCCTTAAAACAATTTTAGACATAGACGGATCAGGTGACTCATCTAAGTCCCACGCTAATTGAATTAAGTCAATTTTCTTACTTCTAATGAGAAATGCCATTTTTAATCAAGCTAAACCTAATGCCAAATTACCTTCTGACAAATTTATATATATATAACTACAAACACTTAAATGACCTAGTACTATATATTTACCAAGCAAAAAAAATTCTACTCGTTTTTTCTAAGAGTACTCAAATTCCAGAAACACAATACGAAATATGTTTACAATAAAACTTATATGAGACACAGTTATTTGTTACTAATCAGAACGCAGAACCTTTTCAAAATAAAAAAAAAAAAATTAATTAACAACATACTTTAGCTACATTACCATAGAATTATTTCTCAAATCATAAATCTACTCTTAGTTTCTTTTTTTTTAATTAAAAGAAGAATCTTATGCAGGAAACAAAAAACCAATATACATATACATCCTAAATTACGAGCAAAGGAAATAACCTCAGATTGCATTACACTATCAACTAACTGACAAATTGCAACACTTTTACTTAAAATGAAAAACTATCATATAATATTCAAAAAAAAACATGCCATATTCTGAGTCATAAATAACCTACAAATTTCTTATTTACAACATTTTAACAGGAAATCCATCTATTTGAAATACATATACACATTTTTAATGGATATTTTTCACCCACTCAAACATACATTTTTCGCAACCATTATTTCAAGATAAATTAATCTAATTATTTTTTTTAAATTCTGCAAACTGAATTGTTATGCAAAACACTTTCTATACCCAGATTTTAATTTTTGAGACAACTTCAAAACAGTAAAGAATGATGATAAAAAAGAAATTATAGTTTAACACTAGAACTCTAAATGCCATATTTTACAACATTTAAAATGATACCCTATCATTTCCAGATAAAATAAGTTCACAATTTTCTTATTTCATCTACACAATAATCCAACAACATAGAATATTGCAATAAACCAATGAAATTTTCTTTTTTCAGATATATCTGCTTTTTCTATTTTATTTTTAAAAAAACAAATTAAATATGACTGCATCCCATTACTCTTTTAAATATTCACACAATATTTTAAATTAGGGGAACAATAGCCACTTACCTCGACATGAACGCTGTTTCTGTACTTGAACACTTTTCAGATCACGACTCCATTCATCAGAAACTGAAGAAAAATACGGCATCTGTTCGTTCATAGCCCAACTCGGCAGGTGATGGTAACACTACATATGGAGAAGGTCTTGTTTTTTTTTCACTTGAAACTGCTGCAGGGCAATTCCCGGGATGCACGTGGTCATCAGCTTGAAGATACACTGCAGGATTCTATTTCCTTGTTAAAAATTTCCTTTCAAACCGAATGTCCACTTGAACCTAGTTCACAATTATGTAGTACGAACACCGATCAATTTGAAAAATTTTATTCATTTAACTTCTTCTCCATTGCATCGCACTTCTGACACCAGTGTAAACTTGTGGGTTCTTTTCTGATCGTGTTCGCATTGTGAATTGAAAATAATTGCAGACAGGGTTTTGTCCCACTGTGTTTATTCCACACCTTCTATGGGACATTTCTTAAAATAAAGAATATATTGAGATGTTACAAGATTACGATACATCGTCCAGCCGTGTCTTCTTTTCACGACCCCGGCTTTTTTCGCCACCCGCTTTTTTCTCTCTCCCCCGTTCCGACCTTTTTTCCTCCGTCGTTGCCAGATCCTTCCCTCTATATCGTCTCTCGTTTTACCTGTTGCCAGGTGCAGGCAGCGATTCCTTACAAACGCCACAACGTTACAGTCAATGGTGATCGGTATAGAGCCATGATTAATAACTTTTTCATTCCTGAATTGAACAATCATGATGTCCAAGAGCTGTGGTTCCAACAAGACGGCGCAACATGTCACACAGCTTGTGCCACAATCGATTTATTGAAAGACACGTTTGGTGACCGCCTAATTTCACGTTTTGGTCCTGTGAATTGGCTTCCAAGATCTTGTGATTTAACACCGCTAGACTATTTTTTGGGGGCTATGTAAAGTCATTATGCGGATAAGCCACAAACGCTTGACCATTTGGAAGACAACATTCGCCGTGTTATTGCCGATATACGGCCACAAATGTTGGAAAAAGTCATCGAAAATTGGACGTCCAGATTGGATTACATCCGAGCCAGCCGTGGCAGTCCTATGCCAGAAATCATATTTAAAATGTAATGCAATAAGATTATCTTTCGAATAAAAAAAAAGTTCATGTCAATCGAATAATACATCGTTGTTTCATTGCAATTTAAAGTTCTATACCTCTAAAAAAACACACTTTATTTAGTATACAGAGTATTCAGAAATGTTTTTGCAAAATAAAAAGGATAATCTGCTAAATAATATTTATTAAAAAAAATCTAGAGTCGCATTTCATTTTGAATTATTTTAAGACTGTGGTGGATATGAATCTAAATTTTAAACCAGTGCTTCACACGCATGGTATGCCATACCCACTGTATGAATTTTTTCAATGCTAATTCTAAACCTTTTTCGGAAAATGGATAGTTCCTCGTCTAGATGACTTTCAGGACATATTCTTTGAAGGGTCTTAGCTTGTAGGCGGATTCTAAATATACATTTTCGGATACCGCCTCTTTAGGTATGTCATACCCTGTACGTGAGTTGCCGTTACATCTTTCTGCAATCATAAGCATGCCTTAAAATTCTTCTTATGCTATGGAAAATTATTGTAGTTGAAGAAATTTGACATTTAAATAACTAGATGGATACAGTATTTAATAGACATAGTAATGCAGTATTTTTGGATGAAGAAAATTTCGTTCAATTTTAATCTTCATTGCAGTCACTCTCAACGAATGCTAAATGATTGTATAAACTGCGTGTTACCTGCCTTAGCAAAAAGAACAGAAAGACTAAATTTATGAGGGAAAAGTGTAATACACATATTGCTTTTCCTATTTTTCTTCCTTTTAAAATTTTTGTATTCAAATTTTATAGTAAAAACCGAATGTAAAGATCCTTGAGTATGAGATACCCTGCTTGTGAAATCCCGTTCGTTTTTTTCACGCGAGTAATCTGGTTAAATATCTACGCCCAGTATATTTCTAGTGGAGGCAAATGAAGAGATAGAATACGAGTCATTTATGGGGGCACTGCGTGGAAGTACGAATTGCAATACCGGTATACCGGGATATCGAATACCGGTATTTTGAGCCCGTTGGACAATTTTGTAATTCCGATATTCACAAATTTAAATACCGTTTTTTTTTTTGGTATTTGCTTGAATTTTTTTAAATTGTCTCCACTATATGCCCAGGGATCTCCAACATAACAAAATAGTACAGTTTTTATTTTTATGTCTCCCTAGAAGCCAAAATTAATTAAACTGACAATATAAAATTGCAGCGAGAGAACGAGCAAGATAATTGAGAAAATATGTGAATCATCCAAAGAGGTGGCCCAAAACTATCCTATTATAGCTCAGAGCGATACCACACAAGCACAGAATTCGTAGTTTGATATTCTTATTTGTGATAACAAGGTTGTAGTTGTGAAGAAAATGCGTTATGTTTCGATATTTTTTTTAATTGGCGAGTTCGTTATTAACATATTATATGTATATCATACATACAATTAATGCAGGTTTTTTATGACTTTTCAAAATTCTGTAAGAGTACAACAGACTGAATAGTGATATTTATTCATTTTTTTTTGTAATTTAAATAAATAATATATTCCTTTACTTTTTTGTGATTCTTTATACACTGTTATTATTTATATGTTACAAATTATTTTTAGTGATATTTACACTTTCTAATAAAACTGGCGAATAGAACAAAAAAAAAACCACCTATATTTTCTTTCTTTATTAAAAATTTCGATACCAGTTTTAAAACCGGTATCCCGGTATTAAGATCGAAAAAATACCGAACAACGTTATCGAACTTTTATTCCGATATTGCAATTCCTCGGTGGGTGAGTGAGTGAAGATTAACGTCGCACTGTTCAGCTGCACGAGGGCTTTTGGCGACGGACCACGTAATTTTGAACCATGGTCAAGTGACGTGGACGACACCTATTCCTCCTAACTACCACACCACACCAACGGGAGGACGTTTCAGCTCTCGACAGATTTAGCGTGCATCGCTGCCCTACACAGCGGGTCTTTAGTGGTACTGGGCTCGAACTCGTGACAAAGCCAGCCACGATCCGATGCCTATACCACTCGGCTACCGCGGCCGCAATTCCTCGGTGGAAGGTCTCGTAACGTGAATTGTTGCGAGTAGGGTAAACACTACACCAGAAGTCCTTGGCAAAGTATGACATTTTCAATTGCCAGTATGAATTGTTCAGCACTATACTTGATTGATACTCTGAGCATCTATTTTGAATTGTCACACGATGAAAATAAATGAGCACACATTGGTTTCAATATTTCTCAACATTTTCTTTATTAATGCCTCTACTTGGACATCTGAATAAAATTTTCTTTCACTTAGAATGGAATTCAATCTTTGATTCCATATTAAAATAATGTTTCTCCCTCATTTTGACAGGTAAAAAAAATCATCATTTTTTTTAATCAAAAACTTTCTTGAACACTGCGTAACATAATTAAACAAATCCAACGATTCAAAATCCCCCGGTGCCATCTAAAAATATATATTTCATTATTTCCAAAAATCTCAATTAATATTACAGTTAACGGTAAACACATAATAACGTAACAGTAATATTACACAATGCATTATAACGTTTTCAATAATTCCTAAAATTTTAAAGTTTTGCATCATAATGAAATTAATCGATAAATTATAGATAGATAAAACTCTGATACAATAATTAAGTCTATTTAATCTGACAGTTTAGTCTCTTTAGCGTTTATCTTTTTAAGTTTCCCCCAGAAACATACATAAAATTGTGCTCAAAATACAATTTAAGTTATTTTTTAATGTATCATCATCTGCATGTTACATGATAAATAACTTTAAAATTACTTATTTTTTTAAAAAAAAGTATAGCTACATTTAGATTAAAATAATTATAGCATCATGAAAAGGCTATTAAAGACAAAAGAATGAATGCAAGACCTTCTAGAAGAAAAAAAATGCATTTATTTAAACACAATCTGTCAACAAAATTATCCTTAATTATCAGCTTCGAACAATCAATGCAAAGAGAAATAGTTATAAAAAACGAAATGCATGTGAAATCGAGCTATTTCTACATAAATGAAGAAAGAAAAGATAAATTTAAAAAAAACTCTAGAGATACAGAGTAATTAATTACTTTATATTTAACTAAAAATTATCAATTATAAACGGTAAAATCAGCGCATTAGATAAAGAAGAAAAAAATAAATTTTTTATTTTAGAAGACGAACAAATCTTGTCAATAAAATGAATGAATTCTGAATAAGAATGTGCAAAAAATCATAACGAAACACCTCACTAATGGCTCTCGTGTGAGCAATTAGTAAGCCGATACAGAGCTAAGCGAATTTTCTAAATGAGAATGAAATGATCTGTTGAATTGTGTTTTGTACGGTAATTAATTTTTTTATGGCTCTCCATTCTTTTGATTTCAAACGCATTTGCATTTTGATGGAGAGAAATATGATACAGCGCTATTATGTTCGTGTTTATTTGCAGAATATTATTTAAAATTATTTGTAGTATTGTGTAATTACGAGTGTATACATTAATAATCTTTTATTGATTCCCCTATTTAACTATTTCGTTTTGGTTATACTTATGAATTTTATTGTAATACGCAAGCATTCTTTTAGTGTTAGCGCATGATTATTTTCTCTATATTCAGTTAAGATAAATCTTTATGAAGTAAGAAGGAAGAGACTTCTTGTTTAGTCAAGTTAAAACTGAAATATTTCTTAGAACAATAATAATTATTTGTAGTGAACAGAGCTGTATGGCTAAGATATACAGATATTTATAACATAATTAAGATTTCATTTTCATTTTGTTTTAACAAACAATTTTATTAATTTGAAACATGTTTCATTAAGTCTCCTTTCTTTCCTATTTCATTGCAATGATACACACAATGTATGTTTGTTTTCTTTATTTGTATTTTTTGTAACACATAATTTCAATTAATATAATACTCAATCGAAAGTCTTATAGAAATCAACGTCTTATTGTTGTTTGTAATTGCAAATTTTAGGCCTAAGGGATTTTTAATTTTGGGGCTTACATTCTACAGTTCTTCTTGCATTTTTTTTTTGTATATTCAGTTAATATTAAGTTAATATAAAGCGAACTTAACCCTATTCCACTCCAATGTTAGTAACAGCTTTAGGAAAGCAATGGTTTATAGTATTTTATTTTGGTCAAAAGACACATATATATGCCATGTTTTCATTAGTGCTTCCTTCCTTAATTTTCTGCATCAAAGTATTGTATGAATGTAGCACTTGTACACTGAAACTCTACATGCACATCATCCAACTGTATAAGCTCATAAAGCTTACTCTTAAAGCTTCCATTCTGTTTCGCAAATGCATGTGTGTTGTATCATGTTTTAATATGAAATCCTCATTTATAGTAATATTTCTTTTTTTGTTTGATGATACGTTAGAATATGAATGTATATTTGGCTAAATCGATGGCATTTAATTTACATTTGAAATATTCCTGTGCAAATAAGGTTTTTTTTATATAACATTTCCCTTTAGGTTTCAAAAAATATTTTAATGTCTATAAAGTTTAAATTATTTTTCCATCTTTTCAAAATTATTGCGATGTGGATTTCCAATTAAATCATTTCTTTTTAATTTATGAAATTATTGCAAAAAAATGAGAATTTTTTTATCGCCTTTCAAATTAAATATTGTGGTTACGGGTTTATTCGGCACTCTTCTATTAATCCTTTAAAGGCAATAATTTCCGAAAAATTGTTTGATTACATAACCTCTTTCTGTAATGGAATTGAGATTTATTGAAATCAGAGCTACTATTTAAAGTTAAGTGAATTAGTTTGAAAAAAAAAAGATGGAATTATAGACGTGTTGATGCTATCTTAAATTATAATGTATATTTGAATTGTTAGTGTATCCAGAAAAAGGATTAGGAACCTCTTGGTGTGAGTTGCAGGTATTGAGGTGAGTATCTACTTTTAATAATAAGTATATTTTCTGAAATCATTTAGAATAGGATAAAAATGTCTCTCTCCCCATATGCTTCAATAAAAGTCCACACTAAATGAAAGACGAAGAAATATATAAAAGGTGGTTTTTTTAATGATGGCTCTTCATTCCACCAACTCTCACACCAACGCGCTAATGTAGGTTTATTTGATAATTACCCAGCTAAGCAATATTTGTGTGCTCAACGGAACTCAACCAACACACCACGCGTATGTGGTGTGTTGAAGGGGAAATAAAAGTCATAAATAAGCATATTTTTCTCTGGAAAAAATAAGCCCATTGCAAACACTTTCAGGATCATTTTGTTGCATTCCCAAGCCTTCAGAATAGTTTTACTGATAGCAGAGCAAAGAAAAAGATTATATTTCAAAAAGACGTATATATACGTCCGTACATTTAAGTTCATGTTGAAACAGGCGTATATATACGCCAGAGGTAGTTAAAAGGTTAAGGTTACGTTCTACTGAAAACGTTAGAAAACGCATTTGGGGAATATCCACGTTCAATGTTAAGCAGTTAAAAATGATGTACAAAATCATAAGTGGAATCAGAGTAATACTCCACAGCTGTAACGCGCACACAGGAATTTTTCAAGAGGGGGTCCGGGGTCAAAAGTTTACCATTCTTGTATCATGCTCCCTTTGATTTTGTCGATTTTCGGGAACAAAACACAGTAAAAAACTAATTATTGAATAAATAATTAGCATTAATTAATCGAATTAATCATTAATAACAAATACTTAATTAAATTTTACGTACTATATACTTAGAATTATAGTCAATCGGAAAAAAAATCAAGGGCCTTGGCGGGGGGAGGGGGTCCGCCCCCCTTGTGTGCACCACTACTCCACAGTATACAAGTGATTTTTTGAAATAATGTACTCTCTTAGACAGTGGCTTAGACAGGCTACTTTTATGGGAAATGTTACATTTGTAGAAAAAAACGTACGAGAAAAGACTTAGATAATATTAATGAAAAAATATTAAAGCTTTACTTATCTATGGAGGGGTTTGAACCCCCAAACCCCACCTTTATGTACACCACTGCTTTTAGGAACTTGGTTTGTTTGTCTCTTTCATAGAAAACTAAAATTAACCCGACAAGTTTATTTACAAAGTTCATGCAAGATCTTCAGGGATTCATTTTTAACGATGTTATGAAGGTAATAACTTTATATACTGTTTAAGTACAAATGAAGGACCCATTTATAAAAAAAAAGATCACATGTTCAAAAATACTTCGTATATTACATGAATGTAAAAAGAAATATACCAAGGGGTGTTTTTTCCACTAATGATCAATAGCTCATTCAAGATCACTATGATTAAAATCCAAACATGGCGACCATGAAAGACAAGAGATTTCGCGTATTAGAGTATGCTGGGTCTTTTCAGTACTTTCGGAGCAACGTGCATTTAGAAATCGTTGCGGAAACAACAGAAACATTCTGCGACAGCATCATCAATTTAAGGAATGTTGGAAACTTAAAATCTTAATATGACAATTTTGGAATTTTACATTTTGAATAGTAAAGATTTTAACCTTTCTAAAAATACCTTACTTTAACCTCTAGGGTAGTTAGAAGCCCTTAAGACCTATTTTTAAATAATCATTGAAACTGGGCTACACCCATTTAAATGGTGAAAAATGTATTTTTTTTTTTTGCTTAAAAGGTGAATGAATGATGGAAATTAAAACATTTAATCCAGAACTACTAAAAAAGGGTTTTCATGGAGGTACACAAAATCCCAATGAAAGTGTAAACAACGTAATAGGGTCTCGTGTACCAAAGAAAATATTTATACAAATAGAAGTATTGTCATTTGGTACACATGATGCAATTTCGTTATTTTTTATTGAAAACAAATATAAAATCCCCGAGCACCACAAAGTATTACACGGGTCTTACAGAAATAAGTATTAAACACACATTCAAGGAATATAAAAATGTAAAAAAATTGAGGTTAAGAAGAATTACAAATATTTACAACAGATTCAAAGAAATTTTTAAAATCATTTTTGGTGGAAAGAAGTTAGTGAAAATTCGGTGGCTAATTAATGTTAAGGCGACTTGGTACCCTGAAAATCACAAACCTATCGTTTTTTTTATTTTCATTTAATCTTATTCTTTACATTATTATCTTTCGATTGATATATCAATTGTGCATGTCGGAAAGTTAGAAGTTGAATAAAATTTCATTTGAAAACAAATTAAGCAATTCAGCCACACCCCCTTTTTAGAAAAAAAGCTAAAAAATGCGTTATGATAAAAAAAAATCTATTTTATATATAGAAATAATAACTATAAAAAAGAATGTGTGTAGTATTAAAAGCAGAATATTTCCGAGGCAATACAATAATGTAATTTTTCTTCCTTGTGAAATGTGTGCATGTAAAATTTTTAAATTAAGGCATTTTATATTAATAATTTTATAATTTCAGTTCTTATTCCTGATATATTTTTCATACAAATGTAATACTTTAATATTATAAGAAGAAAAACAGCTAAAATTTTTGTCGTGACAGAAAAAATATTTTTTTAAAGTTTTTCTTGAGTTTTCTTGTGCAATTAGTACTCTCTAAAAGTTGATCATTTATAAAAATGTGTGGGTTGAAAACATATGAAAATGCAATTATTTTAAAGAAAAACGTATAAGTAATATCTTAAAGTGGTATTTTAAGTTTAATTAAGCTTATAATAATTATTTTTTCAGAATTATAAACTTTAAACTGGTTTTTCTCAGTTTGTGTTTTTCGAAACCTTAGTGCATTCAAAATGCTACTCCTTCGACAATTATTTACCAATCACTTCAATTTTTTCCTGCGTGTTAAAAATAAAGCATGTAATAAAATTAGGAATCCGTTTTGCTATAAACTGAATATTTTTTTTTTTTTAAAGAATAAAATGTAAGACATGTTGGCTTTTCCGTTGATTTTTAGCCTGTATATCAACATTTTATTTTTTTCTCGAAAACGAATGAAGTTATTCTAAAATCGATCCCTAAAGTTGTGAAGAACATCCATAAGAATATTATAAAAAATTTTAGGTCAAAAAATTAATTTTTACAAAAGGATTGGATTTTAAAATTTTTCCAATTTTTTCTTCAAAAAATTTTAATTTTTAAAATTGTGTGAATAATATATGAAAATTTTCATCTGGTAACATTTTCTTGAATAGAAACATGGTATAAAATGTTAAAATATAATTTTTAAATACGTAAATAAAGAAGTTTGCTCAAAGGGTGCCAAGTCCCCTTAAGTCCCTTGAAAGCCAGTCTTATAATCTTTCTCTCTCTGACATACTTGGAACACGGAAGGATTACATGTTCCCCATTTTCCTTACCACCAATATTACAGTCACAGGAAGATAAATGAACTAAATTAAATTTGTTCAAGTAGCTTTTGAAATTACCATGACCAGTGAGAAATTGGGTTATTTTGTAGTTAACCCCATTATTTCATTATTTAATATGGTAAATATATCAAAACCAGAAATTTTGAGAAAACTTAATATTGAGCATGGTGACTACATGGTAAAGACTATGGAGCACTTCGACAAACAGAGACTGTTAAAGGCTAAAAACTCATTTTTACAAAAAAACTAAGGAAGTTAGGAAAGAAAACAGACTTAAAAGGAAGAGAGAGGAAGATGAGATTAAAAAAAAATGCAGGTGATTTGGAGTATGGGGAGGAATATTTTAATAAAAAAAGTAACAGTGTATTAAAATTCGTTTATCTCGAAATGTGAATTTTAGATGTTCGATGAATTTTTTCTGAGAAAAGAATGTTCACAGGTATGTAATTTTTTAATTACATATGTTTAATGATGGCTAATATATACTGAAATGAGCTTTTTATAAAAACTTCAAAAATTACTTTTTACAATTTTTTTATCTGAAAAATGGGTCAAAATACAGTATTTTGATAAAATATTGTATAAATTATTAAATTATACACTCATAGGAGGCAACGAAAAAAATTTTGAAAATACTTAAATTAAAAATTTTTGCGTAAGTCGTACCGTGTCCTCTTAATGAACTTTAAAGATGCAATAGGTTGTAAAATTAGATGATTTTCTGTCACTCATCAATTTACCTCCAGGATATCTTGGAATCTTTACCTGATTTGAATGGGATTATGAAGCACACAAGACCTGATATATTTTCTTTTGTATTATTGTTAGTTTCTTTGCAACTAAAGATCCATCGGGGAGAGTTGGCTGAAGTACGTTAAATCTATTGAGTCTCAAATGTTCTCTCGTTGGTGTAGTGTGGAATTTAGGAGAAGATGTCATCCTCGTCACTTGACTGATGCTCAAATGCACGAGCACCATCAGCAATACCCCTCGTGTTGCTTGTTTTTTCTCTCACTCATCAGTAGTTTCTTTAAGATGATTCCCTTATTATCCCTTTTATTTTGAAGGAAAGTATTACAAAACTCCTGTTACATTAATATTTACAGCTTATAAATATTCATTTCACTTCATGGAGTATATAAGCTACTTAAGATAATGGAGTAATCACGTTAACACACGCAGCAGCTTTCAGTTTAATTAAGCATACTTTGAAGCATCTAATTTAAGCGATTCCAAGCATGAATACCAATCCAAATTATTCGGAATGTAGAGCACTGTTATAAACATCATTAAATGGGTGATGCTCAAATCAAAGTCTATACTCCAGTTTGATGATTTTAAGATCGTCTGCATCGGATGTTATGGAACATTACTCAAATTATATGTACACTGCCAAGTAGATATTAGTTCACAAACAAGAACTTTTGAATCTAAAGTTTCAAATCTTTTTGAAAAAAAAAGTTTGCCATTGCAGGATAGTACACAAATTATGGAACATATTTTGTAAATGTGAATTGATAAGTCCAGGGTTCAATTCATGTGACGTCATAGTCGCATGATAATGAGAACCACGTGCTTTTAGCCAATCAGTTCAAAATCTCATGTGACGTGATAGTCACACGAAAAAGCGACCATGTGTGTGTCCAGCTAATCAGTTCATGCGCTCCGTTTTTGCCAAATTTTGATCTTTTCAGAAATATTCGCTTAAGAGTTACAAATTTATCAAGAACAATAATGCACATAGACTGACAAAATGCATTTAATTTAAAAGTACATGCATAAAATAAGAATTTTTTTTAAATTTTAAATTATTTTGAAGAACTTTATTCTTTATAACATTGAACATTTTTACCCAATTATAAAATTTGAAATTTTACCCCCCAAGTTTTACAAATAGAACAACAATTAGTTTGATGTTTGTTTTGAATTTAGGTAGTTTTATATCTTCATAATAGTTTCATGGCTGTTTGTCTTTATCACGTGATAATCATGAATTGAGCCAATTGCTTTATTAACGCTACATTAGAAATTATTATAGAGCTATTGGCGACGAATATCGCAACTCTAAACCATGTGCTAGTAACGAGGACTTCTCCAAAGTTCCCACCCCTTCGGGTTTCAACCAATTTAACACGCATCAATCCTGAACACTGCTATATTTGGCTGTTTTTTTGTATTTTTTGCATCTGATGCCTTACATTTTATTGTTTGTTTTTTATTTCTAATGGCAAATTATGAACAGTTATTAGCAGAGTTCATTCTACTTTGCACATTTACTGGAAGCTGGTACGTATTTTGAGTGCGGTGCCATATAGATGGATACCAATCAACGCAGGTAATTTTGACGCCAAGTTTCCTCCCTAGAGGAAGACACCTGAGCTCTGAAGGTGCGAACCTTGTACTAGGATTTAAGGGAAGTTGGAAAACCTCTCTCCCTATATATATACACATACTGACAATGTTAAATTGGCTGTTTTTGATGTACCTTTTCTCAAAATCTGTTATATGCGTATGCTTGAAATTTTTCATACAAATAAAGTACACTTTTGTCATTATACTGAAATGAGCTTTTAGCTAATTTTGGATTTTTTAATAATTTGTGAAATATTTTATCAAACATTGTGAAATTTGACCCATTTTTCAAATAAATAATTTGTTAAAAATAAATGTTTGAGTTTTTTTTCAAAAAGCACATTTCAGTATGTATCAGCTATCATTATAAATATATCATAAAAAATTATATCTGTGAGCAGTAGTTTCTCAGAAAAGGTACATCGAACATCAAAATTTACATTTTGAGATAAATTGATTTTCATGCATACAGTGAGACTTCTAATCGGCTAGGAAATAAAAAAATAAAAAAAACTCAATTTAAAATAAAAGATACATGTTTTGGTTTGTATCAGACGTTCAACTTTTAAGCAAAATTGAAGCACTTGGTTTACATTTTTTGTCATTCAAATGGGCTTGGCCCAGTTTCAAAGATTATTTAAAAATAGATTTTAAGCACTTCCAACTAACCTATAGGTTAAAATAAGGTATTTTCAGAAAGGTTAAAATTTCTCTCTCTCTATTCAGTTTAAAATGCAAAAATCACAAAAGGTCAACAAAAAATCTTTTTAGCTGTCCAACACTCCTAAATTAATAGGAATCTTTTACATGTTGTATTATCATACGACATGGCCGCTGTCTATTTTCTGCATCATGAAAATCCATCCACCCTCGAGTCGAACTTTCAACCTTGAATACAGCAGGCCGCGACAAACCAAACACACCACACAGCTGACTTAATTTTATTATATACTTGAGAATATTTACATGCTACCCCATCCGGTATAGTGGTTAGCGAGACTGATTGTTGTACCGTACGGCCTGGATTTGAATCCCAGAGAAAGCAAGAATTCTTTTAAATGTATAATGCCTTCACGAAAAAAGGACCGTGAGGGCACTAAACATTCACATTACTATACATTTGCAAACTTGTGGCTCGATGGCCCAAATAGTCTTCGAGACGCGAGTCCTTTCGGGAGGTTAGTGGAAAGGGAAGAGTGGTGAAAGGCGCCCACATCCTCAGTCTGTTTTCTATCACAATTATGGCGGAAACGATGCAAATCGTACTGTCACCTGAATAATGCTCAAAGTTACGGCCCATGACAGGCGTATGGTTCAGCCCTTTTCCATGATGAATTTCGTGGGTCTCGATCTGACACCGTCAAAGAGTGAATATTAAAGCCCCACTGTTCAGCTACACGAGGGCTTTTGGCGACGGACCACGTAATTTAGAACCATGGTCTAGTGACGTGAACGACACCTGAGCTGGCACTCCCTCTCCTAACTATCACACCACACCAACGGGAGGACGTTTGAGCTCTCGACAGATTTAACGTGTTTTGCATCCCTACACAGAGGGTCTTTAGTGGTACTGGGCTCGAACTCGTGACAAAGCCATCCACGATCTGATACTTAGACCACTCGACTACCGCGGCCACCGTCAGATAGGTGGTATTAGAAACCACAGCAACATAGTTACACAAATTTAATCGAAAAATTTAAAAAATTGGTAATTATACACTTACTATTCAATCATTGTTATGTGTGTAATTAATGAAGTTAGTAATCATTTCAATTTAAAACCCTTAAGTTCCTATAGAAAGCGCCTATTTTTTATGCAGATAGAATTACTGCTTCCATATTATTCCATGCTCAACTAAATTATTGCAGCATTCTTTCGTTTGGCATCATACTGACACCCAATAGCAACAAGCAAAAAACATCTGAAATGCACATGGATTTTGAGCCTCGAGTGGAATCCATGAGAAGTCAAAAAGAACCACCTCATCCTTGCAAGGACGAATCTGGGACTCGACTGAATCATCCATGAATCCCGACATTTGCTTACTAACTCCTCTTATCGAAATATCCGACGTCCTTAATAATTACTTAAGAATAATTCGATTAACTATTATACACATGTTATTATTTTAATAGTTTTAGACGTAATTATACGAGGTAGGATTCAAATTTCCCGGACCGAGCCCAAATTACCCGGAAGTTTTGCATTAGAGCGACTACGATAACATTTCCGAGTCAAAGTATTCTTCCCCTTTTCCAAACAGTTTATCTTAAAGCACATGGTTGGAGGTTTGCCACGGCTTCGTATTTTGTAGGTGGATGCATTTAGTATCCGGCGATTGAAAGAAATTGCGCTTGTTGAGCGGATAATGGATATTAACTTTTTGTGTTCACTTGAGAAAAAGAGCTACGGGGAAACTAACGGAATTTTAAAGCAGGTGTAAGGCTGTGATACATGATAGCGAACGGATGATTTTGAGCGGTATCAATGTTTAAGAGAAGGCCGGGAAAGTGTCGAAGACGGCTAATGCTGTGGACGTTCGCAGACTGAGAGCGTTTGCAGAGAATGTTGAGGATGAGTTTGTTGAGCAGAGAATAATATCAAATTTAGTGTTGGCTTGAAAAAGAGTGCTACAGAGTCTTACGAAATGTTGAAGCATATTTAAAACAGTGATACATTATTACGAACGTAAAATTTTGATTGATATCGATGTTTCTGAGTAGGCAGGGAATGTGTCAAAGACGACGAACGCTCGGCACGTCCACAGACTTCCACAACGCTGAAAATATTGAAAAGTTTTGCTGAGAAACGTAAAAACATGCTACAAACAATGACAGGTTGAAAATGAAAACAACTGTTTTGTCATATCCTTCTTACTCCCCTGATTTTGCTCCCTCAAACTTGAAAATATTTCTTGGACTGGCACGTCGCTTGCAGGATAGTCGATTTCAAACTGTAGATGAAGTTAAAAGATTATCACAGGCTTAATTAAAGCGCAAGCCTAAAAAGGAATTCCAGAAATGTTTCGATAAACTTTACAAGCGATGGCAACAGTGTGCTGTCACTGAAGGGTCTTATTTCAAAGGAGAATGTGTTTCAACAACTAAGGTATACGAACACTTTCGGGGTACTTTTTGACAAAATAGGATATTTAAAAATTATAAATACTTTTTCAGGACTCAATAACAATAAATGCTAATATTTAATACAGCGATATTTAAAATAAATTACCTAAATTTCACAAAAATCACAACTATATATGAAATTTTAGCAATATTTTTGTAAAGCTTCAAAGCAATTTGAGAAAAAAGTAATAAACTTATATTAGTAAAAGTATTACCAAAACAAATTAGATACACTTATCAAGAGAATGTATTAAAATTTTAATGTTTTATTAAAATATGAGAATTTTAGAGCTTATTGAGTAAACATTACAAGAAAAGTCACATTCTTTATGAGATGGTTATTTAAATAATAGCCCTTACTCAAAAATTATTCATACAATAAGAACTATTTTTATGCATTCTCTAGAAAATAGCATAAATATCAGTTTCATAGCTGATAGATTTTGAATAATTTAAATGCCTACTTCTGTTAGATCAAAGACCCATTTCTAGTTTTTCAAACTTTATAAAATTGGTTGTAGCTTAGCCTCTAGGTGGCGTAGAAACAAAACAAAGTATGTTTTGTAAAGCCAGAAGATAGCTCTATTCAATAAAACAACAACAAAATATTCCTTTTTGACCAAATTTGGTCAATTTCAACGTGCTCGGATACCACTGATAAAATTTTTTTAAAGTTATAATCTAAGTACAGGAACTTTGAATCCTAATACGTATAACTTAATTATCTTACAAGGAAAGGGCACTACTAATTCATTTGGGGTCGAGACTTGGTGTAACAGTAGTACTCCTTTAGGGTGTTCACCCCTCAATGTAATTCCACCGAATGGCCAGTGAATTCGGAGAAAAAAGCCTTCGAAATTCATGCTTAGCTTTTATACAATTAAATTTCAATTTCATCCGACGATTTCGTAGCTTGGTTGATATATCGTCTGCATACTATGCGTGAGATTTGGGTTCGATTCATTGGCCATTTATTTTCATATCATTTGATTATTTTTAAAATTAAATTAACTTATTTATGAAAGGTTGATTAACTATTAAATGATATTTTATGTAATTATTTTATATTTTATAAAGTAAAAACAATTAAATAAATTTATTATTAAAATTATTTAAAATTATTTTATATTATATATAATATTTTATTTACAGTATATTTTATTTCACATTATAAAACTATTTGTAACTAATTTTTATGTATAATATTTAATATTTATTATATATTTTATTATAACTATTTTTTTTATTAATATAAAAATATATTTATAAAATTCAATATAAATATTTATATAGTTACAGTAATTGTTTTAATTTATAAAATACAAAATATTTAGATAAAATATCATTTAATATTTAATAAACCTTTCATAAATAAGTTTATTTAATTTTAAAAATAATTAAATTAAATGAAAAAAAAATTGACTGATGAATCGAACACAGACCTCGCGCATGCAGACGATATATCAACCAAGCTACGAAATCGTTGGAGGAAATTGAAATTTAATTGTATAAAAGCTAAGCATGCAGTTCGAAGACTTTCTCCGAATTAGCTGGCCATTCGGCGAAATTACAGTGCGGGTCGAACACCCTAAAGGAGTTCTACCATTACACTAAGTCTCCAAAACAAATGAATTTCTTTAGTCGTGCCATCTCCTTGTAGTCCCACGCTAACCGTTATATTTCTCAATGCGTCAAAGTACCAGTTATTACTACTATTAAAAAAACAAATAAATATAGAACGGAATACACTTTCCAGAGTCAACGAGTGAGAAAAAACAGCTATAACTAATTTTGCTTGAAAAAAAACTCTAATTACCACTTTATCTGTGCTTAGAACATTCCTCGATAGTTGTGAAGAAATCTTTAATTTATTGACAAAAATTATTATTATCTGTTTTTCACAGTACAGATTCCTTATCTTCTAAGTAACTTAGATCGGCAGCATATTCTACTCTTATATATCTATATTAAATGAATTCTTTTAATAAAAAAATTGAATTCATCTCAATCAAAGCTATTGTATTCAACCTTCTAATCGCAAATATATTGTTCGGTACATATTTGACTAATGCCGATTATAATTCCTTATCGGATAAATACTGCTTATTGCTTTCCTTCTTCAAACACTAGAGAAAAAAAGGTGTCTGGGGCAAAATATGACGAGGTACTATTAATTTTCTGAATGTCAATATCGATCTTAGAACTATCTGGAAAGCAATTTATTCCTGAAAACTACCGATCGTCCATGTCATCTGCTGCAATTTTTTAAGCAATCTCGCTTCCTTAACGTTTTTACAATCTGTTTCGTTTGCCATTCGCGAGCTTCACTAACTTTTTTTTAGCTTATATCTTTACTATTTTTTTTCTCTCTCTTTACGATTTCATTTCTTTTTTTCTTCTTTTCATCTAGTTTCTTTTTTTTATCTCTCTATATCTTTGATTTTTTTTCCCCAAAAAGGAAATCTGAAACAGTCCTTGCATTTTTAAGTGAGATTTGTAGAAATGTTTTCTCGAAAGTTTATTTTTGAAACAGCTGGTGAGAGGATGGATACGTCTGAAATACGTCAAATGGAGAAAGTAGGATGCGAAAAAAAAATTGGGAATTAAAATTGAGATGAGATAACATGTTACATAAGAACGAGTTAGTGAATTAAATTTGCATATATGTTTTGCAGTTTTACAAAAATGCTTTGATAAACGAAATAAAATACACACAAGCAATCAGATTTATTTTGAATTCTGGAACATAAACAGTTCCTACAGCGAATTTTTTCATAACATTTTAAAGGAAGTAATATCTATATATATATATATATATAAGACGCATTTGTTGTCTGTTTGTCTGTTCCCTCATAACTCAAGGTCCAGACACCCAAATAACGTGAAATTTGGTACACGTACACAAAATTACACGAGAAAGGTTCTTAAATAGGTTTGGCATTCATAATCCCTTCCAAAATTTTTAAAATTTAATTTTTAAGTGATTTTCCAGTGTTATGACGTCATATGTTGTCACGTTTCTCACTAAGTGGACAATTTATACTTTACATGCAGTTTTTCAAGATTATTACATATTTTTACAGTAGCTATATTTATCGGTAGGAATATTTATTCAATTTTTCTATTCTTTGATATTTAATTAGGATTATTTTTGGAATAAATAATTTTTTTAAGGATTATACTTTCAACAACTAAAATTTTGTTTTGTTGTTTTGGCAACATTTAGGTATTATCGCGGGATGTTTATGTGTGTGATTTTGCTTGCAAATCTTATTTATTTCTTTAGAATGCGAAGATTATAATTTTAACAAACTAAAACTTCTCATTGATAAGGGTTATATTTCAGTTCGGTTCAAATGTGTAATATAGGGGGGCACTTTGATTTGGCGATTTTTCTTCGGATTTTTCGATTTTTATCTAAATGTCATGGTGAGATATCGAATTCATTCTAAAATAAATAATACCGAAAAAAGTGCCTTGGAGACCACTTTTAGTAACCAAAATAAAGAACTGCGCCAAGTAGCCCCCTTATACTACACTTGATCCAATAATATGGTTCTTTGCAATTTCATGTGTCTTTATTTTAACCTTTAAGGATATACTATTGGCTTCAGCTAGTAATTCAAATTGCGTGTATCTCTCGATCGTCTTATTCAGGTAAACCCGTTTGATATTGAGTTTAAGGTATCTGACTACCCTAAAACAATGATTTTTTTCAAAAATTGGCGAATTTTTTTATGACTTTATTTTATAGACCATTTTATTAACTTAATAACAATACCAAGTACTTTATTTTCCCTCCACTAGAACAAAAATTACAAGCGTTTTAGTAAAAGCAAATGCCATAACTTTACACAAGATGTCAAACATTAAAATGCGTTTTACTCGAAATGTGTTTTTTTCGAAAAACTCAAACGGGGACCGCGATTGCTCAAAAAGTTTTGAAAATAATTAGCTGAAATGTTTTGCTTATGTTTTGCATAACAGTAGAAGTGTTTTGATCTTCAGATTTATCAATAACTGTTTTATTTCAAAATTTGCAGTTATTTATGTGAATATAGACAATGTTTTTGTAAGCAATTTCGTATAATGACTTAGATAAAGTGCTCTAGTTTTTGTAAAAATTAAAATATCTCTTATCGTGAAGGTCACTTTAAACAGGAATAACAAAGTAACACATCAAAATAGAAAAATTGAGAATTCGTTCATAAAATCTTTGTACAGAGCGGGCCCCGTTTATGTAAATTTTCGAACATTTTTACTAGTTTTTTCCCATTTTAATAATAATAATATCTTTTTCTTTTACCAATTTTAGGATTTTTTCCTTAAAATATACTAAATAAATATAAAAATCACAAAAAAATCTCCATATCTCCTTTTTTTCAAAAAAAAGTTGTCGCAAGTAGTTGGATACCTTTAGTTGATTAGTATCATATTTCGTGTTTTAATTTAATACTATAGTTCAATCCTTTTGACGTAGATATATTGATTCATCTTTGTATTTAGAAGGTTGACAAAATTGATTCAAGTGAATAAATATAATTTGTTGTCGTAAAAATATCGTCTGGTAATTCTTTGCCTCAATTCAATCTTGCTGTCCAGCGGGAAACCCGGGGGTTCACGCTGGGAATCCA
This sequence comes from Trichonephila clavipes, assembly GCA_019973935.1. Classification (NCBI taxonomy): domain Eukaryota; kingdom Metazoa; phylum Arthropoda; class Arachnida; order Araneae; family Nephilidae; genus Trichonephila; species Trichonephila clavipes. The sequence continues at coordinate 738,012 of BMAU01008215.1, read as the reverse complement.
GAAGTCTCGATAATTATTGAACCAATTATTATAGATATTTAAATTAGTAATTAATTTGACAGCTTCCATAGCTTAGTTTGAATTTCTATAGTGATTTGATAGTCACAATTAAGATCATTGAGTATAATACGCAATAAATATTTGCATGAAGATTATATAGCATTTTTTTTTAAATTTATCTTTTATAATGTTTTGAAAACTAGATCCAAATTCCCCTAATTCCTTAGCTTTTGTAAGCTTGTGCAAGCATCGCATTTGTAAAAAGGAGTACAATTTGTAAAAAGGAGTACAATTCTATTAAGAGCAAGCTAATGCAGCGTTTCTTAAACTGAGAGGCGCGCCCCCGTAAGGGGGCGTGATAACTGTACGAGGGGGGCCATAGGATATTAAAAAATCGAAAACAAAAGATTGTTTAAAAAATTATTAATTTACTGAAAGTAACGAACAAAATACATTTTGACATCATAAAAAATGAAATACAGTACACTGATACTATATACGCTGGTGTGCAAAAATTAAGGACGAGACGGTTTTTTCAATATAACTTTGTACAAAAGCTTTCCAAATCAACACAATACCGTAAGATCCCCAATACGACGTTAGGACATGCGTAATGTAAGCAACACTTACTAAAAGAGAAATCAGAGGGATAAAAAGAAGCTTGATTGAAAAAGTAGCATGGAGCGCAATGCGACTCAAGGCCGAAACATCCCTGTGATGGGTGTCCAGCAAGAAACATCCGGTCTTTAGTAGGGAATATGATCTCCCCTGACTGCTAGGCAGGTTTCACAGCGTCTGCCCATGCTGAGAATGAGGGTGTCAATGAGTTGTTGAGGCATTGCTGCCCATTCGCCTTGCAGCGCCAATCGAAGCTCCCGAATCGTTACTGGTGGTAAGTTACGAGCTGCCAAGCGTCCGCCTAGAAAATCCCATACATGCTCGATGGGATTGAGATCCGAGATCGTGCCGGCCCATCCATACGTTCAATATCCTCACTCTCTAAGAGCTCTTCGGCAGCTACTGTGCGATGACATGGTGCATTGTCGTCCATGAAATCGAACTGCAGACCCATAGCGCCTCTAAAAAGACGCACATATGGAAGAAGAATCTCGTTACAATAACGGGTCCCGTTGACTCAACCTGCGTCGAAGATGTGAAGGTCTGTACGACTACCAAGCATGATGCCTACCCAAACGAGAACACCGCAACCTCCATACCTGTCCCTTTCAATGATGTTCGAGGGATAATTGCGGCTTCCCGCTCTCTCCAGATGAGTATGCGATGAGAATCGCTACTCAAACTGAATCTGCTCTCATCTGTAAAAAGTACTCCTCCCCCATTCATTGTCTCTCCAATTCTGGTGTTCCACCACAGAGAACGCCTTCTCCGATGGGCAGGCGTTAAAGGTACACACCGTACAGGCCGTCGTGCAAACAGACCACCACCGTGCAGTCTTATGGCCACGGTAAAACGCGATATCGGTCGTCCAGTCGCCTGTGTCGTGTGTCTAGCGATTTCTCCCGCTGTCTGCCGCCTGTTTCTTCTGGCCTGTAAGACAATGTACCGGTCATCTGCGGGTGTGGTTTCTCGTGAACGACCACTACTGAACCCCGGATAGCTGTTCCTGTAGTTTGAAATTGTCTGCAGTCGTGAAACGATGCTGTGAGCAATTCCGAACTCTGCAGCCACACTTGTCACACTGCGGCCTTCCTCCAACTTCCCAACGATTCGACCTCGGGTACAGGCATTCAGATGTCGTCTAACAGATTGATTATTCGCCATTTCTCGCTGAGGCAGCAACTCGGTGTGATTTTAACTGCTATACGGCGTGCAATCTCTTTGCCAGAAATACTGATCTTACACCGACAACATGCTTTATACTACTCAGACACTCCCCCATTACGTCTACCTGCATATCTGCGCATGTGCTACCGTACATCACTTTACTTAATCTCCTGATTGGTCTTTCTGTCCGCTCTGCCTCTTCGTTCAGCTGATATGCTAATTTTTCGACTTCGTCTTTAATTTTTGCACACCAGTGTACTTATAAATGTATCAGTCTACACCAGTGTTTCTCAAACTTTTAATGTTCGTGACCCCATATTCAATCATAGCTTTCATCTCGCCCCCTCCGTACAATAAAAATCTATTAAATTCAATAATACTATGTTTTGATTCTAATGCAACAATACGACTCCCCCCTTTTAAGTGCCACTGACGTATATAATCGTCTCGCTCAGCCAAAGTGTTTATTGTCTTTGATGTATATATATACGTTTTTCTGAAATAAATTTTTTTTTTCTGTTCACTGATATCCATAAAACTATTCCGAAGGCTTTGGAATGCAATAAAAAGTAATTGATAGTGTTTGTGATTGATATATTTATTTCAGAGGATTTGTTTATTTATTCCTTTTGTTTTCCCTCTCCCGTAAGAAAAAAACATTACAAAAGCGAGCTAACGTGAAAAACTGTGGTATTGGGGAGACTGTTAAGGGGTTAATTATTAACTGAACAAATTATCAATATAAGTGTTAGTTTTTGTAAATAATTTTATGTGTGATAGATCCACGGATCCATTGATAATTATTAAACTTGTTAACTTAGTATAACCAAATTAATTATAAAATGCATTGGGCAGTACTGAAACATTTGTAAGTGTATTATATCAGTGTAAATGTGTATCTTATTTTTTTAATGTCAGAACGTATTTTGTGTTTGTTTACTTACAGTTTATGTTTTCAACTTTTCAATATGCTCGCGCCCTCGTAGAGTTATCATGCCCACTAGGAGGGCGTGCCCCACAGTTTGAGAAACACTGGTCTACACAATGTATTTTATAATTTATTTAACAATACTAAGTTAAGATCAAATGAGAATTACCAGCTACCTTATTCAAACTTATCTTGATACTTTGTACGGCTTATAATTAATCCCTTAATTGTCGAATGAAAGTTACGCAATTTGCTCCCCAAAGCCACCATCCCCTAGATGTTCATATGTGATGTTTTTTGGTGGGGGGGAAGAAAAGGGATAAATAATCAAATACTCTCTCTGAAAAAAAAAAGTAAATCTATCGCATATACTGTCACGTATATATACGTGGACGTTTTCTGGAAGCATATACGTCCAGGAAATAAATACTTTGGCTGAGGGAAACGTTTATATACGCTGAAAGCACTTAAGGCAGTGTTTCTCAAACTGTGGGACGCAACCCCATTTGGGGCGTGATAACCCCACAAGGGGGGGCGAGAGTATATCGAAAAGTCAAGAGCAAAAGAATATTTTTAAGTAATATTAATTTACTGAAAGGAAACAAAACAAAATGCATTTTGACCATAATAAAAAATAAAACATACATTTACACTGATAAAATACACTAATTAATGCGGCACTACTGCGCAATGTATTTCATAAATAATTTAACAATACTAAGTTACTAAAAAGTTTAATTATTACCAGTGTCCCTATGGACATGTCATAAGAAATTATATGCAAAATTTAATACTTGATAATTTGTGCGGTTTATAATTAAAGTCGCGTTGTAGCTTTACGTCAAAGTATGTTGTTATTGTATGCAGTGGGCGCGATGAAAATTAAGATTGAAAATTGGGGTGCCAGTATAGAAAGTTTGAGAAGCACTAGGCTAAGGTAATGTAACACGGTTTTTTGAGAAATGCATGATTAGAATAGGATGCCTGGGAAAGAATGACTTTTTGAGATAATGTACACTGACAAAAACAAATTTGGATATAAAGACCCTTTAATTTGAGTAAATAGTATCAGAAATATATATATCCGCTTAGCTCTTACGGATTTTCAATCCTCTTACCCCAGCGTTTCTCAAACTGTGGGGCGTGGCCCCCTTGGGGGGCATGGAAACTCTACAAGGGGGGCGCAAGCATATTGAAAAGTTAAACAAAAGATTATTTAAAAATTTTTTTTAATTTACTGAAAGTAGACAAACAAAATATATTCTGACATAATAAAAAATAAAATACACATTTACACTGATATATTATACTTATAAATGTATCTGTGCTACACAATGTATTTTATAATTAATTTAAATATCCTAATTTAAGAAAAAGTTTATTATTTACCAGTGACCCCATAGGCTTATCATTTATGTAATTAAAATCAAAAATTAACCCTTATCTCAATAATTTGTCCGGTTTATAATTTTTTTCCATAACTTCTAATTAAAAGTTAAGCGATTCACTTCCTAATGCCAACCGTTTTCCGCGTAGGCACGCGTATGTGATGTTTTGGGTGGGGGAGATAAATAAGAGCAAATAATCTGAAATAAGTAAATCCTTCGCTAACACTGTCAAGGTCCTTTTATTGCATTCCAAAGCCTTCGGAATAATTTTATGAATAGCACTGCACAGAAAAGATCGTACTTTGGAAAGACGCATATATACGTCCGAGGAAATAAACGCTTTGACTTAGCGAGACGTTTATATACGCTGGGGCGCTTAAGAGGTTAAAGTCGTTTCGCACTTTCAAGGTCAAATAATAGTATTATTGAATTCAATACATAGTTCTTTTATGAGTGGGGCGCGATGAAAATTATGATTGAATATTGGGTCGCATATATTGCAACTTTGAGAAACACTGTCTTACCCATTAAAATATATAATCTTCGATGTAGCCACGTAAACGCTCATGAAAACCCATATATCTTCTTTGTTGGAAGAAGGTGTTCGGTATTGGCATAACCTATAACATAAAACGTAGGCAACTTTTTCTAAAGAAGAATCAAATCCCATCATCTTATCAGCGGGTAAAAAAAAGTATTCCGAAATTTCACGAACTTCTGAAAGTACTGTTCAGGAGGTGCCGAACTGGTACTGGCACTCAATATTTCCTGACATTTACAGCCTCAGCACACACATTCACTCTTCTAAAAACATACCAAAAAAAAAGTACCAGCCTACTTAAGTTGATTTTGGAAAAGTAGCTGAATTTTAAGTAGCGTCTACATATATAGCGAAGTTATTTTTTTATTTCATTTTCGAAACCTCCCTGGCCCCAGAGTTAAGCAGGTATTTGGGCTTACTAGAAAGCCGGGCACGTATCTCTTCAAATGCCAGAACCGTGATTTAGTTTTCACAGACGATTCTGTAACTCGTAGGGTTGGGGACGTTCCCATACCTCCTCCACACTCTTTTTTTGCCGTACCCGGCCTGGAAAATTGGCAATTGTTAAAAGAAGCACGATTCAGTTTTTTTTAATATTTTTTTTCCGAACCTCACCCAGATTTTTTTTCACACACACACACAATTCGCATTTTTTATCTATAATTTTCTCCATTTTTTTATTCTTCGAGTCAAAGTTCTTCAGATAAGTAGGTAGACTTGAGTTTTATTGAATGTTCTATAAGAAATGTGTGAAGAAATGTTCGAGAGTTGAGAATAGACTGTATATTTGTTTCTTATTTTAAATTTGGCGAAGTATTTGGGGAGAATATATAGAGCTGAGAAATTTGATAAAGAGTTTTATCAATTGAAGATAATTTTGAAAGGTTGAATTTGTTTTACCTGAATAAAATTTTATACTACTTAAGCAAAATGAAAAACTATAAATTTCAATATACATACTTTAACATATAATGGTATTTGATTTTATTCTGAATATACTTAACTTAAACCAAATTAAAGTGTCTCATACCTTTTTTGAAATTCAAATTTTAATATTTTAAAATAAAAGAAAACTATACATATATATATATAACTGAAAAATATATATTTCATGCCATCCCCTGTTATTTGTTATCTAAGAAATATTTCTTAATGATGAAATAATCCATTACCTGTAAAAATATGCAACATCTAATTCTTATAATAAACTTATGTCTTTTTACATAGCCATTTATGTGTGTTAAATTTACGATGTCAGGTAAATAATGTTAAATTGTTATTCAGTTTATAACGGGTAATTTTCCAGGTTCTTCAACTGATCCTCTTGGGATCAGTTAAACTGTGATTTTAGTTTAAAATTCATTTTCCGTAGAGATGACTTTATTTTTTTGCAAATGTAACTACTACTTAAATCCTGACGTTGAGTATGTGAAGTTAATGATTAATCGTTAACCATGAAATCCACGAATTAGAAAAAAGTGAATAGTGACTGGGTGGTAGTGCGTCTCGAGATTAAATAGTAGTCGTAGAATCCACCAGGAAATGTGGAAATAAATAACTTTAGAGCTGACTGAGCTATCGGGATTCGAGAAGGATTGTCACAAGGAGCTCCAACTGAAGATAAGGGAATTTCACTAATCTAGGTATCCGATTAAGTGTTAGGATTTCGGAGTAAAGTTTTAAAACTGCATATTCCATCAAATGTTCAAGATAGAATAAAGTAGCTATTTTTAAGATCATGTCTGCTTCATTCGCGAATCCTCTTACACCCGTGACAAGTTATTCACGATGATAGTCACAATCATGTATTAATTTATAGTACATAATAATATATTACTTTATGGAAGGCCAGGGTTCAGCGGACATCAAATTAAAAACCACGGCTATCAAGAGCAATAGATCTAATTATTATACTATGCATCCTGTTTTAATTTGTTAATTTTTTTCCTCCGTTGCATTTATTCATATAACATGTATTATACTGTTGCTCTAATTGATGTTTAATTTTCTATAAAAGTAAGAAATGGCATATCTGACAAGTATTTCTGAGTTTTAGTTTTAAAGATGCATTATGGTAAATAGATGTACGTGTTATCACCCCGCTATCTGATTTAAGTTTCTTAATATGTTTTATACCTGAAAATATATTCTAAGAATCGATCCGGTACCGATAGAATCAAGTCTTAAATTTTAAAAAAGAAATACATAGAAATATGTCTATCGAACTAAATGCAAAATGACAGATTGCTTCATCTTATCTTGCTTACTCTGCTAAGTATAGCAGACGTCAAGAAAGACTTAAAGGTACTTATACATATCATAATATTTTGTAAATCATTAACGTTCTTCTTTTATTTTCTTGTGAAAAGTTATCAAAATTTGGTGTCAAAATTCTACGGAAGGTACAATAGTTTTTTTGTTTTTAAAATAATTTATAAAGTATTTTTTAAAGATCGTATTTTAAAAAAAAATTACGATCCCCAATACATAAGCATCTACATACGTATGAGGTTTTGCAAAATGGCGTAGTAAGAAACAAAGCGTCCACACAAAGAAGGTACATTTGTTATGACTTTGAATGTGATTACGGCGATTACGTACCTAAATAATTTAAAATATTTAATTTTTCGCATAATTCTAGCGTATATATTGTTTTTTTATTGAAGTGTTTAGTTTTTCTAAAACATTGCCACTTTAGAGAAAGATGGAATTGAAAATCAAAAAGAATAAGACCAAATAGATGCTTTGAACTAAATCATGTTTTAACAATTCTTACTTTAATATTGGAGAGTATAATTTTGAAGTTGTTGATAGTTTCACTTACTTAGGTTCGGAAATTATCAATATAAACTATTGTACTACTGAAAACAAAAAACGAATCACTATGCCTAATAGATGTCTTCATGGAATACGAAAATACATTAAATCTAATTTAATCAAAAGAAAAACAAAGGTTTTATTTTGTAAAAGTTTTTTAATTTATGCATAAACTTGGTACTTGTCTCGAACAGATGAGATCATGATAAGTATCTACGAGAGGAAGATTTCAAGATTTATAATTGGAGAAATTCAGGAAAATGGAACATGGCGAAGAAGATCAAATTTTGAGCTCTATCAATCGTATAATCTGACATTGTTAACTTCATAAAAAACCGAATTTAATGGGTGGATCATGTTGTCAGAATGGACGAAAACCTTACCCCTTAAAAAGTTTTCAATGCCGAACCATTTGGCCCACGAAGAAAAGGGCAGGCCAAATAAGCTAAGATACACTTTTCTGTGATAAAGTACTTGATAAATGTAATGTTCTCATCCTCTATAAACATTATTTAGTCACAAAAAAATCTGACCAAGGGTTTTTTCCTGGGAGATGGCTAGACTTTACAGCCACTGTGCACTTAGAACATTTAACTTACTTTTCAGAGCAGAAATAATAAATCATATTACAATATTTTTTAATGAAAAATTGACATTTATGTAATAAATATTTCAATAACAATTAAATTCAAAGTATAAGCGTAATAAAATAACAATAGAATAATTGTATCACGTAGAATAACTTACTAAGAATATATATAGAACACTTAGAACATACATTGAAATTCGTATATATCCTCATTTTATATTGTATTTAATTTTAGTATAAAAAGTTAGAAATAAAGTAATATTTTTGAGAATTTAAATTAGTTATTTCACAAATTTGATGAGCTATTTACTGTTGAACTTTATAATATGCAAACGTTTTCTTGGAGCAGAAAAGCTGTAACGAAATACTTTCGAACCCGAGAATCTTGTACCACATATTGTAAACAAAGTTTGTTTATGCTTCCAACCCTCAACATTCTCATATGATTCTAAGTGTTCTCTCTCGAGTGGAGAAAAGCGTAAATGTGTCTAGGTATTTTTTCTGTTCTAAGTGGAAAGTGGATGGAGCCTCTCTATCCACATATAAAAGCTTCCCAAAAACTTAAATAAAACCTTTTTATTTTTAATTGCAAATTTGCATAATTCGTTTAAATGAGAGAAAAGTATACTTAAGACGTGTCGATTTTTTTTCAAAGATCAGAAGTTTTATTTATAGAAATAAAAATACAATGTGTAGATTTACAAAAAGAAAAACTGCTTTTAATTACCCATCAGAGGACAAGAAATGCAAAAACGGTATCGTCCTGCCATCTGTGTTGATTTGTATGAGTTTTAGCTACAATTAATTCAAGTGGATAGACTAAATATCCATCATCCGCTTGGAGAACATTTCTTTTTAATATGGGTCCTTTTAGCCACTGCCTATGTACCTATTAGCCACTGCCCGTTTAACGGTTAAACAACCCATCAGCGAAAAGACATTTGAGCCTCGACATATTTAACGTGAATCGGCCTCCTCTGCACGGCGGATAACAACTCTCCTGATCACTACTGCTAAAAAAAGCTTCCTTTTTCCTCGTAAATACGTGTAAAGGGCAGGCTCTATATGGAAATTGCTCTTTGACGCCTTAGTTATTTTACTAAAAATACACAAAAACACTTCTTTCCGAAATAAATACTCCGAATTCAATGTGAAGGAAAGGGAAATAATAATCAAATGAAAAAAACAATCGCTTAACTCCCTATTTTTTATTTTAAAAAATAACAATTATTAAAGGAATTTAAAAACGAATTGTAAAACTCTCATATGCACATTTTGTAATTTGAAAAAAAAATGCTAGAAATTTAGTATAGTCATAAGTTATTCCTATTCCCTAACTTTTAAGGGGTAGCGGAGTATGTATTTGAAGTAATTCTCGAATAAAAATGGCAAGTGAATCTACAATTTGAACAATAATAAGCATATAATTTTACAAATTGTTTATAGAAAAAAATATATATTTCTTGATTTCAAATTAAGTTTGAAAGTTCTTGAAGTATTTTTAAATTTTCATAAGGTTTAAATATATATATATATATATATATATATATATATATATATATATATATATATATATATATATAGTCTAATTCTCTACAAACGACACATGAGCATCCATCAATCACATTCGAAAAACACATAAGACAGTAGGAAAGCACACAATGAAGGACACATGAGCAATCGAAATTAAAATTAAAAAACGGATGCTTCAGTATTATAAACATTGCTGACTTAGGACAGCTAATAAATAAAATAATTTATATAAAAGTGGGGTTGAACATGTTTTTTTCGCCAGCCAACCTTTCCCCCTTTATGTTAATAATACTGAGCAAAAACCTATTGAAAGTAATGGATAGGAATATCTAAATCCATTACAGGATATATATATATATATATATATATATATATACATTTAACAGTATTATATTATTATATATTGACAAAAATATTACGGCATTCTCACAAAATTTTGAAGATTTATATATACATGTATATAATATTTTCAAATTGAACGGCTTATATTTTATTTTTTGTATGGTCACATAAGTAATCTATTCCCTTAACTTTGACTCATATAATGCTTTGATTAATTGGTATCTCTCTATCAAGTTAATTTTAATTTAAAAAAGTCTCCTAAATATTTCTTTTATTCGATTTCTACAAAACCAGTTGTTGGATTATATTCAGTAATTTATTACGATTACAGATTTTTCATTTTAAAGAATCTTTATTTTTGCCGGGTTAAAAATGCCTCGAAAATGTTTGCAACAGCATTACACTTTTCTTTTTCAGACAGGTAAAAGAAAAATTGGATAGACTTGTATTTAAAAGAAGGAGAAAAAATTCGACAAACACTACATCAGAAAAAGTTCTGGCAAGTTCCATGAACCGTTCGACCGAATTCTTGGGCGTTTTTCTTTTTTCCTTTTCTTTTTGAAATGTCATTCACGAGGACCAAGACAGCTGGAAGGACATTGGTTTAAGAACAGTCCGTCTGACCTGAGAAAAATACTAGATTCTAAGTGAAGTATTTGCTTTTCTTGTATGTATCAAATTCAATGACTTTGGATGAAACCATAACAAACACAACCATGTATGTGTTTATATTTATCTAAGTTTCAATACTGTTTTTTTCGTTCCTTACGAATTGATACATCGGGTGAGCTTAAAGTTCGTTTAAACTTTAAAAAAATTCGCAACAAGTAATATAAAAAAAGTCATTTCTTACTTAGGTCAACAAAAACATTATTTATTTTAGTTACTTTTTATTTAATAGTTACAATTAATATAAAATGTATATACACATGACAGAATCCCAATATTAAGTGACAAAATAGAAAATTGATTTTCCTTGCAATATTCCATTTTCATTTCTGTATAGGGTATCGGACTATTTTTTGTTTGTTCACATTTTATTTGTTAATCAAATCTAATTATTCTAATAAAATAACGTAGTAGAAAAAAACACATTCTATTATAAATTTGTACAAATCTCATGACATTTGAACTCAATTCTTCGGATTTAACTTCAAGCAAAATCCATTGTGCTACAGGGACACAATGGACTATTTTCCATTTTTATTTGCTCTAGATTTTTTATTTTGTTACTATTTATTCAAAAATTGAATTTAATGAATGAATATAATGTTTGCTAAATACTGTATTAACATCAGTGTCATCAACTACAAGTATTAAAAAACTGTATTTGAACTTGAATGGATGAATAGCTAAGTTTTTAATAATAAAATTGTTCTTATATGTGTAGTATTAATTAATTAGTCATAAAATACTTTTATATTGCACCATATCATACATTAAATATATATATGTTTCTATATATTCAATATAGGCGACCCATAGCCAATTATAATTTTTCGCGCGCAGGCGCAGTGTAAACAAAACTATTAACCTGAAAACAATTAAGAATGCACTTTGACAGAGAGAACGCGAGAATGCGCGAGCAGGCAACCCTATAAACTGTATAAGTATCTACCTTTTGTAATTAATTTTTTTTAAAGTAAAAATAAATGTGAAAAGACAAACGTCTTGGACCCCTTGTTGTCTCCCCACTTTTATATATTATCGATATTTTTTCGATTTTGAATTTTTAAAGTCTGGACAATCGAACAAAATGATGTATTTAATTAAAGATTTATTTCGCTTCGCATATTCATTTTTCAAAGTACAAATGTCATTAGAACCTGTGTAGAGGTTTGAACTCAGCATCTGGCATTATACTACGCCTGTGTGAGGCTGGGCATCGAAAAAATGTTCGATTTTGATCAAAGTTTGGACAGTGAAAAAAAGCTCCGTGGAGGAATGTACATTTTTTTCGGAAACTTCGTTCCGCCTGTTAGAGGTTGGAACCATCGACAAATATTTACGGCTGTGATTAAAACAATATCATAACTACATTTTTAAGTGTGAATAAACCGACCATAATAAAGGTTGGAATCAACAAGTAACACAGACGAAGAGGTGTCAATTCGAACAATTTATCTGTTCAAAAACTATATTTTGGATTTACCACTACTGAAGTGAAATGATGGAAAAAAAGCCCCAGCTTCATATGTGGAAAACTACATCGTATGGGCAAGCATGTGAAAGGGTTTTTAAAAACATATAAAATCTTTCCATATTTTTTTAAAATGTATAAAAACGTATCTTAAAGAGGATCTCATAAGAGTTGTTGAGGGATCTAGGGGTACTGTTCAAGACCCTCCATAGCTAAACTAAAGACTAAAATTGAGAACAGTAGTAAAATTAAAAGTGATCAGATTTTGTTAAAACTTTAATTAAAAACTGTATAGATGAGAGGGTATCTGTACGAAAACAAAAGGGATTTAGAAAAACAGAAAATTGAACTTTTGCAAAACTACCGTTAGCAAAATTAGAAAAAAGAAGTCGAACTTCAAACGGCTAAAAAATAAAGCATTAAGTTTAAATCCTGCAGCTAAAGTCGAAGAAAACAGTTCGAAACTAACATAAAAAATATGATAAAAAGTATTAGAACTTTATCTCTTCCTGTTCCCAATAGATCTGAAAAATTTTAATCTGTTCTTCCAATCATTAGAACGCCATTTTTAACCAAGAAAATAAATGACGAATATAAATCTGAAATTTTAATAAATCTTCTGGGGAAAGAGCTCATAACGTCATACTGTATATTAAAGAAGAGGAATTAAATGACTATGAAAAACTAAAATCTATAGTACTCACGAGAATTCCGATTAACCCCTCGGCGAGTGTTTAAACTCATTTAAAAATGCTGTAAAATCATCAGGCGAGACATACATCAAATTTGCTGCAAGATTGACGGCAAACTTCGCAATATTATTGTTCGTTAAAAAAAAATTAATTCCTTTGAATCTCTATGTGATCTTATAATTTCTGATAAATTATTTGAAACTTTAAACAAAAACTGCAACTCATTTTGGCATTCGAGAAGCAGAAGATTGGTTCAGGCCTATTGATTTTAAACTAAAATTAGCATTTTTATATTTCATCTAGAAAAAGATCACATAAAGAAATTCCTATTACTTAATGGATATACCCAAGACCCCTTTAAAAATAGATCAAAAACTTTAAACCAAAGATTAAAGCGAACTATCTCGAATATCTTGAATGGTAGTGCGGGGAAAAATAGCTATATATGCGGTGATTCATCTCATTACGCAAGAGATTGCGAGGAGCGTTTTAAGCCTAAAGAATCCCACATCCATAATAGAATAAACGTGAATACTTTGATGAAAGTCGAGAGCGAAAAACAAAATAGCGATGAATTAAATCTTCAATATGTACAAGACCATTTTTGTAGAAAATCAGCCCGTTTCAACATCCTTGATCGATTCAGGTCAATCCCAGTTTTAAATTCCTCACTAATTATTTAAAACACCTTCCGAAGAAATAATAACATTAAGTTCATGTTTTGGCCAACAGCATAAGATTGAAGTTAAATCCATAAATATTTTTCTCTTGAACAAATATTCTACCGGTCTAATTTTAACGGCAATATCACCTGAACTTGACCGAAGTATATTTATTATACATCCCAGTGTATATGCGGAAATAAAGAACGTACTAGGCCACGCAAAGAGCGATGTTTTATTTTTCTACAACTGAAAGTGGATCCTCAATTTTACAGCGGTGTTCATTTTTATCTTCAAATTTTTCTCAAGGTGTGAGTTTCTAGTTATGATTTGCCGAGTAATATTTTATGTTAAAAACTTTAATACTAAAATGATTTGAGTTCTCTAATTGAGGATTATAAAGTAATAAAATTAAGAGTACTAATTTGTTAAAATTAGTATTGTAACGGAAAAATGCTCTGATATATAAATATAAATTAGCCAATGGCGTTGTGAAAATGTATTTTTTTTTATTATGGAATTTATCTCCCGCTCACCTAACCCTTTACCTATGAAGAGTAAACATCGTCGGTTTGTGTTGCTCGCGAAGGATCTTTGAGCCCTGGCAGTGGAAACGGCGGAAAGAGAAATCGTTTTGAACAGACGTCAGAACTCTAGATTTGAAAATATCGATGCATTCAACCAAAATCAACTAAAAAGACGTTCTTATGCCTGTGAAACACAATGTTCTCCTTGGAACCTTCCGGATGTCGAACCCAATGCTCTTCGGATTTATGGAGATATCCATTGCGCTAGTTCAGGGACACAATGATATGTTACATCTTTTTATTTGTCGTATAGTATTATTTATTTTGTTACTATTTTTCAATTCTCCTTTAATGAATGAAAAATGTTTGAAAAAAACTGATTAACATCGGACAGTGTCATCAGGCTGGCCAATTGTAAAAAGCCAGTATTTCGCGCGCATGGATGAATAGAAACTGAAACTATTAATGAAAACAATTAAGAAAAACAGCAGAGAGAACGTATATGCGCGAGCAGGCGTTGAAAAATTCTTTTATCATTGTCAAACTTATCTACCTTTTTAATTAATTTTTGTTAAAGTTAAAAATAAATGTGAAAAAGACAAACGTCTTGGACCCCTTTGTTGTCTCCCACATATATATATATATATATATATTTCCTATTATGTCTAAAATTTCTGCTGTATGGGGAAGGTTGGATCCATAAGGCATTGCTAACCCTAAATCTCTGGCCTAATTAAGCGTTAACTTTAGAAATCATAATAGGTCTCCAGTTTAGTCCAAATACCTTTTTGTATCTTCATTTGTTGCGTCTGGTGAATTCCAAATTCTTCTTCCTTAGCATTGTAGATTCTAGAAGTTCTTTCACTTTTATTTTATTATACTATTAATATATATATATATATATATATATATATATATATATATATATATATATATATATATATATATATATCTTGTAAGAGGTAGGTAACCCATGGGTAAGATGTAGTAAATTGATAGAATACCTAATTACTTCATAGAATAAGTAGGTAAATTTTGAAAATATAATAATCCATTACACACATACTTTAAACAGCTTTGTTAATTGTTTCATAAAACACCTAGACATTCAAAGAAACAACTCAATTAAATGCTTTAGTGGTAGCATTTATGTGTAGCAAACGCTTTTTTTTTTCAAATTAATAACTTACAAGCAATTATATGATCATAACTACAAAACGATGTCAAAAAAGATAGAAAATAATATAAATATGATCCTATAAAGCTTATTTTAACTAATTTATATATTCTTAAAAGCGATCCAATTGCGAGTTGATACATTACCTGGAACAATAGCCTCTAAAGTAACTTAGTGTAATTTAACTTTAACTAATTTTACTTGCTTTTACAGCTTTGCACTTATTTTGAACAGCCGCGTGCTTGCTTTATTGTTAGTTTCACTATTCCTTTAATTGTATTGCGGTAGAAAAGCTACTTGTTATACAAAGCACTGATTAAGTGAGACTCTGTTTCCAATGAGAATAAAATAAAAGTAATTAACTTAACATTAAGAGTAATTTTATTTTCCAGCGTTATATTGCAATTGTATTTTTTAAAAATTAGTACACTGGATAGTTTTGTGTTGTAGCGAACTTTTAATCAACGAAATACTAGATCCAGCTTAAATGAAACAAAATAAGATAAAAAGTGTTATTCTAAATTAAATAATTAAGCTCACTTTACTTTTCGTTGTTGCTTTCACTGTAAACCGTAAAAATTGATACAGCAAATGAAGGTTTTAACAAACCTTAATTGAGCAAGAGATCGAATTTAGCGTGAATAAAATCAAAGCAAATGAGTTAAAACAATATATACATTGATTGTAATGAGAATTAAACTTTATCTTGTTTTTCATAATTATTTTTATTGCGATCTATGAAACATTTTATACAGACAACTATTAATTCAAGGATAACCTGAGCACTCCGAAATTAAGTAGTTATTTTAATAAGAAATATAAAATATTTCAACTATTTGATTTCTTCTATGCTTTTTTTTATTAAACTCAATAACAAGCGCTGAAAAAGCAGCCGATAATACTAAATTTTAAAGTAAATTTAAACCAAATTGGAGGAGGATTAGAAAAAAAGCATCATTAAAAATATACAAAGACTTAAATTAAATTAGCCTTTTCTGTTTTTTTTTCTATTACACCTTCGAGCCATTTCGCCATATTGAAAGACATCGCCGAATAAAAACATGTCGCCAAGTAAAAGATGATCGCACGCACAAACAATACTGTTGTATTTGTACAAGTTTGAGAATTTTTCCATTATTGGTTGCATATCACGGAATTTGATGGTGTCTTTTCTTTTGACTAATTTGTCCACGATGTAATACGGAAGTACCACGTTTTCTAAGAAAGCTGTGCATAAAATATTTTTTGCATCCTCTCTTTTTTTCCGATTCCTAGAAAATGGTAAGTTTACTTTCACTTATATTTAGCAATGATTTAATGAAAATAAGGTCTCAAAATGGTTACGACAATGCGAAATCTAAAAATATAATCCGAAAGGTATATATGAGAGATTCATGTCGTGTAATCTTATTAGAGTATATATATATTTATATAATTATATTTTTGCTATTTATAAAGTTACGTAATTTTGTATCATTGTAAATATATTTAAATAATCTTTATACTGAAAAAAACGAGTATAAGTGTAGTTTATTTTTGAACATGAAATATTGTCATATCATCTAAGTGATCAGAGTTGTGCAGTACCTATGTGTTACTCCTAAAAGATTAGTGTATCTTCTGATCCGAAAACGAGTATTAGCAACTATGTCGTCATTCATACTATTACTGGTTTATGTTTATACTAACACCACACTACTCCACTGCCAGTAATTCGAAAATAGGCGAACGAACGAATATATTTGTGGTGAGTTGCATATCGTTGCTTGTGGGTTGCGTCATCATGTGTGACGACTTTGTTGGTTGCGTCATCATGTGTGACGACTTTGTTGCATCATGTGTGACGACTTTGTTGTTGCGTCACTAGCGGCTGATATTTGCGGTGGATAGATGGCATGTAGAATTGCAGTTCTCTTCTTTAGAATAGGGTACCTTCCGATAAAAAACGAGTATCAGCCACCAAGTTAAAACGATCTTGGTAGCATGGACTATGCCAAAATGATCGTCATATCAGAGATAGTATGGTAAGAGATATGCATTTAAAATTTCTGGTTTATATTTAGTTGCGCAACTGGGAGGTTTAAAACCACACTATCCAAACTCTGATGACTTTGCCAGTGATTCGGTGAATAGGCGAACGAACGATACCATATATGTGGTGAGCGTGAGAGCTGTTGCATCATCGTGTGTGACTGCTTGTGGGTTGTGTCATCATGTGTCGATCGACTTTGTTGGTCCTTCCGTCATGTGACCGAAGTTGGCTTGAGCCGACGCCGCTAAGACGCTTACAACTGACCCCACATCATTGGCAGTGTCGACTGGATTTTTGCCGACCTCGGGCAACTTGATAGATGGAGACACTTCAGTGATGAATCCCGACAGTCTCAGTGCGATGACCACCGCACACGTTGGAGGCGCACCGGCCAGCGGTCCGATCCGGCATTTGTCGACGGCCAGGTGTGACAGTGTGGGGAGCAATTTCCAAAGAATCTTTAGGAAAAACGTGGACGATTAACGCCGATTGTGCTATAGCTATCAAGTAGATGCCATTTATCCGATACGAAAACAATGTATCTCCTACCATGGCCTGCCACAGGTCACCACCAAGTTAAAACTGCAGCCGTTTCGAGATTTAACTGCGCAGATGCAAAGACTAGCATCTTCCACAGGGGTCATAAGGTTAATTACGATGCCACGCCGAATTTATAGCTATATATATTTTTAACCTTTTGCAAGCTAACCACTTAATAAAATGATATTTTGTTCTGAATTTTTAATATTTGTTTATTTTCATATACCAACACGTGAATGTAGCTCAATTTCTTCTGGGTGCATATAATATATATATATACCACCACCAACAATGCGCGAAATTAATAAAAAAAAAAATCGTTCTATTATTTTAATCTCATTATTCGTTTTATTCCAACGGGCTTAACTAATCAAGCTTGTTTCTGACATTGGAGAAGTTAATATAGAAAATAATAATTCAATATATTTAAGGTTATCTTCATAGCTGACAATATTCGAACTTTTAAATTGGATGTTTTACTCTACTGAAACAGGATTAAGGGGATTACATCATTTTAAATTGAATTAATACAATGCTTCTCAAACTTTTAATATTTGTGACCTAATGTTCAATCATAATTTCATTGCCCCCTCAATGCAAAAACAATGTACTGAAATTAATAATACTAAACTTTGATGTTTATGCAACAATACGACTTGAACTTCCTAAGTTACACCGGCGTAAACAAACGTCTCACACAGCCAAAGCATTATTCTTCCCGGACGTATACATACATCATTTTTTGCACTGTTATCCATAAATTTATTCCTAAGGCTTTGGAACGTAATAACAGGAATTTGAGAGTGTTTGAGAATGATTACTTTGATTTATATATACTATGGGGTTTATTACAAACCTTACAAAGTTTGAAGATAGGTGATAAATTTTTGTATATAATTTTATGTATTACAAACCCATAGAATCACTGTTAGTTATTTAAATTTTTCTTAAATTAGTTATAAAATACATTGTGTAGTACTGATCCATTTATGAGTGCAAATGTGTATTTTATTTTTAATTACGTCAGAATGTGTTTTGTTTGTTTACTTTAAGTAAATTAGTTACTATTTTAAACTATCTTTTGTTTTTTTGACTTTTCAATATGCTCTCACCCCCTCGTAGAGTTATAACATTCCCCCAAGGGTTTGTTTCCAATCCTAAAGGTCCCACTGTTCGAGAAACGCTTAAATGGATCTTAAAGCCCATACGAAATTTAATGTGTGATTTGAGGGACACCATAATAATAAAACCACTCAGATTCCCTATATATATATGCGTATATTTTTTTCTGTTTGGACTATACAAAGAGAAACTATTGTAGCCCTCTACCGGCCTTTAGAATGATACTAGGTTATACGACGTTCATTCTACCCGAGTAGTGTCTACTTCCTCACAGAAGCTCACCAGAGGAACTTTTAATGGCGCTCACAGCTTCAGATGAGAAAGATCTAGACTAGAAGCTCTCTTACTAAACATTGAAATACAGTGCCGAATTTGGCGACACTTTAGTTTGATAACGAATTTATTTAGATAGCCTTTACTTCTTAAATGGGTTTGGCAATGTATTTTGATGCGAAAAAAAATGGTAAAATCGCCATTGGGAAATGTCCTTACTTGCATCTAAAGGCTAGCCTTTATTATACTTGAAAGTTAGATATAGTTTATGATAACCTATTCATGTGGAACTGGTTGAGAAATTTCCACTCTTCACGCTTGTCTATTTTATGATGCGAAAAAACTTATGAACAAAATCATTCGCTTTTCGCTGCAAATAATTTCCTGAATTATTTTGAAAACGGACGTCCAGCAAACTGAATAGAAAAGAAGTTTACCATCTGGAAAACACGAACAGTCACCAATGCGTACTGGAGGTTCTCGAGAGAAAAGAATATCAACAAACAGCACGCGAAAGTATTACAATCTAAACAGCATTTGCCGCAGTATTCCTTGAAAAATTGATAGAATGTGTTTCATTGGGAGTTTTGGAGGGGGCTTATCATTTTCATCTTCGGCTAGCGAAGGAAGGCGAAATGGCTTCTTCAGTAAACCGTGTATGAGTGTATTTGGTATATTGAGTCTAAATGCAAAATAGTACAGAATGTCCTTCTCAGGTTCCCCTAATTCTGTCATATTATTTCTATACGTGAGCCATGCACTCGACATGGTAAAGTCGACCATATGTAGAATTACTCGTACTGTCCATTTCTTGATTCGGAATTTCATTCTGTAGAAACTAATGGTAGGGTTCAGATGACCGATGTCCCCCATTTAATTATTGTAATTTTTTTACAATGTGAGGGCAATCCTATGTCTTGAAAATCAAATCAAACTAGATTGAATTTATCTGTATATATTCCCTATTGAGTTGGAGCAGAGAGAAAAGTCAAAAGTCACATCCTGATCTTCATCATCATCATCCTTCACACTTCCATTATCACGATAATTATCTTCATCTGACAGTGAACTCAAATCTCAGAATCATCGCGATTCATCAGCTCTCATGTGATGTAAAATATATCACTGATAAAAAAAATTATTTTTAAATAAAAAAAATTATCAGGAAAAATGGGTAAACAATGAAAACAAAGATTTAAACCAGTGCTTCTCAAAGCTGCAATACTCGCGACCCAATATTCAATCATTATTTTCATCGTGACCCCCATACAATAACAAAGTACTGAATTCAATAATACTATACTTTGATGCTAAAACTACGATACGACTTTAACCTCTTAAGGTATCCAACTACCCTAAAACCATGATTTTTTTCAAAAATTGACAATTTTTTTTCTGACTTTATTTTATAGATCATTTTATTAGCATAATAACAATACCAAGTATTTTATTTTCCCTCAACTAGAACAAAAACTACAAGTGTTTTAGTAAAAGCAAATGCCATAACTTTACACAAGATGTCAATCTTTAAAATGCGTTTTACTCGAAATGTGTTTTTTTCGAAAAACTCAAACGGGGACAGTGATTTCTCAAAAAGTTTTGAAAATAATTAGCTGAATTTTTTTGCTTATGTTTTGCATAACAGTAGAAGTGTTTTGATCTTCAGATTTATCAATAACTATGTTATTTATAAATTTGCAGTCCTTTATGTGAATATAGTCAATGTTTTTTTAAGCAATTTCGTATAATCACTAAGATAAAGTGCTCTAGTTTTGGTAAAAATTAAAATATCTCTTATCGTGAAGGTCACTTCAAACAGGAATAACAAAGTAACACATCAAAATTGAAAAATTGAGAATTTGTTCATAAAATCTTTGTACAGAGCGGGCCCCGTTTATGTAATTTTTCGTACATTTTTACTAGTTTTTCCCATTTTAATAATAATAATTTTTTTTTCTTTTACCAATTTTAGGATTTTTTTCCTTAAAATATACTAAATAAACATAAAAATCACAAAAAAATCTCCATATCTCCTTTTTTTCAAAAAAAAGTTGTCGCAAGTAGTCGGATACCTTAAGTCCCCCCCCGTGTATATAAACGTCTCTCTAAGCCAAAGCCTATATTTCTCCAGACGTATATATATGTCTTTCCGAAGTACAATTTTTTCTGTGCACTGCTATCCGTAAAATTATTCCAAGACTTTGGAATGCAATTAAAGGACCTTGGCAATGTTTGCGAAGGATTTACTTTTTCCAGATTATTTTTGCTCCTTTATTCCTCCTCCCTCCCCCAATACATCACTTTCGCGTGCCTACGTGGAAAACGGTTGGCATTGGGAACCGAATCACGAAACTTATGATCGGCAGTCAAGGTATAATTATAAACCGCAAAAAATTATCAAGATAAAGTGTTAATTTTTGTTATAAATTATATATATGACAAACCCATGGGGTCACTGGTAATTAATAAACTTGTTTTTAACTTAGAATTATTTAATTAATAATTAAATACATTGTGAAGCTCTGATATATATATATATATATATATATAAGGTAATATATCTGTGTAAATGTGTATTTTATTTTTTATTATGTCAGAATGTATTTTGTTTGTTTATACTTTCAATAAACTAATAATTTTTTAAAATAATCTTTTGTTTTCAACTTTTCAATAGGTTCGCGCCCCCCTTGCAGAGTTCTCACGCCCCCCAAGGGGGGGCGCCCCACAGTTTGAGAAACACTGATTTAAACTAAAGATTTAAATTCAAGAAATACTTATGAATCTGTCAAATCCTCTCAAAATATAAGCAAAAATTAAAACAAAATTGACTTAAAAAGTATGTTCATAAGCGATTGCGCCCGATTGTATCACATCTGTTATAAGCAAATTTAACAAGTCATTCCACTGTAATGTTTACATAAAAATTTCTTTTTTTTCTGTTAAATAGTAGAAAGTACATATGCAAAGACAAATCATGTTATAAAAATAGTTTAATATTTGTATATAAAAGATTTACTTAGACGACGTGCAAACGTCTTGTTTTGTTTCTGAGACGTTAGTAGAAATCGCTATCGTAGACAGATACTGCCATTTGTGTACTAAACGAGGACATTATATGAGGTATTTCACTTTGTATCTCATGTGATACAACTGCTTCCAAATTTGTTTTTGCAATTCAGCCTTCACAAAAAAATTATGAAACTTTTATATCACACGCGATACAAGGGGACCGAGGAGGATAAATTGTAGGTTTTTAAGTAATGTCAGCACATACAAAAAAAAAACCCTCCCAAGCTAATATAATGATTCTGGTTTTACGAAAATTTATTGATTTTGATTTGTTTTAATGTCACTATCTAAACCAACATGGGGTTTATTGGCGAATGTGTGTGATCTCGTAATTTTAACATTGGTCAAGGGATGAAGAGCTGGAGTTCTTCTCTCCTAACTTTTACCCAATGCCAAAGTGAGGGCTGAGAAATGACAGATTTAACCCTTATCAACCACTCTACATGAATGGTCTTCAACGGCTTCAGCACACGAACTTGACACTCTGAGTTCGGAAGTTCACGGCCATGACGATTTAATGCATGTCACAAATTAAACATCAAAACGGAGTTAAACTTTTCTAGCTTCATTGAAGACTAACTAGAGGTCGATATTATTTTGACTATTCAGGGTGATTCGCAACTGGACAGACCAGCTTGCAGGGTGTGCGCGGGGTACAGAGACGGCTCGGAATCACTTAGGAATGCAGGGTCACACCAATGCCATGTTTGCGAGGTATGGTGCAAAGAAGCAAAGGAAAAGTTTAGAAGCATGAACAGGAAGCATTTTATTGAAAGGTTCTACTAAAACAGGTGTTCGAAAATATGACCATAAGTCGTCTTGAAGATCTGAGAGAGACGCTGCATGGAATTCCTTACGTTCTTAAAGATCAATGGCATGTCACGTATCCTTTAGGCAGTTACAGTAGCTTCAGCAATGAGATCTTCAATTGAAGGAACGGACGTCTTGTAACCAATCTCGCCATGCGATCAGAGCCAGACTCACGTCACATTCTGTTCACACTTCCAAAGTTCGTGTGATGAGGAACACGCCTGTTCGAGTGAAGCACCTGGTATAACAGCCAAGTAGCGTTCTCATTACAATCCGTAGCTCCAAAAACTTTCAGTACGTCAACAGCTTCGTTTGAATACGAGATTCTGTTACTACCTCAGGAAATGGATCGCAAACGATGACTTCCAGCAGAATCTATTTTCATTAAACCCTCTGTTTAGCGCCACCTACCGCAAGACTGCCAGAAGGAATCTTCCTGAGCTTAATGAATTCCATACAGCACCACTGCCAGGCTTTTCAGGCGACTTCTGATTAAAATTTAAAACATCTATTTCAGCACAAGCTTTCAATAAAATGTTTTTCGGTCCTTTAATGTGTTGTTGCTTATGTTCCTTTACTCTGCTCTTTGTACCAAAGCTCACTTGAATGGCATTTGAAATCCAGCATTATTATGTTATTCGAAAGTAGCTTCTGTACCCCGCACACACTGTACAAATTTGTTGTCTGGTAGTGAATCCCTTTGTATAGTTGCAAAGTATATACACCACTCAATGTATTGTAAAAAAAATAATCAATTCTTCTTCCACTTAATTAATTTTTTAAAACTCTTAAAAATGTGTTAAGGAGAATTACTCATGAATATTCATGTTTCACAAAAAGAGATATCAATCTTATTATGTACCTTATAACTGATTTCAGCTTCATTTCAAATTCTTGTGAGTCTTATTAAACTAATGCATGGCTTTTAACATGAATGTATCATCTATGTAATCTGATATATATATATATATATATATATATATATATATATATATATATATATATATATATATATATACATATATATATATATATATGTATATATATATATATATATATATACATATATATAGCATATATATGTATATATACATATATACATATATATATACATATATACATATATATATACATATATATGTATATATATACATATATATATATATATATATATACATATATACATATATATATATATATATACATATAAACATAGTATATAGATATATATATATATACATATATATACATATATATATACATATAAATACATACATATATATATATATATATATATATATATATATATATATATATATATATATATATATATATATATATATATATATAATTTTTGAACACAAAGTGCTATTACAATTTAAAACTACTACCTGCAATATGATATTTCTAACATACTTTAAGAGTATTATTAGTTAATTGCTCATAAGCATTTAATGTAACTTAAATCGAATTGATCTTAAGAAGTGTTTCGAAGTTTTACTTTATCTTACATGCACAAGTGATATATCAATCGAAAGATAATAATGAAAAGCATAAGATTAAATAAAAATAAAAAAAAAACGATACGTCTGTCATTTTGGGGGTACCAAGTCCCCTTAAACATTTTCTTCTTATTATTGATCTTTATAATGAATTTATTTTTGTTTATCAAATGTCCGTGTAGCATATATATCAATAAATGAATTTTAATTATAAATTATATTTCTAATCATATTTGTTATTAAAATTAGGTTTCAAAATTTATGGAGCATTAAGAGTGAAGTTTTGAAAAGTAATGTATCATTAATTTCGAAAATATCAGCTCCTTTTTAAAATTATTTCCAGATCACAATTTTGAAAAAGGTTAAATTTTTCACTTAAAAGCGTAGAAAAATTTTATTATTTGAATTACTTCTAGCGATATTTAATTTTTTTATACCAAATTAAAGTTTTGATAAATTAGAGGCTCTGTTATAAATTCTCATAAATATCTATTTATTTTTAATTTTAAGTACATTTTGCCGATTTTTAATTTATTTCTCTATATTCTAATAATTGCAAGGAAAGGCATAATTTAAGGACAACACACACACACACACTTCCAAACAACTTCCATCAATAATAATTTTTCTTACATAATGATATTTATTTCATTATATGTCGTCATTATTTTTAACTATTCAAAAATGTACTTAACATCCAAATTTAATTACTTCGAAGCCTAGGATATTGCAATAATTTTTCGAGGACCTGGTAAATGAGTGATCATGGTTGTGAATTTTTTTCTGAGGGTCGGAAGTTCTCTCTCTCTCTCTCGGTCCTGATTCCAATGAAAACACATCATTTAGATGGATAGATTTTCATTATTCCTTTTTCTACCGCATTATGATTTACTGCAGCTTTTTTCATGCAATATTTTTTTTGAATCCCTATATTGAAAATTAGGGGATATACATAAACAGAATATTCAACTTTGGGAAATTGTATTTAGAGTAAATTAATTGATTAAATATATCCAACTGTAAAATTAATTATATACACTGTTCACTTAAAATGAAAAGTCAAATCGTTTTCTAATGTCTTCTTTAACACCCCCCCCCCATAAAAAACCTTACCTTTTGAAATAAGCTATTTTTTAGGAACAAGAATGACAATCTTCGCAATCCGTTGAAAATTCTGTCGGCTGAGAACGCAATTTCTGCTGTAAAATTATTCACCTCCTTCCCCTCTAAAGTACTCATCATATAACCCGTGCTACCATATATCTTGGAAGAGTGGATTTCAAAAAATATTTCTTATAAGTATCGTCAGAGTATTCGTAAAAATGGCTATTCTACGTAATTTTAAAGTGAGTGGTAGTTATAAGTACTGTCGGTAGATAAAGGGTTAAGACAGACAGGACATCATACACATTAAAAAAAATCGATTCTCCAATTTTACTATTAAAAATAGAGCACATTTTTCTGAATCTAAAATTGTTTAATACGTGCATGTGCTTTAAAGAAGTAACCTTAAAATATGGAAAAAGTAATTAAGAAAAAAGTAAGCAAAC
This sequence comes from Trichonephila clavipes, assembly GCA_019973935.1. Lineage (NCBI taxonomy): Eukaryota > Metazoa > Arthropoda > Arachnida > Araneae > Nephilidae > Trichonephila > Trichonephila clavipes. The sequence continues at coordinate 711,993 of BMAU01008215.1, read as the reverse complement.
ACACATTTACAAATGTTTAATTTTTTTCGCTTTTTCTCCAAAGTATAATTTTTGCTTTTAGGTATATTTTTAAAAGAAGCTATTGTACTCTATGTTTCCAAATTTTTTTGCTTCCATAAGAAATACTTGTGCATATAGTGGACCTATTTTTAATCTAAGTAGTGATTTCATTTAAAAAAATGGTTTTATGCATAAAAAATGGGTGGAAATGAAATTTTTTTAAATTACACAGTTTTAGAATCTTTATATATTACTAAAGAAATAGATTCAATATATTTTGCGTACTATTTTATGTATGTGAAAAAATATTTTACATACACATTTTTAAAAAAAATATTCCTAAACATAAGCATGTATTACGAGATCTCAAATTATGTCCAACTTAAATTAAACAGGAAACAAAATTTTTTTATCTAAAAAATTATTTTTATTGCTACAAAATGATTCAAATATCTTTAGTAAGACCATAGAAAAGTCTAAGCTCTATTGTAAATTTTTACAGATATATGTCACATAAACGAAGTCTTATTTTTGACATTTTACTTTTTCGAGCAAGTCCTGGTACTCTTAAATATTTTGATTCAAAATTTTCAAGTTAGTGTAGTAATGAAGTTTGGGGAAGAGGATACATGCTTCATTGTTGTAATTGTTACTTGACCTAGGTTCAATATTACAAGGTCCGTTACCAATAGCTCTCGTGTAGTTAAAAAGTGCAATAATAATGGAAAATTCTACAAAATTTCCTAGTTTCAAGCAAAACATTCAATGACAATAATAAGTTTTCGATGATTGTTAGTTAGGGAATTTGTTAGATGTCTAAAGTTTTCAAAATTTGGCTTTATAATGTTTAGGAAGTGTCAGGACTCTTAAATTGCAGATCTTTTAATTTCTTGAAAAAAATATATGTTAAAGCATCAAAATGTTTGAGCATTTTGATACCAAATTTGTGTTGATACTGTGAGAACTTCCGCAGTTCTTGAGAAATAACTTATGAAACTTAAACAAAAACTCTATAACTTTCTTAACTTTAACTTTATTTATCTCAAAACAAAGAATTTTGGCTTGCACGCAGGACTTCTCAGAAGCTATTTATCATATCAATTTGAAATTTCATACTAGGGTTCAAAATAAGGCTGTTCAAAACTTATACATCAATTAAACAAAATTAATAGAATATTTTTTATAATAATTTTAATTAATTTTTTAAATTAAAATTTTAAAATCTTCGTTATAATTGTATTTAAAAAATATCTTTTTTTTCTCTAAATTTCTTAAACATTAGTATAACTTCAAAAGTGAAAATTTTTATACCAAGTAAAATTAGTTTTGTAAGTTTTAATCAGTTTTGTCCTTCAGAATCCTGCACGGTGTGAAATACTGATTTTCATACTTTTGAAAAATTGTCTAATTTATATTTCATTGTAACTTTTTATATTTCTTCTAAAATTATGTGGTATTTTGAGAAATAATGTAAATTTATATGATTATCATGTGGTAAAAATTTCAAATTATTGTTTTGTTTTATTGCTAAGTTACATTAGATTGAAGAAGGATGTTTTTTCTAGTGTGCAGGTCCTGAGATGCCTTGATAGTTTTGTGTTTTCCATTAAAGACCACCAATCATTCATTACTGTCTTCTATACAAATTCATTCGATATGTAAGCAAAAAAAAGTTTTTTTAAACATCAATTGCAATTATATCTAAGACTTTTACAGGCATTTATATTTTAAAGTCAAACATATTACTACCGAATTATTATATACACACAATATAATTATTTCAGTTCATATAAGAGCATTCCCAATAGGCATATTTTGTTTTCTTTGTAAGAAACTTTAAAGTGTTGAATTCTTTTAAAGAGAGCATTTTTTTCGACAATTGTTGGGTAAAAGTATTGAGTACAAATGCGTTATCTGTCGCAAAAAAAAAAAAAAAATCAAATTTAGTCACATATTACGGTACAGATAATAAGCGATTAAAACTAAAGTAATGAAGTACAATTATTCTTACTCTAAAGTTGAAACTTATTTTAAAAACTTAATAGCCCTGATATATAGATGGGTGACTACCAAAGAAAATGAAGGCATACTAGCAGAATGTAACATATTTTAAACGTACTGTAATAGTAACATCTTCGATCAAGCGCATTTATTGCTAATCTATGAAGAGTTAAATTAACAGAAACTAAAACAGATGCCAATCTAGTTTTGATCACATATGAACATTTGCTTTATTATTCTTCAGTGAAATCTGAAAGTGGTTTAATGGAATTTTAAAAATATCTGTTAAAACAATTCATAAAAGAAGAGTGGGAGAGAAATAAGAAAGAAAAGAAAATGGGTCTTTAACTCAAATATTTTATGTGAGAACAGTAATCTGAAAATACAACAAATAAAATTGTGCTATAATAAATATGTATGGCTATTTTAACGACTTCAACTTATGGTTTTTTCTACTGACATTACTTAAAATTTAGCAAAGTATATTCATGCTGTTTTTAATGCACTAAGTAACAATAATTACATAATATAAGTCTTGAAAACTTTAAATTGAGTTCTTACATTTTCTTCTTTTTTTAAGATCTTTGTAATGCTAATAAAAAATTTCATCGATTTTTTTTTCAATTAAAAAAAATATTCCACGATAAATAGTTGAGTAAAATTAACTGGTTAAAAAGTAAACTTGTGACACCTGAGAGTAAAAAAGAAGTCTATACTATCTATAATTACAATTTTTGTATAAAATTGAAATTTACAAAAGCTATAAGTTTATATTAGTAAGCGACTGTAATACTGGCCTTTATATTTTTTTTATAATAATTTTATTTGATACCTTTTAAAAATTAACCTTTAGAAAAATTTAAGACGAATTTTGGAATAATCGCTTCAAGGTACACCACCATCATGATCTAAGTTTCAGTATGCAGAATTTTCCACGTGTGGGTCGTTCTGTGTTCGTAGTTTATGGCACACACACAGCACACTTTCTTTTATTAAGGTATCCAACTACGTTCGGAAACGTGATTTTAAAAAAGCTCATAAATGGATAATTTTCATCATATTTAGAGTCACTCAGAATAGAATACATGCATACATATGTTTTCAGGAGATTTTGACAAAAAAAAAAATTTAATATAATATTTCGGCAAAAAATTAACTTAGAATAATCTTTTTTCCAAATGTTCTCTTTTTGTGAAAAATGCTTCTATTATAATAATATTTTGCCTGTATATAGCTCAGACCTCTGTTCAGAAGCTCAACTAGAATTTTTGAAAAATTCACATTATTTTCAGAGTTACCACCCATTGAAATAATTATTGGACTTTTTTTGTTAAAATTGCTCCCCTCTGTTGTCGTAAAATAAGAATAAACCCACTTCTAAGTTATATATTTCAAAAATTCTAGTTGAGCTTCTGAACAGAGGTCTGAGCTATATACAGGCAGAATATTATTATAATAGAAGCATTTTTCACAAAAGGAGAACGTTTGGAAAAAAAGATTATTCTAAGTTAATTTTTTGCCAAAATATTATATTTAAACAATTTTCTTTTGTCAAAATGCCCTTAAAACAATTTTATGCATATATTCTAATCTAAGTGACACTAAATATCATGAAAATTATCCATTTATGCGCTTTGCAAAATCACGGTTCCGAACGTAGTCGGATACGTTTATATGCATGGAGACAACGTAATTTATTATTGTTAAACTATACTTTTTATAATGGATTGCTTATGGGTGGCGTAGTTGGTTTATCGTTGGCCTTGTAGGCATAAGGTTGCACCTTGGCTCAAATCTGTGGATTTTCACGATGGAGAAAATCTACAGCGTGCATGTCGTGTGTTTATGCGGTAAGTTAAATATCCCTTGAGTGCCTCTTTGACTTGGGTGCTCTCGGCAAAATTAAAATTCCTGGCTCCTATCGTCAGAGCTCAGGTGCCTCTCTCTGGGGAGGAAACTGTGTGTCAAAATTACTTGTGGCATTTGGTATCGCCTATATGGTGTCGCACTAAAAATAATACCAGTTCCTGGAGAATATAATACCAGTTCCTGGACTTCCTGGTCTGCAATGGATAAAATACCAGTATGTGCAGCTCCAATATGCATTGGGAAAAAAACATATTACTTAAAAAGGTTTACAAATATATTCAAAAAGTTTATATATATATATATATATATACATTTAAATATGTATAAATCAATTAAAAATTGAAATTAAATGAATTTTGTAGTATGAAATCTCATTTCAAAATATCAATGGCGAATATAGAAAGTACATTACAGACGTTTTTTTCAAACAAAATTAAAAATTTTATAAAATAAAAATTTAAAAAAATATCCAAGTGCAACCTCCTCGGACTTAGGACTGATAAGTGGGGTTAAACTAGTTTGAATTAGTTACCCCTGTTGCAACTTGGTAAGTTAATCGGAAAATATCCAATTCTCAAAAATTTAAAATTTAAAAAAGTTAATACTTAAAAAATTAAACTATTCACCATCGCATTCCGAAAGATATTGTAACACTAAAATGTTAAAAGTCTAAAATAATTCGGTGCACAATATAATTGAACCTTCGAACACCAAAGATGATGCTCCCATTTTTATAATAGTTGTATACGAAAAAATATTTAAGATCCAAAAGTTCAAATTAAAAACCAAGTATATTCACAAATGAATAGCGTAAATCATCAAAAACTCACCCAAGAGCATCCTATCAATACTTCAATTTTTCAATCGTTTTCCTCAAATTATTTCTGATACATAGTTTCCATTTTAAATTTAATATTTTTAAATGTTTCTTCAATTACAAATTCAATTTATACGTCATATAGATTAACATTTATTACCTCTTCACAAAAATATATAGAACAAGCAAAATATGCACAAAAAATACTTTTAAAATGTGCAATATGCATATCATTAAATCATTTATCTTATCATTAATAATTCAAATCTAATACCAGCAGTTATTAAAGTTAGAATTGGGTTAATTTTTTTAAAAATTTCATAGGAAATACCATCTATTTTATTTTGTGTATTAGGACAAACTCAATTAGAGAGAGAGAGAGAGAGATTGCAGTAATTATTTAATAAAGTATGAATCCATTATTTAGATAAAGTTACTACATATAATTGTGTGAAAAATGATTTAGGTTAATGGTCACTATTACCGGACTCTTTATTTTTTGACTTACACCACTTTTCTACATACTTTATTTTCCTCGAGGGTCTGTTAAGTCCAGCAGAAACTCTCTTCACCCTTTAAGACACCCAGAGGCGAAAGAAGTAAAATAATGAATAAAAAAAAATGGCACATAAGAGGGAGGTTCGAACAGGGGTGGGTGGGAGGGAAGGGTGGAATTCGAACAAGGAAAGTGTCGACAAATGTCCGAACGTTCTCAAACCGTAGGATTTTCTCCTAATTCACTCCAGGCCGTCACTCTTGACTTTTATTTTTATTTTTTGTTCTTGCACCTTTACTGTACCTTTTTCACTATTTTTTTTTCTTTTTCTATCCACTTTCGGTTTCATTCCTTTAGTTTCGTCACCCACCTGTCAACGCCCATCCCCTCCCCCGCAAAGGGGTTGTCGAGTGAAGGAGGGTGCGTAGGTGTGGAAGAGTCTATTTTCGAGATTTATTTCTCTCAGTTTGGCCACAACATTTGACGACTCGATCGAAATAAATGCTAGATAGTTGTAAAAGCTGGTAAAAAAATTTTTTTCTCTTAAAAAATAATTTTTTTTCCTGTTTTATTTTTTTCCGTTGATGATTTAGAAAGTGGATGTACCGGATATTTTTCGGTGGAAGAAAAACGTCTAAAAGAGATTTCAGTATGATGAATGAGGTTCTATATTCGTGTAATAAACCTCAGGGTGTAACAATAGCAAGGGGTTCTGACATTTGATTGAGTGTTTGAGTTTTATCACTCCTGAAGGAATGCGTTTTTCTTATTGGATAGAAGACGATAAAAACTTTAATATGTATAGATATAAATGCGTAGACCTCTCAAGAAATAATGTAAAATGTGTGAGAGGAAAAAGATATAAAGTAATGTGTGTCCCAAATAGATCTCGAGATTAATAATTTAAGTGTCGATTCTTGAAAGTTTTCAGTTCTTTGTATGAATTACCCTTCATTTAGTTTAAAATTTTACATTTAATAGAAATATTTCTTTGAGTTGTCTACTTTTACTTGATATTATCTCCCTGCAATAGCGCATACAAGAATGAGGGTTGGTCCACAGGTCCAGAAACCCCCTCCCACATCGTCCTTGCTTTTCTCTCGATATGTTCTAATCATATGTATGTAGTACGCAAAAAAATTATGTATTGGATATTAATTTATTTTATTAATAAATGCTAATTCATGTTTTTACAATTCCCATTTTAATATTGGAGAGTATAATTTTGAAGTAGTTGACAGCTTCACTTAAATAGGTTCGGAAATTAACAACACACAGAAACGATTGTACTACTGAAATCCAACATAGAATTAATACAGCTAACGGATGTCTTAATAGAATACGAAAATATATGAAATCAAACTTAATCAAAAGAAAAAGGTTTTACTATATAAAAGTCTTTTAAGATCGGTTATCAACTTACGCATGAGAAACTTGTTCCATTCTCGAAACATTGAGAACATGAAAAGACGATTTTAAGATTCATTTTTGGAGGAATTCAGGAAAATGGAACATGACGATGAAGATCAAACTTAAAGATCTATGAATCATATAAAGAATCTTTCATTGCTAACTTCATCGAAATACAACGAATTAAATGGGTAGCTAACGTTATCAGAATGAACGAAGACCGCACCACTAAAAAAGTCTTCAATGCTGAACAAATTGGCACACGAAGAAAGGACAGGCCAAATCTTAGATGGATTGATGGACTAGAAAAACATCTCCTAGTTTTAAGAAATAGGAATTAAAGAATACTAGCAGGAAGAAGGTTGGCCCTGGAAAAAGCTTCTTGAGAAGACCAAGGCCCATCCTGGGCTGCCATGCCACTGAGGGAGGAAGGAACTAATGCTAAATTTTTTCAATAATTTATTTATTTTCTATTTTTTGGATCCCGGAAATCGAGAAAATCAAAAAAATATGTTTGGCGATGTATTGGGATATGATACGGATAAACCTTTCTCTCGATCGCCCTCCCCTCTTGAGAAAGTCCTCTGAGATCCACCGTCTTCACGAATCCTCTAATATACAGTTAACTTAAAATTATTTTTATATGGATAAATACACAAGACCTCCCTCTAACACATCACAGCAAATTATTTTCATATGGATAAATACGCAAGACTTTCCTATAACACATCACAGCAAATTATTTTCATATGGATAAATACACAAGGCTTCCCTATAACACATCACAGGAAATTATTTTCATATGTGTGGATAAATACACAAGACTTCCCTATAACACATCACAGAAAATTATTTTCATATGGATAAATACACAAGACTTCCCTCTAACACATCACAGCAAATTATTTTCATATGGATAAATACACGAGACTTCCCTATAACACATCACAGCAAATTATTTTCATATGGATAAATACGCAAGACTTTCCTCTAACACATCACAGCAAATTATTTTCATGTGGATAAATACGCAAGACTTCCCTCTAACACATCACAGCAAATTATTTTTATATGGATAAATACGCAAGACTTCCCTCTAACATATCACAGCAAATTATTTTCAAATGGATAAATACGCAAGACTTCTCTCTAACACATCACAGCAAATTATTTTCATATGGATATATACGTTAGACTTCCCTATAACACATCACAGCAAATTATTTTCATATGGATAAATACGCAAGACCTTTCTCTAACACATCCCAGCAAATTATTTTCATATGGATAAGTACGCAAGACTTCTTTCTAACACATCACAGCAAATTATTTTCATATGGGTAAATACGTAAGACCTCCCTCTAACACATAAAAGCTACTATAGAACCAGGTTATATTTATCGAGCAATGATTTTCAGAAGTATAGAGAGTGAGTATTAACGTTGCACTCTTGTTATTGCTGCTTAGACCACCTGATCGATAGTAACATCAGATCAAGGTCCGCAAAATTCATCGCGACTAAGGGCTAGATTTTTACGCCTTAGCTTTGAGCACCATGCAAGGGACAGAACGATTTTGCTTGGTTCCACTTCAAATTTGAGGAAGAACTCCCTGGGGGGAAGGGTCAGGAGCCTCCCACCTCTGTTCCCCATCCACCAACCTCACGATTGGTCTTGCGGCTCGACGGCGAAAGAGCACTCACTTCCCGTGAAGGCACCGCATATTAATAAACATCCATGCCTTCTCCTGAATTCATACCCAGACCCAACGGCACTACAGTCAGCGTCACTAACCACCATACCGGATGAGCGGCCGAAGAATATGTAATTTGATAAAAGTAAATCTGAAACGATGAAATATTAGAGGATATTGCACTTGTCTGAATAATTATAATAAACAAGTTATACTTTTTTTTGGCTAAGAAAGAATAATAATAGAGTTATCAAAATATATTACAAGTAACGTAAGTAAACTCTGTCTAGACAATAGCCACGACGTTGGCAACTCATATGGCAAGTGAAAAGTATGGCACACGAAGAAAATTAACATTAGATTAATCTATCCGTGTATGACTTGTCTGTAATTTGTATGTCTTCCTTAGTTGAAAGTAAAACTTTTTTTACGTGCATGAATATTTTATCTTAAAAACTTTGTACAATTATTTTCTTAAGAAATATATTTATATGCATATATATCCATTCTTTGTAATGTACATAAGAATTTTCTATTATATAATGAGCCTATTCTATTTTCTTCTGTCTGTCTAGCTTTTTATTTTCTTACTTAATGCTTAGAATTAAATTAGAATTATGTACCAGTTTATTGTACTATACTATTGACTATATAAACGAGGGTAAGTCAAAAAGTAAGAAGGACTTTTGCTTTTTCTCTTTCAAAGGATTGTCAACCGTGCTAGTATCCAGCGTTTAAAGAGGAGTAGTCAGTAGTACTGCTCAATATAGCAGCTCCAAAGTCATTCTGCACCAAGGAGGAAAGGAGGAAAGTGATTAGCTTTTTGTTTGAAAAAGGTGTGAAACCTTCGAAAATTATTCGTCGCATGAAAGCACAATATAGTGACCGCTGCTTATCTCGAAGCAAGATCTACAAATGGATAGAGCGCTTCAAACAGAGAAGTACGTTTTCATGTGACTTCTTCATCAAAGATCGGGTAATCTCCAGAATTCGAGCCCAGGCCCTACGGCACCGCAGTCAGCGTCACTAACCACTATATCGGATGGGTGGCTCGTTGCACTCTAAACCAGGTGTGTCCAACACGTGACCAGCGGGTCGCATGTGGCCGGCCAGTATGTAAGTTGCGGTGCACCAACTCTTTCTTTTAAAAAATTAAGTATCAGGTTTTTAAAATTTTTTTCATTTTGAAATTTATTTTAGGGAAAATTTATGTATCTATCCTATCTATCTATCTATCTATCTATCTATATATATATAGTATAATAAAATAAAAGTGAAGAATAACTATAACCCACAGTACTAAAGAAGTAAGAAATTGGAATTCAACAAACACAACAAAAGTAGATACAAAAAGTCATAGGACTAAACTGGAGACCTGTTATGATTTCTAAAGCTGTCGCTGAATTAGGTCAGCGAATTAGGGTTAGCAATGCTTTATGGATTCACCTTCCCCGTACAACAGAAATTTCCGACATAAAAGGAAAAAAAAAACCCAAGTTGAAAAGTTAAGCCTAATACAGCACGTGGTTGTAGAACATAACAAAATCGCAAAAAGAAATTAAGAAAAGAGAATAGTAATGAATCTATCAAGGAGAGGAATAATAAAACTTTTTTAATAGAAAATATTAGGAAAAACTTACTTGTAATATATATATAAATCTACAATGTATTTGCCTGTTACCTGTTCTTGTTTGAAAATAAATCATTTTGGATAGTAAAAATGTCCTTTATATTAAAATAGATTTATACTTTATCAAACAGTTACATTTGATTCTATTATAATAAATTACGCTTTTAATAAATTCCGAAATACACTATGCATATCCTCTACTGTGGATGGTGCATGATTCTCTGTGTGTGCGACTTTCATTTCCCCTCCACCTTTTTCTGTCTTGAGTGCCCAAAAAGTAAGAGGCAGTCAGAGATGTTTTTTAAAGTTTAAAAAAAATATTCAGGACGGTTAAGATAAAGTGCAATATATACTTAATCGCTTGCAAATGACAGCACAATCAAATTTCAACAGTAAGTAACGAAAGATCAATTCAAAAGGAACACCGTAATTTTCAAGAAAATTACAACTCTAATATTTTAAACATTATTTGATTTTAAACATTGCATAATTATGTTATGTAAGCATTATTATATTATCTACATCTGTATACATGAAAAATAATGAAAACAATAATAATAATTCATCCTGTTTAAATTTTCACTCCAATAAATGTTTTTTTGTTTCCAAATCAGATATAAAAGTACATATTTTTACGTGCCCCGCTAGATAATAATGTTTTCCCGAAGTGGCTCTGAATGTCATTTGGGTTGGCCACCCCTTCTGTAAGCAACATGGGGGCTATTGGCGACGGAAATCATAATAATCAACCCCGTTCAAGTGACAAGGACACAATCTGAGCTGGAATGTACGAGATGTAAATGTAATATTCATACATATTTAACAACGTTAATTATCGCTTGAAAAATGTGTAGCGAACCTCCGTTTGCGTTGCTATGGAGATGAACCGAAGGAAAAGACATCTCTAAAAAATAATTAACATTTTATTCTGATAACTTTCAATAAATATCAGTTTTTACAATCCCTAATGGAAGCGGATCAATCTTATTCTAGAACAGGTGAGGGACACTTGTTTTGGCTTGGGGACCGCAATATAGGAGCAGAGGAAATCAGGGGGCCGTATCTATTTAAAATCATAATCATTATTAAAAAAAAGAGTGTATGTGCCTTATGACCCCACGAAATAAGTCATAACTTCAATTTTTGCAATATTATTTCAGGAATTAGTCAGGTGAATAAAAAACAAAAGGAATATTAGTATTGTCATACAAAATCATTTATTCATTGTTATGTACTCATAAAATTATATTTTTTTTGCGAAATAAACACAGACAACACATTTCTGAATTAAGTGTAATCTAAGAAGGAAACAATAGGTTTATGGCAACTGTGAAATAGTTTATAAATACTTTAGATTCAAAATTATTTGAATATCTAAAAAAACTTTGCCAAGCGTTAATCCGTACTTTGTCGTGTTTTCATTTGGATCACTTGACATAATTAAATAGAATTCTGATTTTAAAAAATCGATTAAAGGCTTTAATTTGTCTTTTAAAAACTCTACATTAAAATCTCCCCTTAAAATAGTAGGCAATTTGTTCAAAAAAGTTGATCCAGCTTTAGTGTAGTCTGCTAAATTTTTGTGAATGAATTAGATAATTTTCTCTACACTTTGATTTGGTGAAATATAAATAGCAACCATTAGAATTATTTGTCCACATTTGTTGCTCTATATTTCGCTGCACAAATTTTTCCGATATCTGGCTCATTAAAACCAAATGAGTAGTATTGTTACAAGTAGTATTGTTATCATTGTTACGAGCGTTACAAACCCGAGCGTAACAATAATTGGCTTTTTAAAACGCATTATTCAAGCTCACTCTCCAGGAAAACGCGCCAAAAGAAGTTGTCACTTGAAAAATAATAAATATAAGAAAAAAAGTAGTGGCAGTTTTATTAAATGTATATCCTGTGCTAATTTCATAGTGTCGATAAAAGCAAGCACACTTTTAATTATAGAATCAGTTAAATGAGACAAATATACTCTATCATACTTTCCACAACTTTTTTTTTTAATCAGGAGCGACATTGCTTGTTGAATTTCTCATCACATCCTGCAAGTGTATATCATCTGTTTTCACTATTGCTGATTTTCATGCAGGAAAAACTTTGCTCACAAATATATGTCGACTAATATATATATATATATATATATATATATATATATATATATATATATATATATATATATACTAGAGGACCCGACAGACGTTGTCCTGTGTACACACAACTTAAATTCAAAAATTCCAAATTTTTATGAATTAGCTTTAAAAATCTGGACCGTTTTGAGTAAAATTTGTATTAAAAAGTTATTACAATGTCTAACGTCATTACATGTATGGTTATCACAATTCAATCAATCGATATTGTGTGAGTATGTGTATACTATGAGCGAAGTTAAATGTGAACTCTGTGTGAATAAAAGCTTAAACTTGTTTTAAATAAAGGTGAAACAGTTGAGAGACTCAAACTGTTTTATAACAGGTATATCTATTAAATTGTACATAAATTTAATTTATTCTAATGCCATTGCCTATTCTAATTGAAAAGGTATTAATTAAAAACGCTAAAAAGCGCGAATCGCGTCTGCATTTTCGTAACAATAAAGACCGGGTTTGGCCAGTTTGGCTTAAAATCAATTTTCGACGCCAACTTACTTCTTTTTGAATTCCAACTATTAGCTCACAATCTCTATACATATTTTATTTGTTTGTTTGTTTATTTATTTATCTTGGTGGAATTTTCAATCGTTAATAAAATACATTTTAAAGCGCTCAATTGAGCTGAAATGTAATGTACACGATTATTTTGGATGACAATACAATAATTTAATTTTAATTAATAAAAAATAATTGATTAAAGCTAATTATTTCAAAAATTACAAATACAGCCACGTTGGCGACTTAGCGACCCTTTTGGTGACTTATCTCAAAAATTGTTTTTTTTTCTCACGTGTTAAATCATTCAGTTGAAAGGAAATTTTATATACACGATTGTTTTGGATGACAATACGAAACTTTAATGATAATTAATAAAATTTAATTACTACTCAATGTTGTGATTCTGTCATATGTATATACATATTTATATTAATTGCAACTATTTAATAAAAAGTAGCTAAAATAAATTTTCTCTTGGTTGATCTAAGTAGGAACTGATTAAATTTATTTTTCATATTACTTTTGTTTATAACAATAGCGTTGTTACAACAATGCAGGTGAATGTTGAGTTGTATTTTTTTGAATGTTTCCAATTAATATATTTTTAACTAAATGCGATAACGATTCGAATTGTGAATCTAAACCATTCTAGAATCTACTTGAACGCCACACATAAAATTTTATTGAAATTGATCCACCCCGTTTAGGAGGTGTTTAGTGACAAACACACGCACAGAAGATTTTTATATATAAAGATATATATATATATACATACATATACATATAAAGGGTGTTTCTTTTAGAGGTATAGAACTTTAAATTGCAATAAAACAACGATGTATTATTCGATTGACATGAATTTTTTTTTTTATTCAAAAGAAATTCTTGTGGCATTACATTTTAAATATGATTTCTGGCATAGGACTGCCACAGCTGGCTCGAAAGTAGTCCAATCTGGACTTCCAATTTTCGATGACTTTTTCCAACATTTGTGGCCGTCTATCGACAATAACACGGCGAATGTTGTCTTCCAAATGGTCAAGCGTTTGTGGCTTATCCGCATAGACCAATGACTTTACATAGCCCCATAGAAAATAGTCTAGCAGTGTTAAATCACAAGATCTTGGAGGCGAAATCACAGGTCCAAAATGGGAAATTAGGCGGTCACCAAACGTGTCTTTCAATAAATCGATTGTGGCACGAGCTGTGTGACATGTTGCGCCCTCTTGTTGGAACCACAGCTCCTGGACATCATGATTGTTCAATTCAGGAATGAAAAAGTTAGTAATCATGGCTCTATACCGATCACCATTGACTGTAACGTTGTGGCCTTCATCGTTTTTGAAGAAGGATTCCACCAGCCCATAAAGCGCACCAAACAGTCAGTTTTTCTGGATGTAACGGTGTTTCGACATACACTTGTGGATTATCTTCACTCCAAATGCGTTAGTTTTGTTTGTTGACGTAGCCATTTAACCAGAAGTGTGCTTCATCGCTAAAGAAAATTCGCTTATGAAAATCGGGAACAACGGCAATCTCGTTTTGGGCCCATTCGACGAATCTAAAAGCATTGTTCAGGCGTGAGTCTATTCATGATGAATTGCCAAACCAAACTGAGAATAAATCACTTGACAGCTGTTAAATCGGTCGCCATCTTGGAAAGTAATGCCAACTTAAACTTCTATATCTGAAAAAAAACACTCTTTACACACACACACACACACACATATACACACATATATACACATACACACACACACATATATCTATCTATCTATCTACATATATATATATATATATATATATATATAACCAATTTCTGTGTAAATTTCTTCATACGTTGAAATTCTTCAACTGATAAGGATTTTTAAATGTCAGTGCCATAGCATTAAATATTTTGCTCCACTGTCATCTGACTTCAAGTCAATAAGTTCCAGGTGTAGAAAGTTCTTATGGCAGCAATATTCAACCGGCGGCCCATTGAGGCTTTTTAAGTGGCCCTGTCAGTAACCATTGCTCTGAAAATTTCACTTATTTAAAGACAATTTATTAAAAATTTGATGTCAAGAAATAAAACATATCAGTTTTGCTTTTCGTTGTCGATGTCATCCGAGTGCGAATTGGTATTCTTTCTTATTTGCAACGGTTACGGTTAGTGATAGCAGACAACAATGAAGTAGTGACAGTTTTATAGGTAGTAGTAATTTTTAACTATTTTTCATATCTTGCAAGTGAAAAATATTCAAAGAAAATAAATTGTTTCATGACGATTGTGGTGGTTGACTATTTTGTGGTGAAAAAAAAAAAGAGTAGGAATTATTTGATTTTTCACGAAAGTGCTGTATTAAAAAAATACCAATAAACGGAATCATTCAATGACACTTTTCCTCGAAGATATCCTTGAAGATAAATAAATAGGTAATAAACAGGCTTTCTGGAACAATTTTTGCAACAGCAACAAAGCGTTTTGTCAGTGGTGATGTCACATCGGCAACAAATACATCCTAGGAAGTTTGGTATATACATTATATTGGTAAATATATGAATCCGTTTACTGATGCAGAAATTGTGAAGGGTGTTTTTTAAATGCCACTAATAAAGAATTAGTGATAAAAATAATAAAAAAATAGTAATTAACAAGTGTAATATGAAAATAATTTTTTTAAGTAAATTCCTACGTAGATAAAGAAAGAAAATTTTTATATTAGCTACATTTTATTAAATAATTACAACTAATATAAATATGTATATACATTTGACAGATTCACAACATTAAGTGGTAATTAATTTTCATTAATTATCATTAAAGTATCGCATTGTCATCCAAAACAATCATGTATATAAAATTTCAGTTAGACTGAATGCTTTAAAACGTGAGGAAAAACCTTTTTTTCAAGTTTTGACACAAGTCGCCAAAAATGATGCAAGCGTGGCTGGATTCGTAATTCCTTAAATAATTAGTTTTAATCTATTAATTTATTAAGTATAATTAAATTACTGTAGTGTCATCCAAAATATTCATGTACATAAAATTTCAGCTCAATTGAGCGCTTTAAAATGTATTTTATAACAATTGAAAATTCCACCAAGATAAGTAAATAAACAAACAAACAAATAAATAAATAAAATAGAGAGAGAGTGTGAATTAATAGTAGAAAATGAATAAATGCAAAACAAAAGTTGAAATATTTTGATAAATTTTTCACCCTCCCCCTCTTGCTCTTTATACTCATGATGCGGCACGCATGAAATTGCCAACATATGTTTGCGGCCCGTGTGAAAGAGCTGACATATGTATGCGGCCCAGCAGAAAAAAATGTTGAGTACCCCTGTCCTAAAGTGTTGCATCCATATCAGAAGTGATGGAATAACATTACAAATTGAATTTAGTCTCAATTTTCTTAAAACCCTGAAATCTTCTTGACCTCTGCAGATGTAGATACACCTTCAGGTATTTCGTTTCCTTAATAGAAAAAACATAAAATCCAACAAATCTTTGATTGCTCACTGGGAAGAAATCTCAATTCAAATCAGTTTTTCGGACTGTTTTGCCACCCCCCATGAAAACTCTTTGCGGGTCACATGTGGCACGCGGGCTATTGGTTGCTTACCCTTGTTCCTTGACAATGATTATTTTCAAGGTATCCGTCTACGTTTGGAATCGCGATTTTGCAAGAGTGTGTAAATGGATAATATTTATGATATTTAATGTTACTTACATTAGAAAATGCATTATAAATTGTTTTAAGAATAGTATTACAATAAAAATGATTTAAGTACAATATTTTGACAAAAAATGAACATAGAATAACCCATTTTCAAAATGTTCTCCTTTAGTGAAAAATGCTTCTGTTATATAATAATATTTTGCCTGTCTATAGCTCAGACCTCTGCACGGAGGCTGAACAAGAATTTTTGAAATATAGAACTTAGAGGTGGGTTTATCTAGGTTATACTGCAACAGAAAGGTAAAATTTTAAGAAAAAACGCTGACAATTATTTTAATGGGTTGTAACTCTGAAAACATTGTGAATTTTTCAAAAGAAATAGTTCAGACTCTCTGAAGATGTCTTTACTTTATATAAGCAAAATATTCTTATTTTAGAAGCATTTTGTATAAAAGGAAATCCTTTTGAAAAAAGGTTATTCTAAGTTAATTTTTTGCCAAAATATTGTATTTAAATATTTTTTTTGTCACAATGTTCTTAATACAATTTTATACATGTATTCTAATCTAAGTGACTCAAAATATCACGAAAAGTATCCATTTAGGTGTTTTTTTTTAAAATCATGGTTCCGAACGTAGTCGGATATCTTAAAGATAAATATGTAGTAAAAGAGGTAACAGTTCGATTCCTTCGACTCGATCCACAAGGCTGCCTAATCTGGCTTCTATGTACGTGAACAATTTAAATATAAAATTTACAACTATGATTTTAATTAGCATCTACACATATAGCTGCTATCTTCCTCCTTGAACTTAATTCACTTCCTTTTAAATAGTAGTTCTAATTTGTATAATTCTTGGTTCCTTTACAAATATAGATTCACAAATCAAACGATTTACTGAAAAAGATTTCCACTTAAGGATTTGTAGAAAACTCGTAACAAATTTAGGGTATGTTGTAATTCATTTTACTATTATATTGATGATGATGTCACATCCAGGATGAGACCTAAATCAGACAGCACCATGGGTCCAGATGACTGTTCTGGCAATCTGTTTAGTAGTATCCGCTTAAAAGTTAGTTGATGAAAACCGGCCCCCTATTTTTTGTGGGGCAACAAGAATAGTTGGGTAGTCAAAATTATAATCAGGTGTTAGCTCTGTATCTGAACAGTTACCACAATTTCTGTAAGTTCTTCTATCATCCCTATCAAATTTCCTTCCTCTGTGATCACCTGTTCTTAGCCTAGCAATAGTCTATGTCATAAGGCGGTCTCCACTTATATTACAGATTTGTGATGCTTTACAGGAATTGACTTCTCTCTCAATTTGAAATTTGTCACAGCATTTATGTCTAATAAAGTAGCGTTGACAAAAATGTCATTATTAATATTTCTATGGCTTCTTTCGACGGTTTATCCGCATTTTCATTGTCTGTAATGTTAAGATGTGCGAGTAATCATTGGTGGAAGCAGACTCCAATTCTATACTAATAAACCACTAAAAAATTCCTTTAGATAATTTTAACACAAAAATAGTATTAAGTATTCATAAAATTACCATTCTGCAGAAAAAAATACGTAAGATATTAGAACGAAATGTAAAACATTTTAGCTGTATGTTTAAGTTAACCACACGTAAAAAAAGAGCGTTGCTTTTTCTCAATAAATTATGTAAGGTAAACAAGAAGACATTTCTCTAATGAACTGATAAACATTAACTAAGCACTCACACTTCGGCACATCTTTGAAAAATCGTCGTGTTAATTGACTCTTAACGCTGGCGTCAAAGAACCCAGTGAAATTTACGACTTTTTCCTCTAGAACCAATTTCAGTAAAAGTAAAACTAAACTAAAAAAAAGAAAGAAGCTTAATTCCACATTCTATGTATACTCAATATAACGTAAACATTTTTTTTTTGTGCTCTCACCACAAAATTCTTCACGATACTTTCCCCCCTTTTTTTTACACCTCGGTTTTACCTTCTTGCGGTAGCACCAGGTGAATTCCATCTAACTGTCTCGAAGGGAAAGGTGGAGAGACCGTAAACTTTATGACCCATTAGCGCCGCTAGATGGAGCTGCAACGCGTGTTTATTACCTCCACTCGTATAAAGTTTACACCGTCACTTGGATATTGTTCATAAATAACTTCTTTTCCGCAGCTAGATGATGAAGGTGATGTAAACAAGAAAAAAAAGCGGAAAAATAAGGTAAAGGCATGTAGCTTGTAAAAGGGGAAAGACGCAAGTGCTGAAAGTCTGGTGAGGAACGGCTGATCTGGATTACCCCAATAATTTGGAAATAACGGTCTGGAATTTGCGTTTTTCGAATATCAATTTCTTCTTGATTTACAAGTGTTAAGAAGTTGATGCTTAAGCTTTCATCTCACGACCCGTAACCCCACACCGTCGCTCATATAACTTCGGATATAAGTTTGCACGAAACTAAAGTTTTAAAACCGTAAAACAGTTGCTTGTTTTTTCCATTAAATTTGTAGACATTCTACATGGAATTTTTTTTCTCTAGCATATATAACGTGTGTACTCATATTCTTCATTTTGAAAAGAAGTTTTATGAATCCTAGATGGAGAAAAAGTATGTAAAAGAATATGCAATTATTTATACATTATATACTAAACTAGAAAAATAATAAATTTCGCCTTATACGTGTTTTTAGATTTTAATTGTATTTATCGCACTTTTTATTAGTAAAAAAATTGTAATAGAATATTTTTCAGGATTTGTTATGTACAAATTCGCAACACATGTCTTGCAAATGCACAAAATGGCTCTGTTAGTAAAGGCTGAACTTAAGTGTAATGATTTCTTATTCTCAAATTTTACGTTCTTTTAACATAAAGTTCGTTGAGAACATGGGCAATTTTTTAATACTACTTTTAAAAGAGATCACAAATATGTGTGTGTGTGTGTGTATTCCATTTTTTTTAAAATTCTTTTAAAACTCGTACTTGTAAAAACAATGAAATACGTATATGTAAATTGAGTATTATTAATAAGAGTTCACTGAGAAGTTTATAAAACTACTTTGCAGGTCATGTGAATAAGCTATTTTACAAAATAAAATACTTTTTGAAAAAATACTTTCTAATACTTAACATCAATCTTCAGTTGAAGTGTTTGAAAAAAAAATGGAGATACTTTCCGATTATGTAATATTTGTATCTTCTATAGTAATATCAGATTGTATTAGTTTTAAATAGCTCTGACTGATTTCTCAATTTTCATGAAAATTTACAACATTGTGATTCCTACATCAATTAATAATAGTATTTTTAAAATTTCAAGATTTTGAATAAGTATTTACTTTTACATTTTAATGCGTACAGTGATAGTTCATTAGCACTACGGTATAAGAGAAAAAAAAGCGAAACATATTTTATACCGTAAAAAATGAATAAAATCGAATACAAATGAGACTTGTAATTAAATATGCTGCTTTCTGTAGTATAGTGAAACCCCAGAA
Source organism: Trichonephila clavipes (assembly GCA_019973935.1). NCBI lineage: Eukaryota > Metazoa > Arthropoda > Arachnida > Araneae > Nephilidae > Trichonephila > Trichonephila clavipes. Next base: position 692,265 of record BMAU01008215.1, on the reverse strand, counting down.
CATAATAACCTTTCAACTCTTTTGCATCAGAAAAAATATTCCTAATTCATGTCATATTCTTTAAGGTACCCGACTATTTGTGACAATTTTTTTAAATGGAGATATGGAGCTATTTTTATGGTGTTTACTTTTACATTTGTTTATTAGTACATTACTTTTTTTACTTAATACATTTTAGGAAAAAAATGCTGAAATTACAAGAAAAGTACAAGAAATTATTATAACTAAAATGGGTAAAAGTTTACACAAATTACATAAATGGGGCCCACTTTGTACAAAAAGTTTATGAACACATTTTCAATTTTGATGGGGTTTTTTTTTATCATTCATTTTCCAAAGGGCTTACAAGATAAGAGAAGTTTTAATTTTTATTAAAACTACAGCACTTTATCTTAGTTATTTTATGAAATTGCTAAAAAAGCAATGGTTATATTTATATAAGAGCCTGTCAGTTTTATAATAAAACAGTGATTGATAAATTTGAAAGTTTAAACACTTCTACTATTATACAGAACATTCACAAAGAATTTCAGTTAATTATTTTCAAAACATTTTGAGCAATCGCTTTCCGCGATTGAGCATTTCTAAAAAACGCATTTCGAGTAAAACGCATTTTAAAGTTTGACATCTTATGTATGTCACGTCATCTGCTTTTACTAAAACACATGTGGTATTTGGTCTAGTGAATGCAAAATAAAACTCTTGGTATTTTTATAAAGCTAGTAAGATGACCTATAAAATGAAATCATAAAAAAATGTGTCAATTTTGAAAAAAAATTCAGGATTTTAGAATAGTCGGATATCTTAACAGTACGCAAAGACAGCCTTAAATGCCTGATTGGAAATAGGTTATAAAAACGAAGAGATTACAAAAGAAAAATTATGGGAATACAAATGTTAATGAGTATCAATATTTCAAACGAATTTACATAAAGTGCAAGAAAAATTGATAAAGTTAATTTTTAAGGTAAACTTCACCTATTATGGATTTTAAATTTTAGTGTTGTACATTCTAAAGAATCAGATTATTCCATGTGTTTCATAATATTAATCAATTTTAAATTTTAAGCAGAGTTTTATAAAATATTTAAATATGTTGCGCATTTCAAAGGTAAACACTTAAACACTCACATAGGCCTTTTTCTGCATTGATTGTAATAAAATTTTATTACTGTACTGCTAACTTAACTCAAATAATAGCTAACGTATAGTCTATAGATAACGATTTAACATCATTTTCAAAGAGAAACTATTTGTGCATTCATTCATCAGTATTAGCTTCAATACATAATTTATTGTCGGCTGTCATCCAGAAATTAATAGACTAACTTCACGTCTAAGATAAACATCTAAGTGATTTGTATATCCTTTCATTAATTAGAAGCTGAAGAGGTTTTATATCAGATTCGAAATATTTCATTGAATTGAGTGAACAAATCTTACATAGAATACTAACTATATGTTAAGTACACTGATGAACTAATCTCTTAAAATGAGTTGTAAACTTGTAATGGATCTCTACAATTAGTTTGATTACGTTTAATGGAACTTAGGCAAACTATTTACAACTTAAGCCAATTACAACTTTTCAGTCTAAGTGTTGTAAATGGGGCTGTCTCTCTAAAGCATAGTTGGGGGCTACCTTTGATGTAAGTTAGTTTTTAATTATCACCTTCTTATAAAGTAAACTTAATCTGCAGATACAAGTATCAATATCGCTGTTTGTAAAAAAAAAGGCAACACATCTGAAGAAATCATCAGAATTAAACGAAATGTAATACACAAATCCTTGTGTTGGTAAAAATGATTGAATACATTTTCAAAGCAAAAACAAAACAATATTATTGTCAGAAATTAGTATTTGGTGTAGCCACAACGCTCTGCAATAATTGTTGCTGTACGACGTAGGATGGAGTCAAACAGATGTTGAATTTCTACTTGTGGAAGAGAATTCCATATCATTTTTATGCTAATTCAAAGTTATTTTGAAACTGTAGGACGTAGATTACGAGAGAGACGCCTACCAACCAAATCCCACCTATGTTCACTAGATGACATATCTGGCAAATAAGCAGGCCAAGGAAGAAGTTGCATGTGTAGAGCTGAAAAAAGTCTCACACAAACGTTCCTTGAAATATGTGGGCGTAAATTATCCTGTTGAATGATAGCTTCAGGGATTCCTTAAAGGAAGGGAAGGACTTAGGGATTTAGTACTTCACGGACGCACTGTTTCTATTCAAATTACCCTGAATTCCTAGCAGCTGAGATAGTCTATAGTACGAAATATCACTCCAAAAAATAACTCCAGGTGTTTGGTCACTATTACGTTCGATAATGATCTCTGGAAGGCAGCGTTCACGAGCATAGCGTCTAACACGAATGCGGCCATCATGGTTCTTTAGATTAAAACAGGATTCGTCACAAAATACAACTTGTGGCCAATCAGCCCGCCAGGCTCTGTGAAAAGATCCCATTGCAGATGGTTTGCGGTGAAGGGAATCCTGTGTAAATGAATCATTTTACTAAGTCTACGGTGCAGTAGACGTCGACGAATTGACGAAGCCGACATTAATACACCTGTAGCAGTAGACCAACGTGCTGCCAACATCTTGGAGGAAGCTATATGGCCATTCACCGCCATGAGGACCAGGTGTCTTTCAAAGCGCGCTGATGTCACTTTTCGTCATCCACTCCCAGTTTTTCCAGTTGTCCGATGTTCGTCGGTCCACTGTTTCCAAACTTTCATCACCGAGGCCAATTATTCTCCCGCTTTCAAACTCTTTGAGTTGTTAGAATTTCCCCCCTTTTCGTCGTAGACGCATATTTAAATCCCATCAAACGTTTGCCACTAACAAATAATATTACATAATTTTCAACGACTCAATACAGCTCTCTACTTATATGCTTTCAGCATTAGTTCAGAGGGTTCTGCTCGCTCACACCACGCGTAAGAGGTGGTAACTTGAGAGACCAAAAAAAAAAAAAAAAAAACAGCCGCTAGTGACAGACTTTGAAACAAGGGAAAAAATCCCAACACAATGCTGTTAAGGTATCCGACTAGGTTGAAGGCCCTTAAGGAAATAAAAGAAATTAATTATTGAGGAAGAAGGACTAATACATAAAACTAGAGAACTTAAGTTCTTTTTATAGCATTTACTTTAACTAATAAAAATATTTTTAATACGTTTTTTGAAGAATGAACTTTTCAGGATAATTTGCGCATGAAAAACGGGATATCTTCTAAATAATCCAATCAAATGCAATACAGTTTACAACATATATGTTAGGGGCCCTTCAGAGTGTAACAAACCGCAGGTTTTAAGACAGCTACATTTAATCACATTTTACAGCCATTTTTAGGTTAGAACATACAGTAATTTTGACGAAAAATCATGACCATCAAATTTTTAAAAAGATACTCGAATAAAATATTTATTTCTTAAAATATTTTTACCCTGTGGTTTGTGACACTTCAGAGGGATGAAGAAGTATATCAATGACGTTAAAATTGCATAATGCGCAATTTATTTTTATTTATCACGTTTTTCTTAACTTAAAAAAGTTTGCTAAATTTTCCTAAAAAAACATGTCAGTTATTTAATAGTTATGACTTTTTAAGTCTATTTATGTTCTTTAAAGCAATAAAATTATTCAGAAAATCAATTTTTGAAAAATTTATCTCCGAACCTAGTCGGATACCTTAATAAAGAGCGAAATTCTTATTCGAATCAAAGAAGACAGTTGTGCTAGACATATCTAACACGTCTACTGACGATAACAGTTTTTATCCGATTCGTAAGAAACGTGTGCGCATGGTATCAAGCAGCGATGAATTTTAGTTGCCATAGTAACAGGTTTTATTCGTAACTTCAAATTAAATTTTTATGTGTCGTATGTACACTGTTTTACGGTATACTATAGATAATTTTAATTTTTTTCATAATAAAAATAAATCGGTTTCATTTTATAAATATGCAACATGAACTACACATTTTTTTTTCTTTTTTTGTACTTAATTTTTTATATATATTTAGATTTTTTGTCTTACAAGATTTTTTAAAGATGTGGAGCATATCCCCAAATTTACTATGTTTCGCATGTATATTTTACACGATTTCTTGAACAATTTGCTAGGAAACGTATCTACTGTGTTAAAAAAATTGGTGGTACATACATTAGGACATTTTCAAATTCTGCAGATGTAAGGTTTTTCTCGTCAGAGGAGTGGTAAACCAAAATAAGTGACTTCGTGACAGATCTATACGCGTTTTCCAAGTAATCCTCTTGGGAAATTTTTGGGCTATCAATTCGCGCTATTCACAACCAACCCTTCGGAAGAAAAGAATCGTGATATTTAAATTAAATTACTATATATAATTGAGGTTTTCTATCTTGAGAGAGAGATGGAGAGAAGATATACTCGAGTCAGGTTAAATTGCTATTGAAAGTATATTATTAGAGTTATAGTGATTTGATTCTTATTAGGAGGACACTTTAAAGTGACGATTATTCACTTAGATTGATTTGATATTAGATTAAATCGGATGATAGATTTGATCCTTTATTAAGATAAGGATCAAGTTTGATAGTCTCCTAATCGTTAGCGTTTTATCGTCATTTATCCACTTTCACGGTTAACATTGAGGTATTCTCTTACTTTTTTTAGTTGAATTTGTGTCTGCTTTTTGTGGATAAATAAATAGATTAATTGGATCATATCGAGTGTTTCTTCCCTTCCTCCCACACATCTGGGTGCCCGAGAGAGAGGTGCAAGCCTCTCACAACTTTTGCACCACAAATCATGTATAACGTCATCTATATTTTGTTCCTCGGATCTAAAAAATAATTTTATTTAAACAGTAATTTGCTTATAAGAAAATATACCGATGTATTCATTATATTTCATGAATACGAAAAACTGCTCTTCTTATAAATTCTATAATATTTTTATATATATTCTTACTGCGATAACTTGAATATTTAATTGCCATTATTATTCATTCTTCCCCAGATTTTCATGGTTGGCGATTTATACCATTATTGTCAATTATCCCATTTCTCTATTGGCAATGTATCAATTTTGTTCTATTCACTTCGTTTTCTTTACGGAACATCGTCAAAATCAGAAAATTATTAAATAAGGCAATTAAATACCGTATTCTAATATTTTCGCTCCTAGTAATATTTTGAGGTATAATTAATAATTGGATATTGACGAATGTACATATAATTTTCTTTTAATTGTATTCTTTCAAATTTTAAGTCTGTAGACACAGACCACTTTCAAAGAACGTACTTTTAGCAAAAGTCAATTAATATGACGGAATCTAAATTCTAGCTTCCTTCTTTTGTAAGCCACTGATACAATTTTCATGACTGACAAAAGTGCATTTCATACATTTCCCTTTCAAAGCTCAAGTTGCTGAATAAAATTGCCATTTAATTTCGCTGAAAAGTGTTATAAACGTTTCCATTCATGGAATAAATAGCGAGACGATTTGTTTTCTCTAAAATGTCACGTTTATGTTTCAAAAGAGACTACTTCTGTGTTTAGAATGGGGAATATTGTTGGTATAGCAAATTTTCAATAAATTTTCTCGTAATATTTGAATTTGGTATAAAATGATCCCGATGCTCATGTTTTCAATTTCAAAGTATAAAATTCTCTTAAGGTATCCGACTACGTTCGGAACCGTGATTTTGCAAAAGTGTATAAATGGATAATATTTATGATACTTAGTGTCATTTAGATTAGAAATTGTATATAAAATTGTTTTAAGAATAGTATTACAAAAAATATAATTTAAGTATAATATTTGGACAAAAAATGAACATAGAATGATCCATTTTCAAAATGATCTCTTTTCGTGAAAAAGCTTCTATTATAATAATATTTCGCCTGTATATAGCTCAGTCCTCTGAACAGAGGCTCAACAAGAATTTTTGAAATATTTAGCATAGAAGTGGGTTAATCCATGTTTTACGACAACAGAGTGATAAATTTTAAGAAAAAAACGCCGATAATTATTGCAATTGATAGTAACTCTGAAAATAATGTGAATTTTTAAAAACTCATAGTTGAGCCTCTATAAATAGGTCTCAGCTATATAAAGACAAAATATTTTTATAATAGAAGCATTTTTCACAAAAGGAGAACACTTTGAATAAAGTTATTCTAAGTAAATTTTTTGCCAAAATATTACGTTTAAATAATTGTTTTTGTTAAATTGTTTTGTTATACATGTATTCTCTAATCTAAGTGACTCAAAATATCATGAAAGTGTTCCATTTAAGAGCCTTTTTAAAATCACGGTTCCGAACGTAGTCGGATACCGCGAATTGATATTGAACTGTCATTTTTTGAAAAATATTTAATATCATCGAATGTGGATTTTGTTTGATTCGCAAATGTATGAATTTTCAGCTTTATTTAAATCTGCGTTGTTTTTAAATATATTTGTACTAACCGTTACACACCCTCTTGGTTGAATATTTTATGATTTTGTACGACTGTCGCGTCTGTAAGCCCGCAGATGTAGTTTGGGACTCCGAATCAACATATATTGTTATAAAAACAATTCATTTTATATGTTAATTTATGATCCATCAAGAATTATAAAACAAGGTAAAAATTAATTTGGATCACAATCATAAGCTCTTAAGATAAAAAAATACACCATCTGAGTTTGATCCTATAGAAGATCACTCTTCTGAACTCTGATGTGTCGGCTATATTCCGATCTAATCCTTCGTTTGAAGATGAACTTTTTGAAAATGATATTTATTTTACTTTATGGGCAATGTATGAAAATAATATATTTTGTGTATCAATAATTTTTCAGGTTATTGCTTGTTAGTTCAATAATATCCTCATAAATCAGTACTTCTCAAACTTTCAATGTTGGTGACCCAATATTCAATCATAATTTTCATAGTCCCCCCCTTCCATACAATAACAATGTATTGAATTCAATAATACTATACCTTGACGCTCAACCTACAATGCGACTTTTTAAATTCTTAAGTACCACCGGCGTATATAAACGTCTCACTCACCCAGTGGATTAATTGCCCTGGACGTATGTATAAGCTTTTCAAAAGTACAATCTTTTGCGAAGGATTTATTCTAATTTCAGAGAATTTGCTTATTTATTCATTTTCAATCCTTCCCCCATACACCAAATACGCTCGCCTACTTGTTAAAACTTGGCATTGGGGAGAGAATCACGTAATTTTTAACCGGCATTTAAGGGATCAATTATAAACCGTACAAATTATCAAAATAAGTGTTAGTTTTTGCATATAATTTTATATATGACAAGCCCATGGGTACACTGGTAATTATTAAATTTGTTCTTAGTATTACTAAGTTAATTCTAAAATACATTAGGCAGTACTGATCTATATATAAGTGTAAATTTGTAGTTAATTTTTTTATTGTGTCAGAATGTATTTTGTTCAGTATAAATTAATAATTTTTTTAGTACTCCTTTGTTTTTGACTTTGCAATATGCTCGCGACCCCCTTGTAGGGTTATCATGCCCCCCTAGCGGGGCGCGCCCCACAGTTTGAGAAACATTGTCATAAATATATCCCATTTCTAATGATGTAAGTTCGATCAGCTCTAACATTTTCATATTTTTACAAAATATTAAAAGTTTCGAAAATTCTCTTGATGCATGTAGTTTATTTACAAAGTACCTTCATTGATATAAAATTATTATTCTTTTCGTTGTAATTGTATTTCTAAAAAAATTACCAAACTTTCACTCACAATTGTGATTTTTGTAAAATTAGAGAAGAATATTTTGATGACTGGCTAAGAGTTATTATTTATTGGTATTGATCCCAAAGAGAGCATTTTTAATGTTTTAGTATGCTATTTTTAAAAAAGTACTCCAACCATATGTTCGGATACCTTAAAATATTCCCCTAATATTTCTGGAATATTTACTCTCTTAAAAAATACAGTACATTTTAAAATATTATTTCAATTTACATTATTTTTTGCAGCTTTAATGAGTTTATATATTGTCATGGTAATTTTTAAGAGTTATATTGCTTTAGATATTTATTACATACAGAGGCTCTCAAAAAAAAAGAGAGTTTGCATTCTAATAATACCCAATAAATTTTAATGTTTTCCACTAATAAATATAATATATCGTAATTATATTGTTTTAAAAATATCTGCAACTTTTTCGTATTAGAATAATACAATCAATTATTTTTAGTTTATAGTATAACTCTTATTTAAAAAAACAATATTCAAAGAACTGCTGAAAAATTACGCCGTAAAGATCTTCGTACACTTAAAAAAGTCTCAACATAGATTACACTATTATATTTTTATTTAATTTAAGGTATTCGACTACGTTCAGAACCGTAATTTTGCAAAAGCGTATAAATGGATAATATTTGTGATATTTAGTTTCACTTAGATAAGGAAATGTATATAAAATTATTTTAAGAATAGTATTACAATAAAAAATTATTTAAGTACAATATTTTGACAAAAAATGAACATAGAATGACCCATTTTCAATATAGTCTACTTTTGTGAAAATTGCTTCTATTATAATAATATTTTGCCTGTATCTCAGACCTCTGTACAGAGGCTCAACTAGAATTTTTGAATTATATAACTCAGAAGCGGGTTTATCCATGTTTTACAACAGTGGGGAGCAATTTAAAGAAAAAAACTCCGATAATTATTTCAAATGGTTGTAACTCTGAAAATAATGTGAATTTTTCAAAATTCATAGTTGAGCCTCTGTACAGAGGTCTGAGCTGTATACAGGCAAAATGTTATTCTAATAGAAGCATTTTTCACAAAAAGAGAACATTTTGAAAAAAGGTTATTCTAAGTTAATTTTTTGCCAAAATATTGTATTTAAATACTTTTTTTTTGCCAAAATCTTTTTAAAACAATTTTATACATGAATTCTAATCTAATTGACACTAAATATCATAAAAATTATCCATTTATGCACCTTTTTAAAATCCCGGTTCAGAACGCAGTCGGATACCTTAATATTTAGAATATCTTACATAATTTCCATAGCCACTTTTTTCAGATTTCAATCTTTTTTTGTGATTTCTGCATTAATACGCCTCCATTCTTTTGTAATTATTGTTTTCAATACACATTGCAAAGGTCTTTTTTGTCATGTATTCTTACTATAGCTTCAAATTCTTACCAAATATGTTCTACTGGGCGTATATCAGGTGTTTGAAGAGATTTCAGAATTTGGTGAGAGTTATTTGGAGATATCAGAAAGATACAGTGAGAGGAGTGAGCTTGAGGTCATTATCTTGTTAAATAATGAAGTAGTCCGCAATACGCAAAGTATTTAAATAAATCTCATTATTCACTATATCATCAAAGAGTACCAAATTATCTAAGCCTAAAACAGATTTATACCTCCATAAAGAACTCTTATACCCCATGCTTCACTGTTCTAACTTAATTCTTGGGACTAAGATTAAGAAAATTCAATAGATGCAGCAAATTAGCAGGTATGACAGAAAATTTCAAATTTTGGCTCCAAAGAACGTATAGTAGTAACAATGAATAGTAATAGAAATGAACTTAATCTTAATAATTTAATTGAAACAGGGAAGCATGACGCTGTAGATAATATTATACAAAAATTACAATCTCAATATATTAGTTTTTATTAGAAGAAAAATTAAATTTTATAAGAAATTGGAAATGTAAAAACACCTTTGAGAGCCAATCTATACAGCTAGGAAGTGTAGAGCAAATACGTAAAATCAGTTTTAAGTTATTTCCTATAAACTCTAAATGGACTTTAAAATTTATAAATACATACACCAAAAATTTGTTTCCCGTTTGATTTTAAAGGAAACAACGCCTGGTATAATTTTCACTTCAAAAAGGTGGAGGAATAAAATATTCTTAAAAAATGTTAAACTAAAATACGTTATCTATTATCACTGACTTGTAACGGCCCAAAACTTTATTTCAATCCATTTTTAGAGTGACAATGATTTGAATAAAATTGATTGATTTCCGTTGGTACTCACACATACAGTACTAAAATCAAAATAAAAAATCCGAAACCATTGGAATTGGAAAATATAATATATTCATCTATTTTCATTCGTTTTATAAAGTAAACAGAAAATTGACTGATTTGCATTCATTACATTAAATTTAGAAAATCAAATCCTTTCGTATCGAGGGGTGAACATTAAACCATTCTATTTCGCTTAGAAAACCGACATCAAACCTTCCATGAAATGCTGACACGCAGAACAAGCGTTGCAACATCTTATTGTGGAAACATTTCTCTTTTCAGATCAGAATTTAACCATTTATTTCAGGTTAAATCACGGGTTCAGTCACACAGCCATTATTAGAATCGACATACACGGAAAAATGCAACGCAATTTATCTCTCAAACATTTGCATGATTCGTTTTTAGCTTCGATTTTCCGTTATGTTATTCCTAACTTAAGCAAAAATTTGCATGCTTAATGGTATTTTGATGGCCCGTTTTGGCAACGATGAAGACTTATTCTTGTATATTTAGGTTTTCATTCATGTAGCATACGGCAGACGTCATGTTAGGCTTTAGCGAAAAATGGAATATGTTTGTGAAAGCGTTCTGTTTTTGTTATTTAAGAGAAGCTAGAAAATGATCTTCTAGTGTTTACACAAATATGCCGAGCGTCATCTATTTGTTTTAAAATTCAGACATCTTATTTTTTTTATTTATTTTTTTGTTGATGCATTATCGAATTTTGTTGTTTATTTAAAGACAGAGATTGAATAAGAAAAAAAATTACGTCAACACACTAATGTAAACTTATTTACAAGATACCCAGGATATGAAATAATTTATTCGAAAGATGTGCTCATGCATATTGATATATTTATTTAACATAATATGTGATTTTTTAATGTAAATATCAATTTTTATATAGTGTTTTAATATTGAAATTTTGATATCAATGTTAGATTGGAATTTCAGCAAGAACATTCTGCTTGCTTACCTATTACGATTTTTAAATGTTCTGCCATTCATACTATCTGATGTTCTGTCAAAGGTTTATTCTTGTAAAAACTGTTTAATTAAGAAACATAAAACAATATAGAAAACAATGCATTATATGTTTCTGAAATCAAGGTATAAATAAAATATTTTTTACACTATAACATGTATTATTACTTTATACAACTCAGAAATGCTATCAAGACATGAATAGAAAAAAATGGATAATGATAATATAATTTATTTAATGCACCTCATTATTAAAAGTACTCTCATTTTATGAGAACTTACGTATATCGTGTCACAAACTATAACACTAGAAATTCTACACATATAATTCATATTATAGTTAGAGTTTTAATTGCAAAAATTGACAATAATTAAAATGTCTCATTTAAGTTGATTTTTTTGACAAATGAAAACACAAATTTAGCGAATTATTCTACTTTTCAGGAATACATACGGAATATAAATGTAAGATCTTCAGAAAATGTAAGATACTTGAAATCATGATTGTGTTAAGAATCTTATGTACATACTATAGTTTGATTGCAACAGAAATCAATATTAAAGACCAGGAAATATACTGAGGAACAGAGATAGACTAATACACAGTAAATTATATAAAGAAATTTGCTCAGCATCAAAAATTGTTCACTATAAAAACTATAATATTCAATATTAAAGTATTTTAAAATGAAAATTGTGTTTCTCTAAATGATATTGATATTGAAAATTATTCTCTCATTTTTTATGGAGACAATAAAACATGGACAATTAACTCGGAGAAACAAATAATATAACAAAATTATAATGCCTGTTTCTTGAACTGGACCTATATAAGTACCAGTATCTTTATACGAAGACAAATAAGCTGATATTTTCAATTATCTACAGTCAATAAATTTTTTTGAGCAATAGATTAAATTCATGATGGTCACATGATAAATGCAATTGCGTGTTCTCCATTTAATAAAAGCTATCATGCTAGTAGTTCTACTGGTAAAGTTTGGATGATATTTAAAATTTGATGATTAGTTAAAGATGTCCTCGCGCGTGTGTTAAAATTCTTCAAATAATATTTTAAATTAAATAAAATACTCTTACATTATAAGAGTAATTTAAGCTCGGTTTATTTAACTATGCGCATTATTATATCGCTGACAGATATATAACTTTTAAAAGAAAGTTTCTGCAAAAGGCAAAAGTTGGCAACATTAAAGCTCATGAACTAATGGACTAAATTCATGATGGTCACATGATAACGGTAATCACGTGTTTCCCATCGATTAAAACTTGGCATACTAGTTGTTCAACTTGTAAAGTTTAGATAACATTTAAAATTTGATGATTGGGTAAAGAGTTAACGTGTTAAAATTCTTCAAACAGTTATCAAAATTAAAAAAATACTTGCATTATACGAATACTTTTAGATTAAGTGCATTTTGCTTAACTATGTGCATTATTGTATCGTTGACAAGTATGTACTTTCTAAACAAAGTTCCTGCAAAAAGCAAAAGTTGGCAACAGTAAAGCACATGAACTAATTGGCTGGAAACGCATGATTATATTTATAATATAATTATGACGTCGTATTAATTTTTGAACTGATTGGCCAAAAACACGTGGCTCAGTTATCATGTGACTATGACGTCACATGAATTTAGTCCATTGTCTGGAAACGTGTGATTACATTTATGATATAACTATGACGTCACGTGAATTTATGAACAGATTGGCTGGAAACACGTGACTGACGTTATCAAGTGACTATGACGTCATATGAATTTAGCCCATTGGCAACACTTATTGTGGTCCATGTTTCATAACGGCATCCCTAGATGGTTCGTTTATGATTTAATTTTCTAGTTTCAAATGGTTTTGTAATTTTTTAATCTTTTTTTCTGACTATGATTATTTTTAGTTATATACTTTATGTTATTACTGTATATCATAAAATTCATATTATATTCAAAATTTAAGGAATATACCCGAAATATGAAAGGGTTTTTCTATACATTGGGGAACTCTTTTTGAGAAAGGACCACATATATTGAAGAAAAGTTATAGCTCAAAATTTATATCTTTACAAATCCCCCTCCTCAAAAGAAGACGTTAGAATTCATTGTGTTAAATTTATCTCTATTTTACATATAGAGATAGTTATTAGTTAAACGTAACAAAATTAAAAGTAGTTACTTTTGTTAGATGTTGGCTTGAATAAATCCAGAAAAGGCGAAAGTATATATAATATGTGATATAAATTGCTTCTGACATCATGGTAATTTAATAAATGACAATGAATGTGCTGTACCACAGAACATGATTGATTTTTGCACAAATTTAAGTTTAACAAGATCTATCTCTCGTAGAAAAGGTCACGAACTCATGGGCGCGATGTCACGCGTTCGAATCCTAGTACCACTGAAGATCCACAGTGTAGAGGAGCCAATGCACGTTAACCTTCCATTGGAGTGTGTAAGGGTCACCTCGACGAACACATTATTGTGGGAGAGTCGGAAGGAAGTCAAGCCATATTCAAAATAACTTCAATATAATCTCAGTTATAAACAACACAAATTATTTTAACCAAGTTAAAAGATGTACCCAAAAATCGAATACGGGAAGCAATAACAGGGTAGACGAGTTACGAGAAGAGTTTAAATAACCAGATCACTTACGTCTAGGCAATATCTTTTTATTCTTAACGACCTAATCAAATTTGATTCCTTATTCACAAATCGTCAACTTTAATATTACATTAATCAGCTACGAAGTATCTATGTCTCACTTCACGTTTATTCAATCACTGTTTGTCGTTAGCAGTTTAAACACTTTCTTTCTCTCTCTCTCTTTCTAATTTGAATGTTTAATCTTTATATACAAGTCTTAATTTACATACTCATATCTTCTTCAGGGGGAAGATTTATAATATAATGATTTTTAAAGACCCAATATTTCTCAAGAGGATTAGTATTAGAAAGAACGCGGATAGACCCGTCACAAGTATTAATGTAGTCCGGAGAGGTGGTTTCAGCTCAAAGGTCGTCCTCGTCACGAGGTTCAAAATTACAAGGTAGACACCAATAGCACTCGTTCAGCTTTATATTGCGACGTTAATATAACTCTCATACAAGGATCAATTCTATTCGAAATATTCGGTAGTCTTTTCTTTCGAAGGGTGATCGATTAAAAAAAACGCAAAAATAAAGTTTTGAATTACCTAAAAGGTTTGAAGAAATTATTTTATTCAGCACAAGAAATGCGCAAAAAAACCCATCTTAGCAACAATATTTTTATCTTTTTCAACCTTTTTTTTATTTTTTAAGATGTCCCATGGTATTTTTTTCTTTTTGAAGAAATGTTCTCCTGTAAAATAAATTACGTATGAATTTAAATCCTAAATATACTTAATTTTTTTAGACGAAGCGCACAAAAAAATCTATCATCAAAGCCTCCATTTAAATCATTTAACTTTCAATTACAGAAATTTGTAGAAGAAGATATATATAAAACATTGCAAATACCGAAATGATTCAGATTACCATCGAATAGAAAAAAATATTATTTTACTGAAAATAAGGGGTTGTTGTAAAATATAATTTGTTCAAAGAGTTCTCCCACTTAAATAGAACATTTCCCTTTTTTTACTTCATCCACAGCATCTTTAGATAGTCTTAAGCACAAGGCTTTAATTTACTCTAAGTGTTCAAATGCCTTGAGTAGGGAAATGGCCCATAAGTACTTTCCAAAATGGATTAAAAGACTAATTTTGAATCGTTAAACATAATTATAAGACATTAAATAAATTTAAATAATTCTTTCACTGAGCCCACACACATTGAAGTAATAGTGCTTTTCTTGATAACACGGACTTAATTTTTTAAATGCTTTTTGCTTGATTGTTTGATATTTTAATGATGTAAAAAACGTCGACTGGTAATTTAGAGAAAAATAAACCAGGGTTGTATTAGGGTTATTAGCACTGTTTAAAATAGAAATATAATTCCTATAATTTATCAATTTAAAAGCAGATTATCTTTAATTTATGAAAAATTGTTGATATATTTTATTATATAGTAAAACGGCATAATTAGTGTTAAAGTCTGAATTAGTGTTAAAGCACATATACAGCTACAATATCTGAATTTATTATTTTAATGGATTTAATAATTACAGCTAAAAAGATAATATGAAAGTTAGTCAAAGAAATTTTAATACATCAAATATTATTATTTTTTCATTTTTTATTTATTTATTTATTTATTTTTGAGACTTCTCTCAGTTACATTTCGTGTATACTGACATGTATAACACGAGGCATACAAATGTATATAAGTCAATACTCAGTCAATTGTGATAGGAAGTACAATTAGAAGGATATAGACACAAATGGAAATCAAAAAGGAAATAGGAAAAAAATGGATGTGCAAATACAACAAATGCTGAATTAAATACACAATTGCTCACATGCAAACGGAGACATTCAGTAAAAAAAGATTGTAGAATTGGGAAGATTAAGAAACGTAATCATAATAAGATTTTTTAAAATACAAATGCTTAAAGCTAGTATATATATATATATACTAGCTGGATGGCCCGGCGTTGCACGGGCTTCTTCAAGTGTATAGATTTATGCCTTGGAAGATTCCCCTCAGCACTTCTGTGATTTCTATGTTAACGTGATTAAAATACTTTTTTTCAATTTTTTTTCCACATCTTGGTCCTGTAGAGCTTGTCTGTTTTCTCACAATTTAGCTCGGCGTTACAAGGCCTTTTTTCGTGGGTACAGTTTTATTTCCATGGAACTTTTCCCTTTCTCTCTGGACACCAGTATTTCTGTGTGTGTGTTACTGAGCTATGTGAGTGATTTATATATTTATGACATTTATAAAACCCTTTTCAGAAATTTTTTCTACTTCTTCTCTTTCTCAGACAGATTTCTTTTCGATCTATTTAGCCAAGCGTGGTAAGGATTTTTTCAAATATAAAACCCCTTTTTTCTGCGAGGGATAAGATCTTTTTCAAATTTCTATTTTCGAGTTAAAAATTTACAAAGCTAATCCAGTTTTGTTCTCATGAAAACAGACAATGTATGGATTTATTATTTTATAAATAACTTTGTAATAAATAATAAAAGGCAATGTAAGTTTTATTCTTAACATTTTTTAAAATTTGTATCAATTTTCGTTAAATAATGAATCAAAAAATGTCTACCGATAGCTATGAAACGACTGTTTTTATCTGGATGTTTGATTTTTCGATTAAACATATGTAACTGTGAGAAAAGAGCTATGGGGGGGAACCTAAAAATGTGTTTACATTCCTTGAATAAAAAAAAAGATTTAAAATGAAATATTGTACTATTTATTAAAAACAGGGCAGCATTTTCCTATATTTTAAGGCTTTTCTGTAAGTTATTTATCTAAAAGAAACCAATCAGTTGCAATGTATTATTAAAAACTAAGATCGTATTATAATTAGTTTATATTTGAAACAATGAATACTTTCTTAAGATTTAAACTAATAAATTGGATTTAGAAAAATACTGGAAAATTCATTATTTACAGTCATTATAAAAGAAAAAACATTCAAAAAGAAAACATCTTTATCTGACACAAAAATTTCTTATCTGCTCACGTACTCTCCGTAAATTGTTTTTCCGCGCATGCGTTATAAACGCTCAGACTCGTGTGTTCTGTGGTAGCTTTCCCGTAATTAATTATTACTGGCATTTGGCAAATTTTCCAATTTTTTTCGTTGTAATTTTACAGCTCCCCAAGACGGAAAAATGCATCTTCTGTAAAAATATTTTATGTATAAAGAAAGCAGAATTTTTTTAAAATTAAATTACAATATTTTGTTTCAAATTAATTTGGCAGCGTTGGAAAAGGTTAAAAAAATGTACCAATCTGCTTGAAAAATAGTTTTATCTTTTTTAGGAATTTAAGTTAGAAAAATTTATATAATTGTAGAAATTGATATTTTAAAAACATATTTCTCAAATTAATCGCATGTTAAAAGCATTTATTTTTTAGACAAAGTTAATTAATATTGTCAATAGAGCAACGTCATGATATTCCATTTTGGCTGTAAACTGATTTTCGACGCTAACTTTTGTCATTGTTGTAACATTAATAGTGGACAACAATGCACACAAATCAAAGTTGGCGTCAAAAACTGGTTATTAAAACTGGTTTTAATTAATATATTTTTACCTAATTGCTATATCGGACCAAATTGTGAATCTAAACCATTCTTGAATCCTCTTGAACCTCCACAAAAAATGTCATCAAAATCTCTCCAGCCGTTTAGGAGGAGTTCAGTCACATACACACACACACAGAAGATTTATATGTATAAAGATATACACACATATACACACATATGTATAAATATGAACATACACTGGTGTGCAAAAATTAAGAACGAGACGGTTTTTTCAATATAACTTTGTACAAAAGCTTTCCAAATCAACACATTTAATACCGTAAGATCCCCAATACGTAAGGACATGTGTAATGTAAGCAACACTTACTAAAAGAGAAATCAGAGGGATAAAAAGAAGCTTGGTTGAAAAAGTAGCATGGAGCGCAATGCGACCAAAGGCCGAAACATCCCTGTGATGAGGGTCCAGCAAGAAACATCCGGTCTTTAGTAAGGGATATGATCTCCCCTGACTGCTAGGCAGGTTTCACAGCGTCTACCCATGCTGAGAATGAGGGTGTCAATGAGTTGTTGAGGCATTGCTGCCCATTCGTCTTGCAGCGCCAATCGAAGCTACCGAATCGTTACTGGTGGTAACGTACGAGCTGCCAAGCGTCTGCCTAGAAAATCCCATACATGCTCGATGGGATTGAGATCCGGAGATCGTGCCGGCCCATCCATACGTTCAATATCCTCACTCTCTAAGAGCTGTTCGGCAGCTATTGTGCGATGACATGGTGCATTGTCATCCATGAAAAGGAACTGCAGACCCATAGCGCCTCTAAAAAGACGCACATATGGAAGAAGAATCTCGTTACAATAACGGGTCCCGTTGACTGAACCTGCGGCGAAGATGTGAAGGTCTGTACGACTACCAAGCATGATGCCTCCCCAAACGAGAACACCGCGACCTCCATACATGTCCCTTTCAATGATGTTCGAGGGATGATTGAGGCTTCCCCGCTCTCTCCAGATGAGTATGCGATGAGAATCGCTACTCAAACTGAATCTGCTCTCATCTGTAAAGAGTACTCGTCCCCATTCATTGTCTCTCCAATTCCGGTGTTCCTGAAACCACAGAGAACGCCTTCTCCGATTGGCAGGCGTTAAAGTTACACACCGTACAGGGCGTCATGCAAACAGACCACCACCGTGCAGTCTTCTGGCCACGGTAAAACGCGATATATCGGTCGTCCAGTCGCCTGTGTCGTGTATCTAGCGATTTCTCCCGTTGTCTGCCGCCTGTTTCTTCTGGCCTGTAAGACATTGTACTGGACATCTGCAGGTGTCGTTCCTCGTGGACGACCACTACTGAACCCCCGGATAGCTGTTCCTGTAGTTTGAAATTGTCTCCAAAGTCGTGAAGCGATGCTGTAAGCAATTCCGAACTCTGCAGCCACACTTGTCACACTGCGGCCTTCCTCCAACTTCCCAATGATCCGACCTCGGGTAAAAGCATCCAGATGTCGTCTAACAGATTGATTATTCGTCATTTCTCGCTGAGGTAGCAACTCGGTGTGATTCTAACTGCTATATGGCGTGCAATCTCTTTGCCAGAAATACTGATCTTACACCGACAACATGCTTTATACTACTCAGACACTCCCCCATTACGTCTACCTGCATATCTGCGCATGTGCTACCGTACATTACCTTACTTAATCTCCTGATTGGTCTTTCTGTCCACTCTGCCACTTCGTTCAGCTGATATGCTAATTTTTCGACTTCGTCCTTAATTTTTGCACACCAGTGAACATATATACACACATACAGTAGCGCACACAGAATTTTTCAAGGGGGGTGTCCCGGGTCGCAAGTCTCCCATGCTTGTATCATGCTTCTTTTGATTTTGTCGATTTTCGGAAGCAAAAACAGTAGCAAACTAATTATTGAATAAATAATTAGCATTTATTAATAAAATGAATCATTAATAAGAAATACTTAATTAAATTTTACGTACTATATACTTAGAATTATAATTGATCGGAAAAATAATCAAGGGCTTTCGGAGGGGTCCGGATCCCTAGGGCACCCTTCCTGTGTGCGCCACTGCACACATATGTATAAATAGGCATAAACATATATACACACACATATGCACACATTTACATATGTACATATATACATACATACACACACATACATATTTATATATATATATATATATATATATATATATAGATATAGATATATGTATATATATATATATATATAGATAGATAGATATGTATATATATAGATAGATATGTATATACATATTTATATATGTATATATATATATATATATATATATATATGTATATATATATATATATATATTTATATTCACATATAAATGTTAGCAAATGTTTCATAAATGTTACCAAACGGACAAAATTTACAATGTAAATAATGCGGGGAATAATGCCATTAATGTGTGCACAAAACGATGTAAAGGACGATTTGCTCTGAACAAAGGCAGAGGAAGGAGGAGGCCACTCTATATTGTTCTTTTGTAGGCAATTCAAGAGTGTATGTCTTTCGGAAGAGAATTTCGTACAAGCAAGTATCAGATGCTTGACATCCTGAACTGTGTCCCTGGAGCAAGAACACTGGTCAGTCGGCAAGAAACTGAAGAGTATTAAATATTATTGATGAGGAAAAATGATAATTGATACGAATGTTTTTTTGCCTCTTTTTATTTTTTTTATTTCTAAAGAGGCTGTGAATTGTATTTTTACCCTTTTCGACCAAGAACATTCCCCGAGAGTTAGTAACTTTTTTATTGCGGTACCATATAGGAAGAATACCAATCAGCGCAAGCAATTTCGACGCTCAGTTTCCTCCCCAGAGGGAGGCACCTGAGCTCTGATGTGATGCAAAACCACACATACGAATTTAATTTGGCTAAGCGCAACCAAGCCAAACAGGTACTCAAGGGATCTTTCACGTGATCCTAAACCTAAGACAGGACGCTGACGATTTACAGAATAAAGAAAATCCACCGAATTGGGTAGGGGTTGAACCCGCAATCAAAGGCGTACAAGGCCAACGACAAACTAACTACGCCATCCAGATGACTTTCGCCTCATCATTAAAGTATTAATATTGTTACTTAGATCGGGGTTCATGGATTTTATGCTGTCAGTCACAAGAAGCAAAAAAGTTCATTAAGAGTGATGAAATTTACCGTAGAAAAACAATTCTTAAGATGTAAGAAGTGATAGTAAAATTTGCACAATAAATTCCATAAGGTTTCCGCATCTTCTACAACGCTCAGGCACAAATATCAGTGTCTAGAAACACATTGTTTATTCGCAAGCAATTACTCGCTAGTGAACTCATCAACAGTTAAAGTGATGCTGACTCAGGTTCAGAGAGCGACTGTTATTTATAGTCTACACGGCTGGTTTCTAGCTCTATTCCAAAAGATCCACTATACGCTGTAGATCATGGTGTTAATAGATTTATCCAGTAGTTACCAGAAGCATCCATATGATAACCACGTCAACAAAAAGGGGTCATCAACCCGCCGCAAAAGTCAGTAGCTCATCAAATTTGGTCACCAAAAAATTCCATCTTGGTTGTTTCGACAATACTTCGCCAAGTTTCTATGGAAATGCCACTGTAATGTAAGGGACACTTTGCTTGCAAATATAACAACTTTTATGATAAAATAAATAATACAGAAAGTAATATTAATGCATTAAACATCCAGATACAAATTATTTACACTATTTTCAGCATTAATTAAACTGACACGACAACCTTGAGTCTAGATCATCGTTAACATAAATGAGGAACAATTGTCACACACAAATTTGATATGCTTTAATAATATATAAGTAGAGCCCACACACATATATAATTAGATTCTAAATAGTGTCTATCTCCTTTCATTAATATTATAACTAAATTAATATATAGCTGATTTGTATTTTTAATAATTAATCATTATACGCTTTTTAAGTCCTTATATTAAATTTAAAAGATACATTAACTGACTGAAATTCCAATAAAATTTAAATTACAATAAGAGTGTATATATCATTTATTTCTTATTATTCTGAACACATTCATGGTTATAACATCACACTTTTGAAAAAAACTGTAGGCATAATTAATGATATATAACATTAATCTCTTTTAATACAATTATGGATAAAAATATATATAATTAACAACAATTCTCAAAACAACATTCATTTCAAACCCATCTAACATAGCTTGTTATGCAATACATTTGATTAATCTAGCTGAGCTGAACATAGTTGAATTGGCTATCCTCTCAACCAATGACCACCTCTCATGTGGTCCACCTTTCACGTGGTTAAGGGGGGCTGGTCGAGTTTAAGTGGTTATTGGGTACAGTAGCCTTTGAGACGTCATAAAGAGGTGCTCCAGACGTCAGATGTACTCGACAGAAGATAAACTCGAGGATAGAGGTCATTAAAGTGTAGCCATTGGTCAAGGGTTTTCCTGCGTCTGTATTTGGGCATGGAGTTGGAGTTGTGTTGATATGAGCATTATATAAATTTGAAACTATATCATTTTTGGATGAAGAAATTATACTTTTATATTAGACATGGATATTACTAATTACTTAATTTACTCAGAAATGGAAGTACATATTTTAATTATATATTTTTATTGGCATATTTTATTAATCTTGTAATGATACTTTTTAGCTTGTTGACCAGATGTACTACCATCGTGAAGTTTATCTTGTATTTTTAATACATAATTAACTAAATTATCTTAAGCCTTTTAGTGTACGAATTTTAATATGACGTCCAGAAAAATATTCCATACTTTCTGTACATGTATTTTCAAATTAAATAAAGAAAACTATTTTGCAGTTTCTCTGTTTTTTTTTAATTGTATCTGCTGTCTTTGTATATATTAGTGTGATTTTTTTTTACAAGTGTAGGTATTCATCAAAAATAGCAAATTCAACGCATATATATATATATATATATATATATATATATATATATATATATATATATATATATATATATATATATATATTTATACATATACATATATATATACATACATATATATATATATACATATATATATATACATATATATATACATATATATATATACATATATATATATATATACATATATATATATATATACATATATATATACATATATATATACATATATATATACATATATATATACATATACATATATATATACATACATATATATATACATACATATATATATACATATATATATATATACATATATATATATATATATATACATATATATATACATATATATATATATATATATATATATATATATATATATATATATGCATATAATTTCACATTAAAAACTAAATCTTTATTTTGGCAGATTTATTCGTGATTCATGATTATATAAATAGCTCGGGCTTTTAATTTTTGACGGATTTATTCACGATTCCTAGAAAAAAAAAGTACCTTAGTAACTTTCTAATAACTTAATGAGTGGTTTAAACTTTCCCTGAAACGTTGATGTAAATTCTGGGGCCGCAGTAGCCGAGTGGTATAGGTATCGATCGGAGGATGACTTGTCACTAGTTCGAGCCCAATACCACTAAAAACCTGCCGTGTAGGGCAGCGATGCACGCTAAATTTGTCGAGAGCTTAAAACTCCTCCCGTTGGTGTGGTGTGGCAGTTAGGAGAGGGGGTGATAGCTCAGGTGTAGTCCACGTCACTCGACCATGGTTCAAAATTACGAGGTCCGTCACCAAAAGCCCTCGTGTAGCTGGGCAGTGCGACTTAAATATTCACTCACTATGATGCAAATTCTAAAAAATAATTTATTTTCCATTCACTTGAATATGTATTTATATTTTTCCCATTGCATTTAAATTCAGAAAAGGGATAACTCTCTCGTGATTACTTGGTTTTGGAGCAGGCAGGATGATGCATTCTCCTTTTGGATCTTAAAATTACAAAATTCAACGATAATCTGATCAACATCAAGAAGCTTTTCAATTGCCACCACTATATCAATAAATTTAACAAAATGAAGACATATTATACACACACACTGCGCAATAAATATCAGTAAAAAATGAAATTAATAATATAGTCTGAACTCTAAATAAATATTTTAATATTAAAAAATTGACAGGATTAATACTTATAAACTACCAATAAAAGTAGTAACAAAATATTTAAATAAACCTGACATTTCCGTAAAAATATTTAACTTAATTTAATGGTCTATCCGAAAAAGTAACTTTACATCGTGGGGACGATAAGTCCACCCAAATAGCAAGCTCCAACTAAAATGTGATCGAATTTGTTTCATGTTGCCTTTATGCGCAAAATAATAACGAATGCAATATAAGGTTACTAGATTAGCGCATTCAGCGTTGACAATCACATTTGAGGATTTTTACCATCTCTTCAAAGGCTTAATTAGGGGGAAAAAAGCTTTTTTTATTACTATAGAGCTTTCGAAACACAAGAGGGAATTATGAATAACTGTGTAATTATCACAGATATAACGCAAATTAGTACACCCAACATACTGCTGATACCATCCTCCCCGAACTAAATTCACTTCACTTCGAATAGAAAATTTCATTTACATAAGTCAGAGTTTTCTTATAGAAAAAAAGGTTCTCAAATTAACTAATATATTAAAAGTATTTCCCATTAAGAGAACTAGAACATCATACTCGATTTTTAAATTTTAGTATTAAAAAATAGTGCATAATTTTCTGAATCTACAAATATATAACACTTAAATGTTCATTGATAAAATAACCTTAAAATTTGAAAAAAGTAATTGAAAAAAATGTAAGAAAACGCTTAAAAATGTTTAGTTTTTTCCCTTTTTCTCCAAAGCATAATTTTTTTTCTTTTAGGTATACTTAAAAAATATGTATGGCACTATATATTGGGATCCATATTTTTTGTGCTTCTGTGCAGGATACCTGTGCATATAATGAACCTATTTTTTTAGTCCAAGTAATGCAGTTTAAAAAAAAAATGGTTTTCTGTATAAAAAAAAAAGGGGGGTGAATAAAAATTTTCAAAATTACAAAATTTTTTAGCTTAATAAAAGAAGTTATGCTAATATTTCACGAAAAGAATAGATTCACTATATTTTGTGTATTGTTTTATATGTGTGGAAAAAATATTTTACATCTTTAAGACATACTTTTTTAAAGAAATGGTACCTAAACTTACGAATGTAATATGAGATCTCAAAAATTGAGTACAATTTAAATTAAACAGTAAAAAAAAATCTAAAAAATTACTTTCGAATTTCTACAGAATGATTTCAATATCTTTATGAGAAGATCACAAAAAACCTAAGTTCTATTAGAAATTTTTAAACATATATGTCCCACAAACAAAAAGTCTTATAATTTTGGCATTTTACTCTTTCGAGCATGTCCTGGTACCCTTAAGAATAAGTAGAAGGACGCAAAGAAAACCCTTTACAATCATAATTAACACATTAACAAATAAAATAACAGCAAATTATTCAACAATTATGATTTTAATCATATATATTAAAATAAGCTAAACAATAATTTTCACGCATCTTTGTATACATCACTATTCCCTATAGAATGAACTTCAAATCGACGAAATAACTTTGGATAGAATAATACCCATGCACGGAGTGAGCTTTCTGCAAAATTGCTTCGATCTTTGCAATTTAAACCAAGATTTATCACAAGGTGGTAGTTTATGAGGAACATTCATGACACAATCCTTCCTTAATTTGAACGTGTGTCCGTTTCCTGTCTTGTCTCATATTCCCTAGCAGTTCCCTAGCTGGGGAAATTCTGAGCTTTCAGTTATCAAAGAACAGAACTGTAATCAGCTGTCGTCGAGATAGAATGCTATCTCAAATTGCGGAGATATGTATTTAAAATAGATTATATGTTTGATGTATCGAGAGTTATGTAAGATATATATACGAGTTAAGTTGTCAGAAAGTTTCTCTATTCAATTGTGGTACCATTTAAAAAGGATTTAAACTTTGGAAAATATTTAAGGTATCCGACTACGTTCGGAACCGTGATTTTGCAAAAGCGTATAAATGGATAATATTCATGATATTTAGTGTCACTTAGATTAGGAAATGTATAAAAAGTTGTTTTAAGAATAGTATTATAATAAAAAATTATTTAAGTACAATATTTTGACAAAAAATGAGCATAGAATGACCCATTTTGAAAATATTCTACTTTTGTGAAAAATGCTTCTATTATAATAATATTTTGCCTGTATATAGCTCTGACCTCTGTACAGAGGCTCAACTAGAACTTTTGAAATATATAACCTAGAAGTGGGTTTATCCATGTTTTACGACTACAGAGGGGTGAAATTTTAAGAAAAAAAAACGCCGATAATTACCTTAACTGGTTGTAACTCTGAAAATAATGTGAATTTTTCCAAAATCATACTTGAGCCGCTATTCAGAAGTCTGAGCTATATACAGGCAAAACAATATTATAATGGAAGCATTTTTCACGAAAGCAGAACATTTTGAAGAAAGGTTATTCCAAGTAATTTTTTGCCGAAATATTGCATTAAAATAATTTTTTTGTCAAAATTTCCTGAAAACAATTTTATAGATGTATTCTAATCTAAGTGACACTACATATATCATGACAATTATTAATTTATGCACTTTTTTTAAAATCACGGTTATGAACGTAGTTGGATACCTTAAATAATAAATAGACATTTTGTATAGTTAGCTAACAAACTTATTTCTATGAATATGTAGGCAAAGACAGTGAAACGTTGGTTCCTTGAAAAGGAACTGAGGACAAGAGATTGATTTAGAAACATTATCTATCTATATATAAAGACCTCCTTTTGTTTTCACGGAAAAAATGTAAGAAACACTTTAAAATGACTTACCATATCTGTACAATAACAGCTAAAATAATTTCGAAACAAGTACTCACCTAGAATAAAATAAGAAAAATATGTTAAAAATAAGTAAATTGATAGAATCCTTAAAATATGCAAGAAAAAATTTCACTTTAAAAACTCTCACACTGTAAGACTGTTATTTACTTTTAAACAATTTGAATTTTTTTATTAAATCTTAATTTAATTTTCCATTTAATTTACAAAAATAAGTACCATCAATATCAAAAATATGTAATCATTTGCTCAGATAAGATATTGTTCAATATCACTGTTCAAATAGAGCATTTAGACTGCAGCTCTGTTCAATCAATGACCCAAAATGTATGATGCTATCAGTTTCTGATCGTTAAACTGAAGTAGGTCTTAAAACACAACTGTAAAGTGATGTGGTAGTTAGGAGAGACGGGTACCAATATAATCGTCATGAAATACATATTTAATATTGTATACATTACTTCAAGAACTAAATTATGTATAGAAAAACAGCCGCAAAGAAGATTGTACATATGATATAAATACATGAGCCAAATTAATGATATAATCTCAAAATTATAACCTATATACTTATTGGACAAGCTAGTGTAACGTAAATAAATTTTAGCGTAATCTTTGGAAAATTACTAAATATAAATATTACGAAAGCCTTTTTAAGAGATTACGGGTTGATTAATATGACAAGGTTTTATTAAGTCTCTAAAATAAGTGTTTCTCAAACTGTAGGGCGCACCCTCTAGGGGGGCGTGAAGACCGTACAAGTTGGCGCGAGCATATTGAAAAACCGAAAAAAAAGGATTATTTTTTTAAAAAAGATATTAAAATACTGAAAGTAAACAAATAAAATACATTCTAAAGGAATAAAAAATAAAATACTCATTTAACACTGATACGATACACTTGTAAATATATCAGTACTGTGCAATGTATTTTATAATTAATTTAAAAGTACTAAGTTAGAAAAAGTTTAATAATTATCATTGACCTTTTAGACTTGTCATATATAAAATTAAAAATAAAAAAAATGTTTATCTTGATAATTTGTACGGTTTATAATTGAACCCTTAAATGCCGATTAAAAATTATGTGATTCGCTCCCCAATGGCACGGTTAACACGTGATGCAGGTTATGTGATGTATTGAGGAGGGGGGGATAGTGAAAAGGAAAAAATAAGCAAATCCTCTGAAATAAGTAAATCCTTCCAAAGACTGTCAAGATCCTTTTATTGCATTCAAAGTCTTCGGAAAACTTTTATGGCCAAAGTGCTGAAGTCGTACTTTGGAAAGGTTTAGCGTTCAAAATAACGCTAGAAAAATGTTATATACAGGAATTAAATGACATTGGTTTAGCTTCAAAGAATAGCATTATGGAATTAAATACATTGTTATTGTAGAGGGGGTGCGATGAAAATTTTGATTGAATATTGGGCCACAAATATTGAAAGTTTGAGAAGCACTGATCTAAAACATTTAGGCATCAAAAGATATTCATTTATCAAACAATTAGGAGGTTTTCAGAGAGCAGAAGTTCTGCAGACCGTACTAGAAAAGTTGTCGAACACCAACTCTTGTCAAAGAAGATAATTCGTTGAAATCTTTGTAAAAAAAAAGACATTTCTTGTAAAACAGATAAACTGTCAAAAAGAACAATGTGCTCAGGAATGCCTTAAGGCAAAGAATACATGATGGAGACCTCGACTCAGCCTTAATAAGAACATGATTCGAATAATTTCAACGGTCAAATGTTTTCTTTCCGGTTGTATTCTTCGAAAACCGGGGACATTCGAAGAATTTTTCAACTAGCTATATGTGATGACTGTCATCCATGTATAGGCCTATCATCATTACTCTTTCAGTCAAAAGGTGGCAGTAGGTCGAGTCATTTTGTGCGATTGTATGTCATGTCTATGTTTTGTTTCGGATTATTGCTTGTACGAGTAGTTGACAAAGCATGCTATGTACTGTACTGTCTGCTTTTAAGGGTCATAGATGGGGCCAATATATGTGCAGAGGCCCACGGCCTACATTTCCGTAGAGGGTCGGGGCCTGAAGAGGTTTTTAGACGTCCCTGAATATGCTACATCAACGTTTCTCAAACTGTGAGGCGTGTACCTTAGGGGAGAGTCATAACACTGCGAGGAGGGCGCGAGCATACTAAAAAGTCAAAAACAAAAGATTTTTTTTTAAAATTATTAATTTACCAAAAGTAAACAAAAAACCCTTTCTGACATAAACAAAAAAAAATACCCATTTACACTGATATAATACACTTATAAATGTATTAGTAATGCAAGATGTATTTTATAATTAATTTAACAATATTATTTACGAAGAAGTTTAATAATAATCAGTGACCCCAAGACCTTCCAATATATAAAATTATATAGAAAAATTAACAACCATCTTAAGAATTTGTACTGTCTGTTTATAATTAATCCTTTACCTGCTGATTAAATGTTACGTAATTCGCTCCCGAATGATACCGTTTTCCACATTGAGGCGCTATGTGGGGCATGTGTTGTTGGAAGGGTGAGGGAGAAAAGGAATAAATAAGCAAGCCCTCTGAAATAAGTAAATCCTTCGCAAAATCTGTCAAAGTCCTTTTATTCCTTCGAATAATTTTATGGGTAACGGTGCTCACACAAAGATCGTGCTTCGGAATGGCGTGTATATATGTCCAGGATATGTTTGGATGGGCAAGACGTATATATACTACGCCAGTGACAATTAAAATGTTAAAATTGTATTGTAGATTTATCGTCAAAGTATAGTATTATAGAATACAAAACACTGTTATTGTATGGAAGGGGGGCGTGATGGAAATTCTGATTGAATATTGGATGGCAAATGCTGAAAGTTTGAGAAGCACTGTGCTATTTAATAAACGAAGACAGACTAAGAGGTTATCAAAGAATAAAGAGTCATTTTCCTTACATAGAAATTAAAGTGCCAGATGTGTCATGCTGGTAAAAGCTACAGACAAATTTTGTTTACCAACGAAACATAAACAAAGAAAGGTGCTAAGTGTTCAAAAGGTTTTTGACGTTGAAAAACCTTTCGACAGCCAGAATTGCCGAGTATACAGAAGAAATGTCTAAGCTAAAGAGAAGTAAAATTACACACCGTAGAGTTCATATGGCTTCCTATATGGCTTGGCAGGATGTCAGCTATGAAGGCGACTGAAAGATTCCTTTTTGAATCAAAAAGAAGAGAAAACCACGGTAAAGGGTACATCAAAACACTATTTAGAACCAACAGTGAAGCCCATGATCGTAAATGCATTCAATGGAAACTGAACTTCAACTAAATTCCGCTCATGCTCATAAGGCTTCTTAGAATATAAAGATTGCCCTTCCAATCGCAGGGATTAGTTCTATTAGACAATAAATTGTAGTCAGTATCGGAAACGAAGCTGTGAAGGGCATCTGAATTTGAAGAGTCTTAAGTGTTATTATAAGGCAGCTGTGGAATTACCTATGATATTGTGCAGGGGATGTCATCTCTTTTTGTACATATCTAATGATAATTTAAAATGTAAACGTGACTTTTTCTATAAATAGCTCAGTCGTGATTTTAATAATTTTTCTAAGATGCGGCATAGGCTAATACAAATAATAATTTCGAATAAATAATTTGTCATAATATAATGAGTTTCAATTGAAATATATTTTGAAAGCATGAAAGTTCTTAATTAAAATATATTTACACTACTGAAATGCATACAATACAACTATTAAAAAAAGTGTTTAAAATTTAATAATTAATAAAAGCTTTCAATTAATTGGTTATAAAATTCTTTAAATATTTTAATGAGTAATAAAATTCCGAATGCCAAAGAACGGATTGCTTTGATTGTTTGGAAACTCATAAATCTTTTTGTTAGAAATTTATAAAGGTTGGATTACGACTCAACTTATTTTTTATCATAAAAACAAAATTTTAATCACGAAAATATATCCAGCTTTCACGCAACTGCAGATACTTGTGTTTAATAGTACTAAATGAAATTTTTTTATGAGTAACGATTGAGATTTGTAATTTTAAGTAAATAGGAATAACATTTATTATATGAAGAAATACAATGAAAAAAATCTTAGTGTATAATTTATAACTACATAATGGATTTAATTGCATTTTAATTTTCAGCTTGCTAGCCCTGTAAACGGTTAAGACAGTGTTTATCTAACTTTCAATAACAGAGGCCCAATTTTTATAATCATAATTTTCCTCGCTAACCCCTCCATACAATAACATTGTATTGAATACAATGATGCTATACTTTGACGATAAAACTACGCGCGATACGACTTTAATCATAAACCATACAAATTATCAAGAAAAGAATATAATTTTGTATATGACAAGCCCATGGGGTCATTAATAAGTATTAAACTTGTTCTTAACTTAATATTGGTGAATTGATGGTGAAAGTATTGATACATTTATAAATGCATTATATCAGTGCAAATGTGTATTTTATTTTTTATTATATCAGGATACATTTTATTTTGCTTCCTTTCTGTAAAATGATAATTTTTTAAAAATAATCTTTTGTTTTCGTGTTTTTATATGCTCGTGCCCCCCATGTAGGTTTAGGTTTATAACACCCTCTAGGGGGGTGCGCCCAGGTGAGAAACGCTGGGTTAACTATTTATCTGCTGCATTATGATTTACTGCAGTTTTTTTCATGGAATATTTTTTTTTGAATCCCTACATTGAAAATTAAGGGCTATACATAAACAAACTATTCAACTTTGGGAAATTTAATCCGTTAGAGCTAATTAATTAATTAAGATATTCAAATGTGAAACTAATTATATATACACAGTTCACTTAAAATAAATAGTCAAATCGTTTTTTAAGGTATTCATTAACATACAAAAAATAAGACATTTAAATTTTAACATTAACTATTTTTTTTCGGGACTAAAATGATAATCTTTGAAATCCGCTGAAAACGCCGTCAGCTGAAAACGTAATTTCTGCTATAAAACTATTCACCTTCCCGTCTAAATAGTTATCATGGAACCCGTGCTGCCATATATCTTAGAAGAGTAGATTTAAAATAATATTCTTGCTAAGTATCGTCATAATATTCGTAAAAATGTTTATTCTATGTAATTTTAAATTGTGTGTCACTTATAAGTACCGACGGTGGATAAAGGGTTAAGGTACTTGTAGCAATTTTTAATTTCTTTGACGTTTTACAATAGATTCTTAGACGTTTTACATTAAAAAAAAAGAATAAACAAGAATACATTAATTATTTTTTTGTTAAAAACAAATTTTAAACAATTTTAAAGCAATTCTTTTTAAAACAAATATTTTTTCACTCTTGTAAAGAAACAGACATCCGAAAAGTCATCAAATAATAGTAATACATAATCTAGCGTCTCTGGGCACCAAATACAATCGTCTGTATTGGAACAGTAATTAAAACCTTACAACTTCAGCGACCTGCACCACTAACAAGTCTTAACGACTTTCACAATAAGCAACGGGGCGGGACCCCGAAAATAATCAGCGCCCTCAGCCAGTCTCTAGAAAGGGGCAATCGGCACGTCTATCTGTTAAGTACCGCTCTTCTGTCCCTCCCCTCACCTACAAGCAAACGATTGCCAATTAGTCGTTTGCTACCTGAGGATCCCTGGGTCACGTAGGACACAGCGTTGTCACGGTTAACTTCTAATTGTCGTCGGTTGGTCTTATATTTACTTTGTCACGTAAGACGCTGGGAGTGGGTCGTTTAATTTTTCAGTCGACAAATTGATATGCTCGCGTATTGTCATTGTTAAGTGGCTGTGAATGTGAAACGTTTTTCTTAAGTGGGGAATTTTAGATATTTGAAATGTATGCTATGTTAAGTGAATTTGCAGTATGTGAAACAAAACAAAACAATAATATGCTCGTTAAACAGTAGGAATTGGGCTTTAAAAAAATTAGAAAAGTAGAATATTATTTTTTTGTAATTACAGAAAAAAAATATTAAAGATTTTTTGCCGCACAAGTATTACATATTGATGTGTATTAATGTATGTTTTCTTCCTCATTATTTTTTTTTCAATTCCTACTATTAGCTCACTTTCTATCTCTGTTTATATATATACACTGGTGTGCAAAAATTAAGGACGAGACGGTTTTTTCAATATAACTTTGTACAAAAGCTTTCCAAATCAACACGTTTAATACCGTAAGATCCCCAATACGTAAGGACATGTGTAATGTAAGCAACACTTACTAAAAGAGAAATCAGAGGGATAAAAAGAAGCTTGATTGAAAAAGTAGCATGGAGCACAATGCGACTGAAGGCCGAAACATCCCTGAGATGGAGGTCCAGCAAGAAACATCCGGTCTTTAGTAGGGGATATGATCTCCCCTGACTGCTAGGCAGGTTTCACAGCGTCTGCCCATGCTGAGAATGAGGGTTTCAATGAGTTGTTGAGGCATTGCTGCCCCTTCGTCTTGCAGCGCCAATCGAAGCTCCCGAATCGTTACTGGTGGTAAGGTACGAGCTGCCAAGCGTGTGCCTGGAAAATCCCATACATGCTCGATGGGATTGAGATCGTGCCGGCCAATCCATACGTTCAATATCCTCACTCTCTAAGAGCTGTTCGGCAGCTACTGTGCGATGACATGGTGCACTGTCGTCCATGAAAAGGAACTGCAGACCCATAGCGCCTCTAAAAAGACGCACATATGGAAGAAGAATCTCGTTACAATAACGGGCGTCGAAGATGTGAAGGTCTGTACGACTACCAAGCATGAAGCCTCCCCAAACGAGAACACCGCGACCTCCATACCTGTCCCTTTCAATGATGTTCGAGGGATGATTGCGGCTTCCCCGCTCTCTCCAGATGAGTATACGATGAGAATCGCTACTCAAACTGAATCTGCTCTCATCTGTAAAAAGTACTCGACCCCATTCATTGTCTCTCCAATTCCGGTGTTCCCGGCAACACAGAGAATGCCTTCTCCGATGGGCAGGTGTTAAAGGTACACACAGTACAGGGCGTCGTGCAAACAGACTACCACCGTGCAGTCTTCTGGCCACGGTAAAACGCAATATCGGTCGTCCAGTCGCCTGTGTCGTGTGTCTAGCGATTTCTCCCGCTGTCTGCCGCCTGTTTCTTCTGGCCTGTAAGACAATGTACCTGTCATCTGCGGGTGTGGTTCCTCGTTGACGACCACTACTGAACCGCCGGATACTGTTCCTGTAGTTTGAAACTGTCTCCAAAGTCGTGAAACGATGCGTTGAGCAATTCCGAACTCTGCAGCCACACTTGTCACACTGCGGCCTTCCTCCAACTTCCCAATGATTCGACCTCGGGTAAAAGCATTCAGATGTCGTCTAACAGATTGATTATTCACCATTTCTTGCTGAGGCAGCAACTCGGTGTGATTTTAACTGCTATACGGCGTGCAATCTCTTTGCCAGAAATACTGATCTTACACCGACAACATGCTTTATACTACTCAGACACTCCTCCATTACGTCTACCTGCATATCTGCGCATGTGCTACCATACATCACCTTACTTAATCTCCTGATTGGTCTTTCTGTCCGCTCTGCCTCTTCGTTCAGCTGATATGCTAATTTTTCGACTTCGTCCTTAATTTTTGCACACCTGTGTATATATATATATATATATATATATATATATATATATATATCGTGTTCAAATTTTCAATCATTAATAAAATACTTTCTATTCACATCCAATCGAGTTCAAATAAAATTTTTTAAACTTGTTGTGGATGACACTTGATGATAATACGGTTTTTTCATATATTAATTCATTAATTAAGTTAAATTAAAATAATTACCGGTTTTCGGGTGCAACTTAGATCCGTCTCTAATGTTATAACAACGTAACTGTTAAAACAATGACACAGAAGTTGGCGTCGAAAGCCGATTTTTCAGCCAAACTAGCTGGGTGTGCATTGTTACAACAATGCAGAAAAATCAAAAACTTTATAAAATTTCTATTCTCTCTCTCTCTCTCTCTCTGTATATATATATATATATATATATATATATATATATATATATATATATATATATATATATAAATCTTCTGTCCGTGTGTTTGTCACTAAACTCCTCCTAAACGGCTGGACCGATTTCAATGAAATTTTTTGCGTGGGTTCAAGTAAATTCGAGACAATGGTTTAGATTCACAATTCAGTCCGATATCGCAATTAGTTAAAAAGATATTAATTAAAAACTTTCAAAAAATACAACTCAACATTCACATGCATTGTTGTAACAATGCTATTGTTATAAAATAAAATTTCCTTCCAACTGAATGCTTTAACACATGAGAAAAAAACCTTTTCAAATTTTGACATAAGTTACCAAACAGGTCGCTAAGTCCCCAACGTGGCTTTATTTGTAATTTTTAAATAATTAGTTTTAATCAATTAATTTTTATTAATTATAATTAAATTATAGTATTGTTATCCAAAATAATCATGACATTACATTTCAGCTCAATTGAGCGCTTTAAAATGTATTTTATTAACGATTGAAAATCCCACCAAGATAAATAAATAAACAAACAAACAAATAAAATAAGTACAGAAAGCATGCGCTAATAGTAGGAATTGAAAAAGACGTAAGTTGGCGTCAAAAACTGATTTTCAGCCAAACCCGGTCTTTATTGTTACAAAAATGCAGACGATTCACGCTTTTTAGCGTTTATAATTAATATCTTTTTAAATAATCTTTTTATATATGTAATTCTTTTAAGCGTGTGTATGTAACTGAACTCCTCCTAAACGGCAGGACCGATTTTCATGAAAGTTTTTGTCTGTTTCAGTGGACTCGAGAATGGTTTACATTTATAATTTGGTTTAGAAATATTTATTTAATTAATTTTGCACTTATAAATTGTTGATCTTGGAATGTTTTACATTGGATCCGGTAGACTGCGCTACGATCGCAGTATCGAATATTCAAAAACCTTTTATTTTGAATTTAAGATGTGTGTACAGCACAACGTCTCTCGGGTCCTCTAGTATATATATATATACATATATATATATATATATATATATATATATATATATATATATATATATATATGTATATGTATATATATATACATATGTATTCTTTAAATTTTCAGTCATTAATAAAATACTTACTATTCAACCATTCAAAGTTGGAATTGACTTAATATTTTTTATGACTAATTTTATTCTAGCGGTATTAAATGTTTTCTAAATTTTTTTTTGCGGCCCAATCGCTGCTTCGCTCTTGTTGTTGTTGCTAATGTGATTTGTTTGAGAAAGTTAGATCGAGGTCCATGGAATTCATCATGGCAAAGAGCTAGATGTACGCCTGTCGTTAGCCGTAGAATTTTACAGAGAGAGTGAGTGAATATTAACGTCGCTTTGTTCAACTAAACGATGGCTTTTGGCGACGGACCACGTAATTTTGAGCCATTGTCAAATGACGCGGATGACACCTGAGTTGGCACCCTTCTCCTAAATACCACACCCCACCAGCGGGAATACGTTTCAGCTCTCGACAGATTTAACGTGCATCGCTGCCCTACACGGTGGATCTTTACTGGTATTGGGCTCGAACTCATGACATGCCTGCCATGATCCGATACCTTCACCACTGGGCTACCGCACCCCACGCACCATGCCGGTGACAGTACGATTTGGCCTGGTTTCACCCCAATTTCGAGAGAGCATACTGGGGGTGGTCAGGACCTCACAACTCTCTTCCCCTTCCACCAACCTCTCGAAAGATCTTGCAGCTCGCTAGCTATTTAGAGTACTACAATGCCACGAAAGCACTAAGCATTGTCAAACATCCATGACTTGTCCGGAATTTGAACCGGCACAGAAAACAACACTAACCCCCTCTACCGCATGGGTGGTGTAGTATTTTAGTGGTCAAGGTAACAGACTCCTGGCTGTCGAGTCATGAGTTCGAGCTTAGTAAAGCTGAGGACCCGCCGTGTAGAGGGCCAATGCACCTTAAATATGTCGATACTCAAACGTCCTCCCCTTGGTGTTGTGTGATAGTTTAAAGAGGGAGATGCTAACTCTGGCACCTCTTCGTCACTTGATCGAGGCTCAAAATTATGAGGTTCGTCGCCAGTAGCACTCGCGTTACTTTATAGTGTGACGTTTATCAGAAGCGTAGCTACTGCCGTATCAGCTGTATCAATGATACAGGGCCCCCAAACTCTGGGGGCCCCCAAAATGTGTAAGCAAATTATCGCAAAATGTTAGGGGGCACGAGCAAATGCCCCCTAAGGAACTTTGATACAAGGTCCACTCAAGACTAGCTACGCCACTGACGTTAATATATCTAACACTCGGCAAAAATGTTTTTATTTCCATGCCAAGTATAGTTGAGGGTTAGTATTCTGTTGAAAGTTAAGAAAAGTTTGTTGCAATCTTTTTACATATCGGAATCATACACAAAACTAAATTAAATTGTTGATTAGATGTATGACTCTCAAGCACCCAAATTTCTGACAAGTTATTGCATGCAGCTGCGATAATCCGTTACGATTTAAATTTGCATAGACAGCCGAGCGGTCCGAGTTAAATTTTCTTTATGCACTTATCTAAAAAAATTTATTCAAAAATTTTAATTTTTACTCTTATTTCTTAAGCAAATAAACGTTATTTACTAATTCATTTTAACTTTCAAAATTTTGGAAATGGGTCACAAATATTTTACTTTGAAATTAAATCTTGGTGTCCCTCATAACATTGGGACCCTCATAACATTGAATTCTAAGGGACCCAAAACCTGACTTTGCAGGGGGGGGGGCTTAAATTCTCCGTCACGCTGCTGTCCGTAGGTACCACTTTTGAAACTTTCGTATGAGATAATCAGAATCCCCTTCAATTTATTTTTAGAATTTCTCATTAACATAGTAGTTCTTTAAACTGTTGTTATGTAACCCCTTAAGACATAAATGATTTTTACTTTTATAAGAAACTTTTCATTATTTTATAGCTCTAAAAATCTAATGCAGTTGTTAATTATGAATATCTTTTTTCAATCAGTTAAATGGGAAATTTATGTGAAATTAATTGAAAAATTTCAAAAAAATGCCCACTTTTTTAGTAAACATTTAGAAATCATTTTTGCGATAGATAAACTCAGCTGAAATTCTTTAGTAATAAACAAGTCTTGGTGAAAAAAAAAAGGTTTCCTTTTATTTTTTCAAAGCATAAAGAAAAACATTGTTCTAATAAGATTTCAGAAACATTTTCGATAAGTAATTAAAATTTTTGGCTCATTTTTGCTACCTTCTTATTTATTTACTTATTTTTTACAGATGTGAAACAATATCCCCAAATCGGTTTTACTTTCCTTGTCATTTAAACTACCGACTTCAGTCCCCAACGAAGCATTCTCTTTCCACTTTTTTCTTTTACTTTTGTCAAAAAATTCTCGTTTATATCGACAGATACGGAAAAACTCAATCCAGAAAAAAAAAAACACAAAAAAAGTGGCGCAAGATACTCTTTCACTAAAAATAAACAAATAAATAAATACCAAAACGACAAAAAAAGTGCACTGGAAATACTCAACCTCTTATATCGCGAACGAGAATTTAAAAAAAAAAAGAAAAAGAAAAAAGGCCACACACATATCCAAAAAAATGCACAGAATCAAAGAAAAAAAAATGAGAAAACAGCGGAAAAACACAAAGTCCAAACTTCCAAAGAACAATTGAATTAACTTGCCCGCATTGCACACGTATTACTGTAAAAACTCCACTGAAGCCTTTTTATAGAATGAATAAGGAAAAAAAAAACACTCACACTCAGAAAAAGCACAGTCCAATCCGTTTTGGAAAATCACATTGATGTGAAGTTAAGTGACACAAGTCCAAAGAAAATGGAATCACAGCACAAAATCCACCTTTGGTGTCACTGTCAAACCATTAGATAAATTCTTCGAATTCTATTGGTACCGCGAATGTCATTCATTTTAACCCTAGCCAATCATTAATTGGCTTGCGATCCAGTTCGTGACGTCATATTTGATTTGTGGCTTATCTGTTTTGGAAGCTAAATTTTGGAATTCTATCTCGTTTGGCGGATTGACAAAAAATTTGGATTTATATGGGTTTTTATAAGGCGTGACGGTTTGTTTAATGATGTCGTGTTCTTGTTCGAATTCCATCAAATCTATTCCGCGCGAAGGATTTCGTCTGACGTCAAACGCGTTAAATTATTTCGTTTGATGGAAAATTCGTTAAATTATTTCGGATATGTGATCCAGGTTCTAACAACGCAGGTAAATGATATTAAATCACTTTCTTCAAACGAATTTATGCCGTTGGAATAGAACGGCTCATCAAATATGAGTTTAAACTGGTGGTTCAAACTTTTATACTTAAAATTTTGTATTACATGTTAATATATTCAGAAATAACGGTATGCACTACTTCGAAAGTTGTTTTTGAAGTACTTTTTAACTATATGAATGAGTTAAAAGAGAAGAAAAATTGTTCTTGAATTTGCAGAATGAACTCTAATTTAAATTTAGTCTGATGTTAATACAAAACGTATTCTTGATGATAAAATCTTGGTGGAATATGCAATAGTGTTCTTTGACGTTACGCTTGCGTATAAAAAACTTTTATCTTGTATTAAATTTCTTTTAAAATTTTTGATAACGAAGAAAGCTTTTACGATGATGGAATATCAGCTGCAGTAAAGAATTAATGGGGAAACTACAATCCTCCCATCTTACACATCCTACTTAAATGTTCTATTCGACCCCTACGGATTTTAAAACAATATGAAGAAAAAAAAAACTTTCAAAATTTTAAAATAAGCTTATTTAAGAATATATTCCATTATTTGCACGTATGAAAATGTCTCGAATTATTACAGAAAATAAATTTTTTATTAAAATCACTCTAAAATGCAAATATGAACAAAATTATTAAAATACGATTATTTGTACACCCAAAAAAATGTTGTTGTTGCTTATGCCACCTGATCGACAATAACATCTAATCAAGATCCACGGAATTCATCGCGGCTAACGGATAGATTTTTTACGCATTTCGTTAGCATTAGCTTTGAGCACCATGCTGGTGACCGTACAATTTTGCTCGTTTCCTCCACAATTTTGAGGTAGAATACTCTGTGGGTGGTCAGAGGCCACCCACTTCTTTTTCCCTTCCACCAACCTCACTAGGGGCCTTGCGGATCGATGGCTATTCAGAGTTGTTAAAAATTAATAATCAAAAAGCTACTACAAATTACGCCAAAAAAGTCTTAGTACACTTAACAAAAATCTCAACACTTAGCTTTAAATATTGTATTTCTTTGTGAATGTAGCAATTAGTAGGATATCTTTTAGTGTACACAACAACTTTTAAGCGCCTTGGTATAGATTTAATCAGTTTTTTTGTAATTTCTGCATCGATTTTCTACCATTCTTCTGTGATTATTGTTTTACTTCACATTTTGTGTTTATTTGTGTCGCATTTTCTTTTCTTTACATCTGAATCTCACCAAATGTGTTCTACTGGGCTAAATAAAGTGATTGAGGAGGTGTTTTCCTAATTTGGGGACAGTTATAGACACCAGTGGCGTACATTGAGAGCAGTGCGCTTGGCGTCATTACTATGTTAGAAAATTAAGTAGTCTCCAATATCCAAATTTCGGGCGGATAATTTAAAATTTTTCTTTAAAATATTTAAGCAAAGCTCATGATTCATAATACCATGAAAAAATACCAAATACCTAATTCTGAGGCCAATGTACACCCCCCACACCATAACTCCTTCACTTCCATGATGATTGATTGAATATTAACGTCGCATTGTTCAGCTACACGAGGGCTTTTGGCGACGGACCACGTAATTTTGAACCATGGTCAAGTGATGTGGACGACACCTGAGCTGGCACCCCCTCTCCTAACTACCACACCACACCAACGGGAGGACGTTTCAGCTCTTGACAGATTTAACGTGCATCGCTGCCCTACACGGCGGGTCTTTAGTGGTACTGGGCTCGAACTCATGACATACCTGCCATGGTCCAATACCCTAACCATTGGGCTACCGCAGCCCCTCACTTCCATGATGAAGCATGGAAGTGAAGGAGTTCTTGTTCCACATAAATTCATGGGATTAAACTCCTTATTTTTTTCATTTACAAGCTATTATAGGCCCATTGGAGCAAAAAAATGTTGAATCGTCTGTCATCTCAATCAATTTGATGTCAATTTTAATTTTTCTGAAACTTAATTCCAAGCATCTAGTTGGATCAATAAAACATGGACGTAGAAGTGTTCTTGCGTGGGGGTGTAAATCGGCCACAAAATTAGGAAATTTGGTATTTTTTGATGATATTGTGAATCATGAGCTCTATTTAAATATTTTAAAGAGAAATTTTAAGTTATCCGCCCAAAACTTGGATATTGGAAACGACTTCGTTTTTTTTAACAGGATAATGACGTCAAGTGCACTGCTCTCAATGTATGCCACTGGTGCTACTGTAACTGTCCCCAAATTATGAAAACACTTCCTCAATCATTTTATTTAGCGCAGTAGAAGATATTTGGAATGATTCTGATATACAAAAAAAAAAAAAAAAACAGGACATATAAACGAAAATGTGAAGTAAAAACAATAATCACATAAGAATGGTGAAAATTCGATGCAGAAATTACAAAAAAACTGATTAAATCTATATCAAGACGCTTAAAGTTGTTGTGGATACTAAAAGATATCCTACTAAGTACTAAATTAAGAAAAAAATACCATATTTAAAGCTAAGTTGAGATTTTTGTTAAGTGTACGAAGACTTGTGGCGACATTTTTAGTAGCTTTTTGATAATTATATAATTTTTTAAAAATATAGTTATACAATTTTTTTAAAAAAATAATTATGTTACTCCATTTAAAACAAGTTGCAGATACCATAAGAAAATTACAATTACAATACATTAATTTTTACTTGACGAAAACATTAAATTTTATTAGAAATTGAAAGTGTACGAACACTTTTGTGGCCCACTGTATGTGATCACACGTTTCTTCGTCCAGGGCTAACTGGATCATATATCATAGCGCATTCCCTTCTCTGAGGCCCATGATCACGACGGTATGATTTGAATTTGGAGCGTTTTTATATTAATTTTTACAAAGCACTAGATGGAGGTTAAAGTCCGTACTTTTTCGAATAATATTTCGCAAAACTTTGAACTTCAATATGTGGTTTCGTTTTTAACATTTTTTGAATTAATCGCGAGATATTTATGAATGTAAGCAACTGCACATGTTTTAACGCTATCGAGAGAACCGATGAAAAAAAAAGATTGGAAGCTTATTAGTTTATTGAGCATCAGACATTTCTAATAATAGTTTCAGTATTTATTTTATTTTTTTCATTTTTATTTTGTTCTGAGAGAGCATTACAACAATAATTTTTTTCTTCTCAAAAACGTTAAACAGCAGATATTCATTGAACAAACGCGATGACACTCATTTTTAAAGAAAAATAGTTATCATAACCATAAGAGAAATATAATACTAATGTGATACTAAGAAGGCTATAAGGATTAACTAAAAATAAACACACACACACATATATATATATATATATATATAGTATAATAAAATAAAAGTGAAGAATAACTAGAACCCACAGTACTAAAGAAGTAAGAAATTGGAATTCAGTAAACACATCAAAAGTAGATAAACTAAACAAACTAAACCAAACACACTTAAAAGAAAAGTATGCTGCAAAACACAAAAAAATAAGAATGTAGAGAAATGTAATAACTCAATGTAGAGAAAGTATAGAAAAAAAACCATTTGTTGTAACTTTAATGATTACAACAATAATTATAAGCATTTTGCCAGAAAATAACACACCAACATATCAATCAAAAAATTCTAATATATTATATATATATATATATATATCCAATATAAGATTTTTAATATATAATCATATACATATACATACACACTATAATATATATATATATATATATATATATATATATATTAGTTGATATTTAAAAGATTTGTATTACACTTGAAGCCACAACAAGTTTATGGGAGAGTAAATTTATCGTTTGGGATTTGCCAGATAGTGTTTTGTAAGTTTTGCGTTTATTTATTTTAATCATCGTGGCGAAAAAAGTAAAAAAAGTACTCTTTTTTTACTAAAATGAATATATTTTCTTTAAAAATCGCAATTTTGTCCTTTTTTTAAATACAGCAAAAATTGTTTTACTGTATATTTCATATAAAGAATGCTTTTTTTCCAGGTATAGAAGTTTAAGTTGGCATTACTTTCCAAGATGGCGACCGATTTAACAGCTGTCAAGTAATTTATTCTCAGTTTGGTTTGGCAATTCATCAAAACGATCATCAAGCAAGGCGTAGATTCGTCGAATGGGCCCAAAACGAAATGGCCGTTGTTCCCGATTTTCATAAGCGAATTTTGTTTAGCGATGAAGCGCACTTCTGGTTGAATGGCTACGTCAACAAACAAAACTGCCGCATTTGGAGTGAAGCTAATCCACAAGTGTATGTCGAAACACCGTTACATCCAGAAAAACTGACTGTTTGGTGCGCTTTATGGGCTGGCGGACTACTTGTTCAAAAACGATGAAGGCCACAACGTTAGAGTCAATGGTGATCAGTATAGAGCCATGATTACTAACTTTTCCATTCCTGAATTGAACAATCATGATGTCCAGGAGCTGTGGTTCCAACAAGACGGCGCAACATGTCACACAACTCGTGCCACTATCGATTTATTGAAAGACACGTTTGGTGACCGCCTAATTTCATGTTTTGGACCTGTGAAGTGGCCTCCAAGATCTTGTGATTTAACACCGCTAGACTATTTTCTGTGGGGCTATGTAAAGTCATTGGTCTATGCGGATAAGTCACAAACGCTTGACCATTTGGAAGACAACATTCGCCGTGTTATTGCCGATATACGGCCACAAATGTTGGAAAAAAGTCATCGAAAATTGGACGTCCAGATTGGACTACATCGGAGCCAGCCGTGGCAGTCATATACCAGAAATCATATTTAAAATGTAATGCCACAAGATTATCTTTCGAATAAAAAAAAATTCATGTCATTCGAATAATACATCGTTGTTTTATTGCAATTTAAAGTTATATACCTCTAAAAAAACACTCTTTATTATCAATGCTATTCTATTGCAAATTTTAGCGTGTTTTAATGCATTAAAGATTATTTCTGATTTTTTTAATGAAATTAGGCTTAACACTGAAATTCGCCAGTTCCCGTGCGTGCGTATACTCTTGGAACGTGCGGGCCTGGGGAAATGTTTCTTTCTTCTGTTGCCGGTCCTAAAGGGGCTTTAATTGCCTTAAGGTATCCGACTACGTTCGGAACCAAGAATTTAAAAAAGCACATAAACGGATAATTTTCATGCTATTTAGTATCCCTCAGATTAAAATACACGCATAAAATTGTTTTAAGCAGATTTTGATAAAAAAAAGTTTATTTAAATATAATATTTTGGCAAAAAACTATCTTAGAATAATTTTCTTTCCAAATGTTCTCCTCTTGTGAAAAATGGTTCTATTATAAAAATATTTTGCTTGTATATAGCTCAGACCTCTCTACAGAGGTTCAACTAGAATTTTTGAAAAATTCATATTATTTTTAGAGTTACCACCCATTGAAATAAT
Source organism: Trichonephila clavipes (assembly GCA_019973935.1). Lineage (NCBI taxonomy): Eukaryota > Metazoa > Arthropoda > Arachnida > Araneae > Nephilidae > Trichonephila > Trichonephila clavipes. The sequence goes on along the minus strand of BMAU01008215.1, from coordinate 648,443 downwards.
TATTGGCGTTTTTTTCTTAAAATTGCTCCCCTCTGTTGTCGTAAAATATGAATAAACCGACTTCTAAGTTATATATTTCAAAAATTCTAGTTGAGCCTCTGAACAGAGGTCTGAGCTATATACAGGCAAAATATTATTATAATAGAAGCATTTTTAACAAAAGGAGAACATTTGGAAAAAAAGATTATTCTAATTTAAATTTGTGCCAAAATATTATATTTAAATAAATATGTTTTGTCAAAATGTCCTTAAAACAATTTAATGCATATATTCTAATCTGAGGGACACTAAATATTATGAAAATTATTCATTTATGCGCTTTGCAAAATCACGGTTATGAACGTAGTTGGATACCTTAATACTTTGGTTATTGTGTTATTCTCTCTAAATTAAATTGATTTTAGGGTAAAATTTCATACTGTTCGAGTTAATTGGAACAAACATTTTTTTCTTGTCTGAGTTGGTATGTGATTACCAGTGGTGTCCCGAACCACCTCAAACCGAATATATCTGCCCAGAATTAATGTGACGGATCAACCTTCACCATAATACATAATGAACATTTAGTACATAATAATACATAATAACCATCACCATTTTAGTACATAAATAGCTCAGTTGTGAGCTTTCAATGTGCTAGCTGGTGGTAAATTGTGTGATGTGTGCTCATATTAACACTTATTACGTTTTCTTGTTCAATGATGGATGCGTCCTAAGATAATCGTTCTTATAGCACACACTTTTATGTCTGTGAGAGATATAGCTGTGGTATAGATGGTGGGGGCAAATCAAGTGTTTCAAGAATTTTAAGAACATTTGAAGATTCTTGATCATTGTCTCCAAAAAGAAAAGGAAAATGTGGGCTTAAACGGAAAATTACCCCAAAAACTGATAAAACTCTAATAAGAAACAACAAAATATATCAAAAAGTAAGGCAATCTCAGACCTTCGAAGAGATTCATTCGATTATGTTGCTAAAGTGAGTACCTCAACTGTACAGAAAAGGGATTTGGGAGTCAGCCGTAAGGCATCAAGACAAAAAAAAAAAAAAAAAAAAAACAATTGCAAACTCAGAAAGTAATGAACAAATATTAGCATATACCAAAAATACCGATCCGGACTGTTAACAACAAGAAAAAGGTGATTTTCAGTGACGAAACGCATTTATTTGAGCAGGGATACAAATCAAGTGTAGTTAGACGAAGTGAAGTTGAAACTCTTCAGCTGGATCATATCCAACAGATTGTAAAACATTCTTCTAAAAGTACATGTCTGGGTTTTTTTTCACAACAAATGGCACTGGAACGTTAGTTCCTTATAAAGTCATGATGAATTAGGTCAAATGCATAGAAATATTACGCACTAGAATTGTTCCATCCATGAAAATATTTCAACACGATTTGGTTTCTTGTCACAATTCAATATTGGTATAGGCTTTTATGCGGAAAAATTAAAATATAAGTGCTTAATTGTCCAAGTAATTCGCCAGACCTAAATCCTATTGAGAATTTATGACATATTCTCAAGAATCTTTTATCTAAGATGAATTGCAAGACAACAGAACTAATGATACAAAAAGCTATACAAATATGGTTTAAAGCTGTCTTCGGGTAATGTTAAATAATAGGACCCAGACTCACGAAATATTTTTTCAGATATAAAAGTATTCAAACATTAATATTATACGCTGGCTTCACTATCCGGTAAAGAATCACTTATTTTATCATACTACTCATTTTTATCTGAGTTGACACATTTTTTTTTTCTTTTATAAAATGTGTTTCGCATTTTTTCTCCAATACTGTAATGCTAAATGTGCTATCTCTTCACATGTTAAAAGGACAAACGGATTATTTATGAAATATTTTGAAATTTTAAAACCACTATACTATAAACAAATGCATAAGTTATAATATCATAAATTTTTATAAAAATTGAGGCATTTTTTTTCTGTTCGTAAATGTGCTCCGTGATAAGTCCACACTGTCGTACATATGGTGATAACAGTCTTAAGAACATGTATGCTGCACTAGTTGAGTCAATACTAAAATCAGTTGAAGAGATAATTTCTGCGACAAAATGACATATTTCGTACTAATAAAGAGATTTTTCAGTCTGCCTAAGGTATTCTGTGATTAAAAGCTATAGTTTTAGAAAAAAATCGTTTTTTACCATTTGTCCCAATTAATTCGATTGATTGATTTAATATTAACGTCGCACTGTTCAGCTACACGAGGGCTTTCCAAATTAATTCGAACACTATGGTAAATTACAACAGAAAGAAAATTCCTTTTGAAAATCTTTCCATAATCTAATTGCATAAGCACGGAGAAGAATATTTATCGAGAGAATTAAAATTGAAATATAAATATATTTACATTTTACTATAATCAGACATATTGATGGATAAACGAAATTATGTCTAATAGAATAAAAGTTGACACTACTGAATATTTGCAATATTCGATTTGAGTAAAGATTGCTGTAACTACATGGAACCAACATAATTTAATTTACTGTAATGAATGCAGCCAGATATCATAAATTTGTTACTTTTAATTCTTTTGAGCAGAGTTCATTAAAATTTATGTAACGTTTCAGATTCATTTTTAATAAAAAAATATAATTCGCGAATTCCGTACGAAAATCTTTTAACCAAATTACATATATCTCGTTAAAATAAATTAAAGATGATGCATTAAAATAAGTTAAATAAAAACTGTTCCTTGAAATGAATTACAAAGTTAAAAGGCATTTTACTTTTGACAGTTAAAAGACATTTTATAAATTTATTAGCTGTTACCCGTCACCTTTACTAGATGTTCCATGATGTTGTGTGGCTAAAATAAAACACACTGTTTTTAAGTTAGTGATATCTAAGTGTAAGGATCACGCTTGCAATTTCATCAAAAATATTCTTAAAACCCTCATCTGTTGATTTGAAAAGGACAAGAGTTTTCTAAACTGGAAGCATGATTATCTTTTACACCACCGAGAACAACTTTTGAGTCAATTTCTGTGAAATTCGTTGTTAGTGCATCTTAGATCAATAAAAGAAACATTCAAGCCAAATTTTTAACCTGAAGGTCTAATAATTTCAATAATGAAAATTGTTTATCGTAAAATCCATTCTTAGTGGATCTGTACTCAACAAAAGAGAAGAAGCTTACTGAATTTGAAATTGTAAGACTTCGCTGAAAAATTGATTTTTTTAACTATAACACCCCCGTGACTCTCCTTGGGGTCAGTTTGCTCAAAACCCGTTCTTAGTGGATATATACTCAGCAAAAGAAACACGCTTACTGAAGTTCAAGACCATAAGTCAAACTGTTCCGGAGATCTCGTGATGAGTTATTTGCTTTTCTCCTATATATATATGTGTGTGTGTGTGTGGATTCTTTATGGTCAGTTATCGGTTTACATTTATTGGTATCCACATTTCCTTTCATCAATGGATATTTCTTGTTATGCAATTGTTATTAATATTTTCTGTGCAAAACATTTTTTTCGAATCAATCGTATTTTCTCTTTCATGTTCTGAAAGATTCGATATCTCATGATGCATGTTACGTACAGTTTTTATAATTTCAAAAACCTCTTTATAAATCAAAGTTGCACCGACTTATATATTCCATCCATTACTGTGCATCCATTACAACTGCAACAAGATGTACATAAGACAATCTTTTCAACACCGCAGCTGAAATGTGGCATTATTGTTCTTATTTTATAAACCAGCTACAGAAACAGTTGTCGGTTACACGTTAATAGCAAACGAATCATTTTAGTGAATATATTAGAGTTATAACTACCAAATGATTTTTTAAGAGAATATAAAAATCAAACTACAAAAAAATATTTTAATAAATATTTTATACTGTAAATCAGTGCTTCTCAAACTTTCAATATTCGTGACCCAGTATTCAATCGTAATTTTCATTGCGCCCCCCTGCATACAATAACAATGTATTGAATTTAATAATACTATAATTTAACACTTTAGCCTCTTAAGTGTCACCGACGTACATAAACGTATCGCTCAGCTAAAACATCAATTTTCTGGACATATATATACGTCTTTCCGAAGTACGATCTTTTCTGTGCACTACTGTCAATAATATTATTCCGAAGGCTTTAAAATGTAATAAAAGGACTTTGACAGTGCTCGCGAAGGATTTGCTTATTTATCACTTTTCTCCCCTCCCTCCCCCCTAAAAACATCACATATGAGCATCTTCGTGGAAAACTGTGGCATTGAGAAGCGATTCATGTAACTTTTTTTCGGCAATTAAGAGATTAATTATAAAACGTACAAATTATCAACGTAAGTTTTAATACAATCCCATAGGGTTGCTGGTAATTATCCACACACACACACCTTGTTCTTAACTTAGCATTGTTAAATTAATAAAAAATGCATTGCATAGACGTACACATTTATCAGTCTAAATGTGCATTTTATTTTTTATTATGTCAAAATGCATTTTGTTTGTTACTTACAGTAAATTAATAATTTTTTTTAAATAATCTTTTGTTTTCGGCTTTTTAATATGCTCGAGCCTCCCTCGTAGAGTTATCCCGTCCCCCTAGGGGTCGCTCCACACTGTTTGAGGAGCGCTGCTGTAAATGATAAATTAGTAAATCGGCAAAAACACCTGTTGAATTGTTGTAGTTCAGATACATTTAATATATTTCAGCGAATAAAATATAATAAATCCAACAAAAACAGTCAATGTGATGCAGACTTAAATATTAAGTGTAAGAATACATTTTAATATCGTTTTTGTAATGTAATCCACTGATATACCAAATGTTGAAGACATCGTTTTAAACCAGTAAAATAAATTTATTATTGAAATTTCAAAATGGCGATTTTAAAAGAATTATGGTAGATATGTAAAAAAAAATAATTAAATGCTAGTAGAAATATAAATCCGAGGAATATTATCACTCACACAGTAAGGTATAATTATTTAAATGTATTCAGTAAATTACAGGCTTCAAAATTTTAAAAAAAGTGTACATTTCAATAAGTAAAATATTTTATTCAAAATTACTATAAGTGGAATGAATATCTTCTTAAGTTGAGACATTAATTTAATTGAGGCTGGTTAAAAGTGCTCTATATATGTTTAAAAAATCTGCAGAAATAATAAAAACCACTCACATATATTAAAAATTGGAGAACTATTTACAATCTTTTGGTTAACGCATACACAAATGCATTCGTTAATTTTCAATAACTAGTACAATGAAAACTCATTCACACTGATATATATTATTTAAAAATCAAATAATTAATCTATTTTTTTCTTTTTAGAAAGCATAATTTGTATCGATTTCCGTTAAGTTGAAAACGTAATATACCATTTTTCTCGTTTCTCGGATAATAAATGTGAGATGCTATTCAAACTAATGATGTGTAATTGCAATCTCAATGACTCATCCAAAAATCAATATCTTTATTTTCGAAGCCACACACTGCGAAAATAAATTTTTGTGATATATTTCATCAGTTTCATTGGAATTGAAAGAATTTCATACAATAATTTAATTGAATGTTTATTATTTTTTTTAAATCTATGCAAAAGTAATTTTTTATTATACAATGAAAATCGTTTAACAAGAAAATGAGGGTAGTGAAATATTTTTTCGTTTTAAAAGATATTGCAAAAAATAAGCAAAAAACAAATTTAACTGTAAAAGTAATGCATTATTAGAGTACTTTTTAATTTACATAGATATGTATATACTATACATGTATTTAAGAGGACACAGTACGATTCAATTGAACAAAACCGGTCAAAAAATGAAATCTAATTTTTTTAGCATAAATTATTCTTTATATATTGTTCTATAACCTCACACAATTTGAAAGTTGAAAACTTATAAAACGCAGAATTATGATAGCTTTTACGCTCATTTTTATTCACATCCCTATGACAAATCAAAACTTTAAACTTACTTATCTCAGAAAGATAAAATAAATAGTTTGTATTCGTTTAAAATGTGTTATTTCATTTTTCTATTGTGTGACTAATGCTTTGATTTTTTTACCTATTACCAATTGTACACGTAACAAAATTTGCTATTCATTTTTGAATCAAAGCAATACTTATTTTTTGAAAAATAATTGATCTCAGAATTTATACATTTTTTAAGGAATTTTCAATAAGCATTCATTAAAAGAGGTATTGTACGAATACCAATCATGCTATCGCAAAAACCCATACCAACTTTGGATATACATAGTTTGACGTACTTGTAAATTAAATTTCATGCGTGTACGTAAATTTTTGTAGGAGTAGCATTTTAAATTCACTTCACAAATTTCAAGTTTTTTCCTTAAAAAATTATATGGCTAGCATTTTACGAAATTTTGAGCACAAAATCTGTTTTACAAAGTATACACACATAGGAGGTAACGCAAACAATTTTAAAAATCCTTAAATTAAAAATTTTTGCTTAAATCTTAGCATGTCCCCTGAACAAAAGTAAATGAAACCAAAAAGAAATCCATAAGAATTTAATGAAATTTAATACAAAATTTTGAAATTGTTCTAAAAAAAGCAACATTTATTGAGTTTTGGAAAACAATCTGATATTTTTTCTTGACATTGTCTTTTTTAGTACAAATAGTCAAAATACTATTCAATAATTATCCATTTTGCTATTAATTTCACCATTGGAATGTTCGTCTGTCTCAATAGATGTGCATACTTGTCATGATGTTCCTCATTTCGGATGAAGTGGGAATAGGAGGTGCCTTATTCACTTCATCTTCACTATCGGAATCTGTATCAATAATATTTTTTGAGCTTTGAACAATTTCCAAAATGACTTTGTCTATCATAATTGGGACTGTACACACATTATCCCCATGTACTGCAAATAATTCTTCCGATGATAGAGTTGGGCAGTCCAATAATGCAAAAAGAAAAAAAAAAAACGAAACCGCTTTTTTTTCTTTTCACACTTTACAAATCTTTGATGTTTTCCGTATTTTGTTCATTCCTACAAGAGAAATATTTTCGTGGTAAGTGATTTTCGTTTCGTGTTGAAGGAAAAAATGCGTGAAAATACAGAGTAGTTTGTCGGTATCGTTGTATTAGTTCGTGTTAACCAGTAATTCTTCTTAAGCGTTTTCGCGCCAAACGTATTTCGTTGTAGTTTAAGGCTCTTTTCGCCAATATACGAGAGAGTGAACTTGACGCGGAGCACATTTTGAGACAGAAAAAATGCCTCAATTTTTATAAAAATTTGTAACATTGTAACTCATCCACTTATTTAAAACATAGTATTTTTAAAATTTCAAATTATTTTATAAAAAATAAGTTTTTCCTTTTAACATATAAATGGATAGCTCATTTAGCAGTAAGATATAGGAGAAAAATTGCGAAACACATTTTATGAAATAAAAAATGGGTCAACTTGGATAAAAATGAGTAGTTCGATGAAATAAGTGGTTATCCACAGGATAGTGAAGCCAGGATTTGGTATTAATGTTGGAGTACTTCAATATCTTAAAAAATATTCCGAGTTTGGTCCCTATTCTTCAACATTAGCCAAAGACAGCCTTAAAGAATATATAAAAAGATTTCCCTCAATGCCATGGACTGCGTGTAAATTCCTGTCTTTGAGAAATAAGAGCGTTTTGTTGGAAATAAATGAAGGAAAAGGGGGAGATATATTTTTTTACATTATATTGTTTGTGTTGCTATAATATCAAGGGTAATTATAATTAAAGTTCCCCTTTTGAAATTCTTTACAAAAAAAATCACTGTTTAGAACATATTTCTTCAATTTACTTCAAATTTGAACTGAAGGGGAAAAATAATTAAAAAGAATAAAAGAAAAAAAATGTATTTGACGTTTTTAGTGTTGTTTTTTATGTGGTTTTGACCAAGGACGATTAAAACACGATTTTACCTATACGATACTTCCTGGCACGACCTTGCTGTGTACCATCCATCTTGTTGAAGTCATCTAGCTATTGAATGACCTGTAAATCCTTTTTTCCGTCAAAAAGCCGAAACAATCATGTAGATTCAATGGTACAAATGGTTTAATATGCAACTCATGCCAAAGGCGACGCAATTGAATTCAAAATGCCACTTGTAGCCAAATCTATTCTCGCTATGCTTCTTATAGCACTTGATACACTTGGAAACTATTTTTCTTGTCTTTTACCTGTTTTTCAAATTTATCCAGTTTCAATTTGAAATCCTTCTGACCTGTGGTTCTTTTTGTAACTTTGAAAGTGGAACTTAAATTATTATCACCTTGCATATCCCTATTCGGTTTTTATTCCTCACATTTTTGAACAGAAAATTTCTGTTTATATTTTTTCTTGAAGGAAAAAAAATTACATTTTTTATAGTTGTAGAGTATCATAGAAAAGATCGTTAATGGTTTGAGGTTGAAAAAGAGAACGATATTCTAAAAGTTGAATAAATATTCGTATATAATTGATATTCTTAAAATTTGCTGATAGTATGTTTGTTTAAAATAACCATTAACAAAAAATACTAAAATAATCTTATGATTACAAGTTAGCACTGCGTGATTGGAATGCAGTATATAAATTGTTTTTTTAACATAGCCAAAAAGCATGTTACCTTGGGATTCGAACAATGCTCTCTCTAAAAGAATCACGCACCATTCAATGAAAAAACGATGCGGCTGTTTTAAATTGGAAGTGTTATCTTTTCTTCTTTTCTCAACGTTTTTTTTAAATCAGTGATTTGAAAATAAGACAAAGCAAACAAAAAATTGACTCCTTTACATTGCACATTAAATACTAAATCGTACAGTATTACGTTTTTCTTACTGAATGAAATATTGTTAAAACTTCTTTTATAACTTTGTTTCTTGCGTGGTTATTTTATTTTACCTAGGCAAAATAAAATAAAAATTACCATCTCTTAGCGAGTTTATATAGGACATAAGAATCAAGAGAGTGGAATTCAGGTTTGCTAAAACTTGTTAAATTTTAAGACGGCTAATACTTTTTAGATATATTCTTCATGGTCTTTTAAATTAAAATATAAAAAAAAATGAATAATTTGTTTATCAAACTATTTATATAAATTGATGTTTCAAATTACTTAATAATTTAATAGCTTTCTTAATACAGAACAAACTTTTTACATGAGGCGAAAGAAATTTTAATCTTAGTTTGCTGCTTTCTACTTTTGAATCTTTTCTTTGTCAATACGGGAGCCGTCGAGTAGGTCGCAGACGCGACTGGGCTCACGAAATCTGTAATTCTGCGAAAACTGTTTATTTGTGTTACCAATGACCTTGTCAGTATCCTTCTATATGACAGTCTTCATGGGGGAACACTAAAATGTATACATCACATATCTCCCTCTTTTTTGTGAGTGGTAAGCGTTTTTTTTACAGTAATAAGGTACTTGAGGTGACTGAGTTTTCGGCACCACCACTTTTCATCCAAAATATTTTCTATGAAAAAAGTTACATTTTTCCTCTTAGTGGTTTTGATTGCTGTGTTATACGACTTATTATGGTTTATAAATGTAAATGGACAATATAAAAATTTAAATGAACAGAGTATAGAGAAATAATTGAACATGGGTGTGATCTCTATTGGCTTAAGTTGAAACTGATGAAGCAAGAGAAGAACCTGATGAAATAATGAATATTAATCATATGATAACAAGAGTAAATTTGGAAAAAAAGGATGAACATGAAACGTTTACGTTGAAAGGAAGTTTTTCAAATGCTACCAAAAAAACTCTATGAAGAAAGAAATGAGACCATAAGACACGCACTAGGACCTATGAAAAAGACACAAGCAAGAAAAAGTTCAACATGTTATTTATCGATCATCAAAGGGCAATAAAACTATCATAACCTGAACAAAATACGACTGTTTTACCTGGAAATATCATTCCTGTAATGTTAGCGATAAGTTTCGGGGTGATTTGTGTCATTTATCAAAGTCAAACACATTTGAAATATTTTAGCTCAGTTTGATTTGATTTTTTTCTTAAATTATGAAAGAAAAATTGAAAAGTCCGTAAAAGTGGGCAAAATACTTTCTCTTAATTAAATTATTCACTGGAATAACAATTTTTATGGAGTACAGTAAAATTTAAGTATCTGAAAACATTTCATTATATTATTAAAAAAATTATTATCTTATCTTGTTTTTATTTTTATTTATTTAAGCAAATGAGTAACTTTCGTCTAAGTAAGATAATTATGAATTCAGATGCGTGATTAATTACAAAACTATATATTTTTTTTGCAAAAAGTTTAATAGAACATTTAAATGTATTATGATTCAAAGTCTTAAAATAGAGTACTACCTTAGTTGCTGATCTCGTCAATTAATCGTGAGTTTTTGCTGCTTAGAACGAGTTGCAGATTTATTTTTCCTAATTACTTACTTGCAACTTTTTAACTCATAAACAAAAAAAAGATGAAACAACGCGATATGAATAAGTACTTTTCCCCATGTATTAATTTATTAAATATAATTCTAGACTTTTTCCGAAAATGAATATTATTATACGATTGTTTGATAAATAACCGCAGGGGTTTAATACTTATTTTCATATTTTGTGATAAAATAAAAATAGTTTCGTTGTGAAAGATCGTCAAACGAGCAATTATTATTTTTTATTTAGAAAAATAAAAATTATATTTTTTAATTTAAATATTTTTTCTCTTTAAAAATTCACTCTAAAATCTTTTCAATTCATCCAATTTGCACATGTATAACCTACAAACCGTAATGCATCGAAAACAACATTACATTTAGATAAGCAATTAATTGATAAAACCCTTTTAAATTTATAGGATGCAAGTAGAATTTCATTTTACAGTAGCATGATTATCGTAACTTACTTGTTTACCTGTTTGAACACGACCAAACTTACACTAGGTAAAGTAACTAAAATTAGATTTTTGACTTTTGTAAATATCAAAAGAAAATATTCATGCTAAGAGACTTCACGTTGATATTTTTCATTCTTAATCTACTGAAGAATAATTCTTTTCTAAACACGCTGTTTATTCATAATGAATAATATATTTCGCTTGTTTTATTTTTCTAATGAATAAAATATGATTTAAGTGTTGAAAAATATTTAGAACACAAACAGGATAAGTCAACCACAATAATGTTTGCTAAAATAAAAGACGACGGCAAATTTAATTAAGCATTTATATCAGAGAAAGAGATTGAAATTAATGTTTACGTGCTGGCAACAAGAATTCAGTACCCAATTACGCAATATTTAATTTCCTAAAACACAACGCTTTGTACACATTTACCCTAAAACGTATCTTATTTCAGTTTTGTTCTAAGCGTTCCGCTTGCGAAAGCAAACAAAAATGAAATAATAAAACTAAAAAAAAGAAGAAAAAGCCTCGTTAAGATGAAAAAGTTAATAAATTGAATGCAAAATGTATTTCTTTTCTCTCAGAAATTATTCTCCTAAGAGAGGAAGAACAATCCTCGATTGAAAGGGACTATTTTAATGCGCGCAGGAAGAAAACAAAAATTGAGAGTTAACAAAACAAAGGGGAAAGAAAAAATGGCGGGAGGGGGAAAAAAAGAAAAGAGGGAAAAATCGTGCGCGCAGACGAGAGAAGAAATCATCAAAGCAATTGAGGAAAATGGCGCAAATTTTCTTTTCCATCCAGCACATTACCGACGGCCTCTCCAGTCCCTGAGTAGAGAAAAAAATTGATTTTTTTTGTTTTGAGGAAATAGAAAGGAAATCATTTTAAATGACACTTTTATGTGGACGCGTCGCTGTGAATGTAGATTCGAGGACACTTCGGATTTAGTGATATTTATGGCTGCTTAGGTGTTTTATTGAAAGTTGTGGGACACGAAATTGGCAGACGAATCGGGGAAAAAAAAGAGTGAAGAGACGTGTAGTCAATTGAAGAGTATTCTTTAAAGAATTGAATATTGAAAAGAATCGTTTTAGATACACATAGACTTGCATTTCTTTAATAGTAACAAAAGAAAAGCAAGTTCTTTTTAACCGTTTGTTGGTTAAACGAGCTACTCAGCTGAAAAAATGATTTTCAGAAATTTTGCGTTATTTTTTGTGTTAAATGGTCTATTTAATTGAGAAATGGAAGCATTCTTTGTAGATATACCTATTGTTGCCACTATCTTTATTAGTTTATGAAGATAATTGTAGGAATTACTATTAAAACATGGTTGTGAGGAAAACGTTCTTGTTAACAATACAAATGAAATAATGAAATAAACATACTGTAAAAACGAAGTTAAAATATTAAAATCGATTTCGTTTAATGTCGCTAATAATGCACTTAACTCGCAAAACATATTAAGTAATTTTTTTAAAAGTTCTTGTGGCTATTACATCTAGAGAAAACTGGTTCAAACTGGCAAAGTTAACAGTTGACTTTTTAAAACTAATTTTTATACCATTTTTTTTCTCTGTGCATATAATAATATAATCACCTTTTATTGTGTATTAATCTAGATGGATACATTTTTATTTTAATACAATAAAAATTATCTTGGCATTTTTTTTAAAGTTACGTAAAAATGTCTTATTGTCTCATTGCTGAGACATGGAGATTTTGACCGCGATAACAGTTTCGATAGAATATATAAAAATCTTTGATATTAGATAACAAATGACAGTGGACTTATTATTTGAAAATTATTGCTTACATTTTAATAGTATGTTATCAAAAGATTATTATTGTAAAAAATTTAGTTTACACTAAAATTTTTGCAAATCCCTTGTAAATATATTAGTAAATAAAAATGGATGAAAATTAATTATAAATATAACAAACAATCATAAATAGCGTAGTAAAATATTTGTGAGTGTACTAATATAATTAAAGAAGAATAAACATGTAATTGCAAACATATATATATTGTTATATGTGACATCAACATATTTCTACAGAACGAAAGCATGGACTCCACCTGCGTTGTCATAACTCTTTATGCTGGTACAAATCTAACGCAATATTATAATTTGAAATAAATGATGATTTTTGATACTTGAATATGGGAACTTGGCATTGTATAAGTACCTAGATTCTTGCAAAATATATATATATATATTGAACGTTTGAACGATCAAGTGTGCATTTACAGGCAATATTATAATTTGTGTTATCGATTCTTGCAAAAGAACGTTTGAACGATCAAGTGCATTTAAGTGTTATCGCAGGTGAAGTACAGGACAAGTATGTTAATACCAGTTATAGATGCTTTCAGTAGAACAATTCACCCTGTCCTTCAGCTAGCATTGTCTGCAGGTGGTTCAAAGATCATAACAGAAACGTTACTTAGCTAAGATGGTCTGCCCGATCCTTGTATCTCAATCCAATTGAAAATCTGGGAGATGAAATCAAACGGGACTTTTAACAGCTGGATCCAGTACCATCTATAAAGAAGAGATTGAAAAACCGCAATTGATCGGATATGACATTTAAGTCATTGTATCTCCTACCAACAACTCACAGACTTCATGACAAGGGGAATCCATGAATTATTATGAGCAACATATGGTACAATAGTGTATAGAATGGATTGTCCTTGTGGTGTTCTTATTAGATCTATGTGATCATTACTATATTAAATGAGAGGTTCTCATGGACTTGACAGCAAAGAGAGGTTTCTTTTGGTAGACAACTAACGTTATTTACTATTATAATTTCTAAACTAAGAACTATTTTCTACAAAAACCGCTACATAACACATTCCGCTCGATCGCTTCGTTACAAGTCGTTTCAGTTCTTTCTACCATTATTTTCAAAGTCCTTTGTTTACAACAGGTTGCTTCACATAGCGGGCGCTAGAGGGCACAGCAGTCCTAATAATTTGACTACTCAATGTATGCATATATATGAGAGTCGGGTATTTTGGAATAGTCGGGAAAAAATGGAATACTCAGGTTTGGGCTCTGTTTGTAGCTGTTAATGCGTGAAAAAACCTTGAAATTCGGACGAAAGACTCTCATGATGCATTGTAGTGAGAGTTGACCTTTTTTTGTTGCCATATCTCTCGCTACAGAACCAAGTGTTTTGCTGATTTCAAAACTTTTTGTGGATAAGCTTTCAAATATTTTAACCTAATATTACACTTGTAACTTGAAAATTAAAGTGAAGTATAATGTACACCCATGCTTCTCAAACGTACAATATTTGCGACCCAATATTCAATCATAATTTTCCTCGCACCCCCCCCCCTCGCATACATTAACAGTGTATTGAATTCAATAATACTATACTTTGACATTAAAGCTACAATACGACTTTAACCCCTTAACTGGGAAATTAGGGGAAATCTATATTCAATGTTTCAACTGTAGGCTCACCTTGATTGTATTGGAGTCAAGAGAAAGATTATATTTGTGACTGTTGTAAATAAACTCAAAATAGAAATGCCTTTTATGTATTTTTAAACATAAGGCTTTTGTAGCAAAAAATAACTACGTTTTATGAAGTCTCAATTAGTTTCCCAATAGTTTAAACTACCTATTCCATAGTACGCGATTATTCCATAATACCCTCCACATTTATCATTTTTTCTTTCAAATAATTTTTTATAACAGAAATATGAATATTGTTTCTTTTAACAAGCGATGATTTCTTAAAATGGTTTACAGAATATATTCATGATGAATTTCGCGACTTTTTATCAAAAACCTGTTAAGTTATTTTTAGAAATGTATAAGGTATCCCATATATATAATACTGGACTATTCTGTACATATTATTTTGTTGTTCTTGGTTTTCGGTTACTATTTTGTAACTTTCTAAGGTCATGAAATTTCAAAATATTTCATATCTTTAGTGAAGTCAAACATATTATCTACAAGACATCGCTATTTAATCCTTTGCGTTCCCAAAATCTATAACTTGGGGAAAACGATATAAGACACACATCAAGTATAAAATATAAAGAGCACATCTTTATCGGCTTGTAATCTATAATAACCTCCAAAAAACAAGTTATGCTAACAAACAATTCAAGAGGAAAAATGTATTTGCTTTAGTCTCAAATATTTATTATTTTTTTAAGTGAACAACCTTATTTTTAACTTATAGTAATTCCTAGTGGAAAAAAATAAATAAAATCGAACATTTTTCATTGTTCTACGTTACAGATTGGAAAAGTGCGTGTTTGCCTCGGGATTGTGGTTTATTAGAAAAGTCTTCATTTTTCCCTATTCTTCTTTTGTTTGTTACTTTGATATCTTACTTGGAATTCGACGATTACCAGACATATAATCTAACTTCTTTGTAGAAAGAAATGTAGTATCATGAATGTAAGTCTACAACAGAGACTTTGCGACTATTTTGTTTTATTTGTTCGAATAAAACAAAACTTACATGCTGGAAAATTATTATCTTTTATATCAAGGGTAACCATTCAAAAGGAGTTTTCCATCAAATGAAAAATACATTTTCCCAATTGGTAAAACTATCATTGTCAATATTATAGAAGAGCAAAATATAGGGGTTTTTTTGTTGAAAGCTAAAATCTTATTTTTTTGACAATTTGAAGCTATTTTCAAATTGTATACCTTTCTAATACCTTACCTCTAGTTTTATTTTGAATCGTTGAACAAAATTGTAAACAAATTACTTTGTTTTTGCTTAGTGTAAGATGATAAATTATTTTTAGAGATTTTGAATAAGGTTATATTTTATAGAATTTACAAAATAATTATATTTCAGAGATGTAGAGCATTTTATACCACTCTTTATTTGAAAGCAATGCACTGTTTAAAGTAAGCTCTTATAATCGTTGCCCGATAAAGCAATACGAGGACTATTGGCAAAAGGACTAAATAGGTAATTTGAATCTTGGTCCACTCTTTATTTGCGACCTGAGTGGATATCAATTTTGGAGGTGATTGTCTTGGTCAGTGGCGACCTGAGAACCTGCGACGCTAGGGTTCGTAGCCGTGCAACATAACCACTAGACAAAAGTGATCACCCTTATCCGGAGTCTGTTACTGGCTTATGAAGATACCACCACAGTAATTGCTTGTAATTTTATTCTACAGTATTTACAATTTTTTTAAATTATAAATTAGTTCAGCGTTTCTCAAACTGTGGGGGCACCTCCCCTAAGGGAGGCGGGAAAGCCTTATAAAAGGGGGCGAGCATATCGAAGAGTTGAAAATAAATGATTTAAAAAATTAAAAATTTACTGAAAAGAAGCAAAAAAAGAAGTAAAACATTCGGGGACAGTAAAAGTAAAATACACATTTATTGTTTCTTATGCCACCTGATCTCGATTGCGTCAGATTCAGGCCCATGAAATTTATAATGGCAAGGAGCTAGATGTATGCTTGTCATTGGCCGTAGCCTCGAGCACCATACATGTGATAGTACGATTTAGCTTGGTTCCACCCCAATTTAGAGGGAGAACACCCTGGGGGAGGGTCAGGGACCTCCCACCTCTGTTCCCTTCCCCCAACATAACGAGAAGACTTGTGACTCGACGGCTATTTAGAGTACCCCCATGCCGTGAGGCACTATACATTTACAAACATCCATGCCTTCTCCGGGATTCGAACGCAGACCCTACGGCACAGCAGTCAGCGTCGCTGACAACTATACCGGTTGAGCGACAAATACTTCTTTACACTGTTGTAATGCACTTATAAATACATCAGTACTGCAGAATGTATTTGATAATTAATTTATCCAAACTAAGTAAAGAACAAGATTAATAATTACTAGCGACTCCCATGAGTTTGTCATAGTATATAAAATTATATACAAAATTTAATACTTATCTTGATAATTTGAACGGTTTATTATTAAAATCGATTGTAAGCTTTACGTCAAATTCTTTATTATTGAATTCAATACATTGCTATTGTATGGAAGGGGCGCGATGAAAAATATGATTGAAAATTGGGTCGCAAGTATTGAAAGCTTGATAACCAATGAATTAGTTCTTACTCCTAATGCATTTCTATTACGCAGGTTTAATGTACCAATAGATAATTAACACCATTATGGGAAAAAATGACAAAATTGTAAGTCTTATTCTGTAGATATTTTTCGTTTTACCTGGTTGTTTAAAAAAGAAAACAAAGTGATGAATCCATGTGGCATCATAGTCACATGATAACTGCAATAACGTGTTTCCAACCAAACAGCTTATAAATGAACTTGGCGTAACACCCATTTTATAAATAATAATCACGTGTGTTCAGCCAATCAGTTCCTGTGGTTTATTGTTGCCAACTTTCTGCAGAAACTATCTCTTTAAAAGTACATATTAGTCAGCAGTAATAGCGTCCATAAGTAAAAAAAAATCGCTTGATTTAAAAGCGCGCATATTACACAATTTTTTTCTTTTTAATTTCAAAAACTATTTTTCCAATTTTTTGATTTGAAATTTTATCTAATGTTTACATGTAGAGCAAAAAGTACAAGTCTGATGCCAAGTTTTGAATTCAAGTGAGAACAAGCTACTGCATTTTACAAGTGATCGTTATGAATTTAGCTCCTTGTGTTATTTAGTCAAGGTGAATTTTCTAGGTTAGCAAATGCTTTTTTTAGCCTCAGAAACATATTTCATTCAATTAAAAGGATATTTTTGCATCACATTTGTGTCCATATTAATATTTTTGGCACTTACGTATTATCACTACTATCGCCAGCACTATTAATAACTCGCCAAGTTGGCAACCCCAATTTCCTGTGTCGTGCGAGCTTAAGGTATCCGACTACGCTCGGAACCATGAGTTTGCAAGAGCGTATAAATGGATAACATTTATGATATTTAATGCCATTTAGATTAGAAAATGTAAATAAAATTGTTTTAAGAGTAGTATTACAATAAAAAATATTTTAGTACAATATTTTGACAGAAAATGATCACAGAATGACCCATTTTCAAAATATTCTCCTTTTGTGAAAAAGGCTTCTATTATAATAATAGTTTACCTGTATATAGCTCAGACCTCTGTACAGAGGCTCAACTAGAATTTTTGAATTAGAATATATAACTTAGAAGTGGGTTTATATCCATGTCTTACGACCACAGAGAGAATAAATTTTTAAGAAAAAAATGCCGATAATTATTTCAATTGGTGGTAACTCCGAAAATAACGTGATTTTTTTCAAAAAAATTGTTCAGACTCTCTGGGGAAGTACTTACTTTATATAAGCAAAATATTATTATTTCAGAAGCGTTTTTTATAAAAGGAGAACATTTTGAAAAAATGTTATTCTAAGTAAATTTTTGCCGCAATATTGTATTTAAATTTTTTTTTCTGTCAAAATGTCCATAAAACAATTTTATACATGTATTCTAATCTAAGTGACACTAAATATCATAAAAGTTATCCATTTATGTGCTTTTTTGAAATCACGGTTCCGAACCTTGTCGGATAAATTAAGAGGTTAAATTCATGTTATAGATTTAGCGTCAAACTATCGTATTATTGAATTCATTTCATTAGTATTGTATGGAGGGTGGTGCGATGAAAATTATGATTTGGGTCGCGAGTATTGAAAGTTTGAGACGCACTGCCATAATGTATTTTGTTTTGATCCCTTTGAAAAATTAATATATTTTTTTATAAATAATATTTTATTTTCGACATGCTCGTATCCCTCACGCATGACTCTCGCACCCACACAGTTTGAGAAATGCCTCTCTAAACACATAAAACACATTGGCAACCTCTCTCTATATATATACTGACAATGTTTAATTGGCTGTTTTCGATGTACCTTTTCTCACAATCAATTTTATGTACATGCTTGACATTTTTCATACAATTAAAGTACACCACTCTCTCATTATACGGAAATGAGGTTTAGCTAATTTTGAAATTTTTAATAAATTTTGAAATATTTTAACAAACATTGCTAAATATGACCCATTTTTCACTTAAAAAATTTGTAAAAAATAGATTTTTGAGTTTTTTACGAAATGCTCATTTCAGTAAATATTAGACATCATTATAAATATTTCATAAGAAATTTACATACCTGCGAACAGTAGTTTCTCAAAAAAAGTACAACGCACATTAAAATTTTCATTTTGAGATAAATTGATTTTAATGTATACATTGAGACTTCTAATTGGGTAGGAAATAAAAGATATATGTTTGGGCTTATATCAGACGTTACACTTTTAAGCAAAAGCGAAGTACTTTGGTTACATTTTTCGTCATTCAAATGGGCGTGGCCCAGATTCAACGATTATTTAAAAAAAGGTTTTAAGGGTTTCTAAATATACTAAAGGTTAAAGTAAGGTATTTTTAGAAAGGTTAAAACCTATACAATTTCAAAATGTCAAAATCTCAAATTGTCAAAAAATAAGATTTTAGCTTTCCAACACTTTTTAATGGAGATCTATTTTGGAGTAAACCTTGAAATTTCCTTTTAAAAATACACTGTAAAAATATTTAACTAAGACATTTTCGAACAAAATATCAATATGCCCAAAATAATGTTTACTTTTTTTTAGAATTAAAATAAGAATGCACTAACAATTTACAACGTTTCGTCACCTTCAAGCAAAATTTAAATAATGAAAAATATTTTAAATAAAATGAAACTGTACATTTTAAGAAAAATAACTATTGTCAAAAGAAAAATCTGTTGTAAAAAAAATTAATAAGAAAAATTAACTTTTTCGAAATCTTTTGTCCCGTGTCATATTTTCAGTTATTATCCAAAACCAGGGGTTGGTCCAGGGATTAGAGGATTGAACTGTTTATTAAAAATGCTTACACATTAGCATAGTTGAAATTACATTATAAAAGTTAAAATGTAATTAAAAATATGTTTAACCCGGGATTTCCGTCAGGATTGCACTGCACGGATTTTTCCAGGTTTTCAAAGGGATTAGCCGCACTTGAAATCTGTTTAACATCTAAAAATGTCCCCTTTCGACCTCCCAAGTTTTAGGGCGAAAGAATTGAAATGTTGCAGTTTTATAAAAAATACGAAAAACGTAATAAAAATATTCAGGACGAAGGTATCCACTTAGAGGGTTAATATTATTTTTTGAAACAAATAAAAAATTAATTCATCACAAAAAACAAATAAAAAAAATAGTACATAATGAAATTTAAAAATACAAACAAAAATTTACCATTTATTGTGTTTCTGTAAATAAGCTTTTAAAAAACACATGTTGACCAGCGTTTCATTGTTCAAACGGTTTACTTTTGTTACAAATTATCCTGCCGAAGAAACGGTTCATTCGGATTTTATACTAGTAGGTGTTATCGTCATTAAATAGAAGTATGTTATTTTCAGGTAGTCACCACGCCTCCATCCATTTTCAAAAAAAGAGACATTTCTTTTTGAATTTTTGTGAGCAGTGTCTCAAATCTAATAGACTGCATTGACGAAAATTTACCTCTTTTATAGTTTTATATAGTTATTCTGTACAACTTAAATGTTTTTGTGTATAAATTGATACAGTTATTGATTCAGGACGTGAATCAATTTCAAGTGTTGCCTTATTTGAAATAGATGATTTAGTTGTATGAGCATTTAGTAATGCAATGGTATTTGAAGAGTCTTGAATCTTTCAAGCAAGTCTGCTGTTATTTAACAGCATTTAATTAAAGAAGGAACTGTGGCAACATCCTGATGCGTTGCTTATATTATTGTGTAAATACTGCAGTAACCCATGTAGATCTGTGCGACGTTCTCTCATACGAGAAACGAGAGCTACATATATTCTTTTTTACTTATAGTACTTATATTTGCACGAAAATTTCTACATACATAATTCATAAACAAAATATAAATTTTCTAAGAATGAAATTTTTAGAAAATTTTGATGAGAAAAAAATTTTAAAATATAATTCAGAAAAAAGATAAATCCCGGGATTAGTTATTTTATTCCCGGGATTTCGGCCTAGAAAAAATACCGGAATCCCAGGGCTGCAAACCCAAATTTCAATGAGTTTATGCTTTGTGTTATCTAAAAGAAAAATCATTTTGAAGAGTACATGAAAACATTCTGGAAATGCTTTTGGATGCAAGTGTAGTTTTCAAATATATAAAAAAAGGGGAAACATTCATTCATACATACATTGTATAAAAATTACAATCTAAAGTTTAAGAAGATGCATTAAATATTTAAATGGTCTTCGTCATCATGAGTTTACAGAAAAATACAAATCAAAATATAAGGAAATAAAATCAGAG
Source organism: Trichonephila clavipes (assembly GCA_019973935.1). NCBI lineage: Eukaryota > Metazoa > Arthropoda > Arachnida > Araneae > Nephilidae > Trichonephila > Trichonephila clavipes. The sequence goes on along the minus strand of BMAU01008215.1, from coordinate 627,257 downwards.
TAATAATGTAAAATAATTTCATAGTGTCATGCAACGAGATTTAAGATAATCCATTTAATTACACGACTTAACAAGAAATGAAGAAACACCTTAAATAATTATATAAAATGAATATGTGATAAAATAATATATTTACTTCTAATCGAGTATTTTAAAAAGTTATGTGAAACAATGGGCAAAATTTAATAATCTGCTTTGAAAACGTAATTTGACTTTTCGATATAGATACATACGAAATTCAAATTATTCGACAAATTAGCTACATTCTAATTTAGTTAATAGACAAAGGTATACTTTAATTAACAAATATATTATATTCTGTCAAATTTATGCATACACTTACAAACTATTCATGAATTACAGTTACTGTTAACTTTTGTAGCATATTCACTGCTAAATTCAATTAAATTTGTCTTAAGAAATTTTAGAATTTTCAATTATTTCAAGTGATATACATTTTTTACTTTAAAGTGTTATAATGATTAATAATTAAATATTAGAGCAATCACAATACTTCAATTAGATTTCAGTAGACATAATGTTCCAGCAAAAGCATGCATTATTCCAAAGTGGCTAAATGTACTGTATAATAATTAGTTTAATAATTATGTATTTGATTGCTTTGAAATAAGTTTGTTTGTTCAGTTACCTTTTCTTTATCGGAGTGCTCTTTCAGTGTAGTATAAATTTATCGTACAGAGTGCTTAATCAATTACATTCTTGTAATACTCTATAAATTGAGAGACAAACGGGAAAATAATGTTGTTTGAATACAAAAATTTGGTATTTAAATTCCATTCCAGAAACTTCTGAAGAGCATTCTTACTGAATTACGTACACGTGTGTGTATATATAAAACTGTGATATCTACTAAATGTAAAACTAAAACAAATGATGAAAACTTGAATAATTAAAAATTTATACACTTTAGTTCGGGTAACAGTGTATAAAGAAAGAAAATTCTTGTTCGAACAAAGACCATTAACACAGCGAGGAGATACTAGCTCATGCTACTGTAGTCGGTATTAATTACTAAAACACTTGGCCCAGCTGTGTGGTCATCTCCTGTCTAAGAGTAATACAGATAGCATGGGATGATTGACTTGCCTATGAGTAATTTAAAGTAATTATAACTAAAGATAAAAGGTATTATTTTCAAAATAATTACTTAAAATTTAAAGATTTATTAATGTATATCATATTTTATTTTTCACATCTTAAGGTTTTACGAATAAATAGTTTTTTTCTTCAAAACTCTGAAATGTTAAAAGTAGTTCAGAGAAGCAACAACTGCAGAATCTCTCGGCCAAAGGGAATCAGAGAAGACTTGCTTGCCTGACCAATGGGATAGCATCTATTCGTGACAGTGTTTATGAGAGAAAAGATAAAACGTGTTGCTTCTAGCCAGTGCCGCTATTCGATTATTTTCTCTTCCTAAATTGTGGTACTCTGCGTTTACATTGTCCTACACACCATAAGACCCTACGCCTTTGTAAAGAGTCCATCGCATTTTTATAAAAATTATTCTCTTGAAACTTAAGATTATTTTTCTAGACCTGATATATATATATATATATATATATAATATGAGTTAGTTATTTAGGTTTTTTTTTTTTGTTTTGTTTACGGTTAATGAGTACACAATGGATATCGGTATATACAATATTCCGTGAATGGAAACTGCAATTGATATTACTTTAATTTATAGAATGTATTGATTAAAAACGGTACTATATATATATAAATTCTTAATAAAAGTTCAAAACTTTTTTCTTGATTTGTGCTCAGGATTTTTTTTCAAATGTTTCTATGAACTTCTCTCTCTATTAAAAGATCCGATTCAAAATTATAGAATTTGTAATCTGTACGTTTCATTAAAGAATCACAGAAAAAAAAAATCAATAGATTTTTTTATTTCGAATTTCCAGTACTACTTTCTCACTTTTACAAAAAAATAAATAAATAAGAAAAGTCTAAAAGAGGTATGCGATCTATTTCTGGCTTGAAATGTGTTTCCATTCCTATGTAGGGTATTGTGTGTAGGTGTAGAGCGTAAGGAGAAAAGGTAATCATGCAGAAGGGATTGAGAAAGGATGCAACGAGGGGTTGATTGGGGTCAGGTGCATGCGGCAGTCGTAATCAGACAATGTAATTCGAACCTTTGCCTGATATTATGCTTGAGTATAGAACGTCTTTTCTTTCAATGATGGAGAGAGTTGTGTATATTCATGAATCCCTTTATAAAGAATATAAGTATACGATAAAAATCAGTGAAATAATATGCATCTTTTTGTGTAGTACGGATTGCAGACTTCTAGCAATACACATGCCTATAAAAGAAATTCGCTGATTGCTTCAGCTACGCATATTCTTTCTTTTATTAAAAAAAAAAACTGTATGTTCTCAAATGTAATCAATATTTATTTAATTGTGAGTTTTCTTATTTATTCAGGATATCTTTGAATCCATATGACAAAATTAAGCATAGATGTTTCGTAAAAATTTTAAAACATCAACGGTCAAGGATATTATTATTTTGCAGAAATTTAAGACAAATAGTATGACATTTGTTTTTAGGATTTAATGCATCGTACCTCAAAATGTGGAGTGCACCCGCTAGGCACATTGAAAAGTCGAAAAATAAAGGATTACTTAAAATAATTATTAATGCACGGAATTGAAGCTAAACAAAATACAAACATACAAATATAAAATAAACATAAAAATAAAATAATACGCATTTACACTGACATAATATGTATAACCAATGTACTTGATAATTAAGTTACCAATACTAAGTTATGAACAGGATTTATAAATACCAGTGACTCCCATTGGCTCTTGTCATATTCAAAAGTATATACAGTATTTAATACTTATATTGCTAACTTGTACGGTTTATAATTAGTCATATTATTATTACTGTATCCAATATATTATTATTGTAAGAGGGGGCAATGAAAATTATTATTGAAATTCGGGTTAAAGATATCGAAAGTTTGGGAAGCACTACTGTAATGAATAAATGGTCTTTAGTGTACTAGCCCTTAAACACCTGCTCTTTGCAGAAGCTTTTATGATGCTGGTTGACTATATGTTATTGCCTTGTCCTTCCCGAGGGAAGGGAGGAAAGTTGCCAAAGTCTGAGACAGGTTGGACTTCTTTACGATAGATGGCGACACCACCTATCTCCACCGCCACAATTTAGGCATAGAACTGGAGGGGAGAGAAATATTCTCCAACTCCCTGCATCCGCGGTGTTCGCAGCAGCCGGACTCACTGAGTTAACGAGCACGTACTCCGTGTGTACTCGGAGGGTATTGGGTGGCGTCAGGCATCAAACCCAGGCCTTCCTGTCTGGAGTTCGATGCTCTAACCCAGGGAGACTGGACCTATTTTTCTGTTGGGCCGCATACATAAGTCAGCTACTTCACGCGGCCGCATACATATGTTAGTTACTTCACGCGGGTCGCAACTTGAAGATAAATGGATGGGGGGCGGAATGCTTTAAGACTAAGAATGCGTTGCAAATTTAAAATGTAGAAAATTGATAAACATGTTATAACTCCTCTGTTTTGCGTTTTTAATTTTTAGTTTTTATATTTTTTTTTTGTTACTAACAATGAATTAGAAAAGCATGTAAGAAACACTCCTTCACAATTACTGTATTATTAAACGGATTAACATGATTACGATACGTGATAACAAACTTCATAGAATGTCTTTGTTACCTTTGTGATTTTGCCACTGACAAAATACTTTGTTGTTGTTGCAAAGATTATTCAAGTAAGCCTATTTATCACCTTATGAAAGAGATCTTCGAGAAAAAATATAATTGAATGATTCCTGTTGATTGGTATTTTTTAAATACATTACTTTCGTGATAAATCAAGCAATTACTGATCCATGCTTGTTTTTCACTACAAAGAAGTCAACCTCCCAATCGTCTTGAAACGATGTATTTTCCTCGAATATTTTTCATTTGCAAGATATGAAAGATAGTTAAAAATTAATTCCACTCATAAAATTGTCGCTACTACACTGTCGTCTGCTATCACTCACCGTAACCGTTCCAAATAGAAAAAGAATATCATTTCATACCCGTACGAAACCGACAGCAAAAAGAAAAAGTGATATATCTGATTTTTTGACAAAGAATTTCCCACCAAATTTTTAATACAATATTCTTAAGCAAGTAAATTTTGCTGAACAGTGGGCTATGACCGGGCTACTTGAAAAGGCTTAGTGTGCCGCATGTTTTCCCTATCCCTACTTGATAGGTTGACTATCCCTGCTCTAACCACTAGGTTACCCACAGCTCCTATATGTTGTGTTTACTGGTATCTAAATCCTAGCGTTATAATTTCGATCGCAACAAAAACATTCTCATTCATTTCTTGAATTAAGAAACAGGCAGAACTAGAATTTCTAAAACGGTATATTTTTTAAATTTTATTGTTCTAGTAACCTCCCTTCGGAATTGTTTTCCTCAAAAGCAGTTCATAATGGATTTCTATTGAATCAAAAAACAGATCTGCCAAATTTCAAGTCAGTAGATGTAATAGTTCAAAAAACGAATTTTGATATATATGGCCAACACCCCTGGGAGTCGGTATTCACAAAACCCAGTCTTTGAAGATTTCTACTCTAAAAAAAGAAGAAATATCCTTGCCAAAATTAAAATCTGTAGGTCTAAAGAAGGTCTGCAGGTAGGTTGATTATTAAGGTATCCAATTAGATTGAAAAAGTTTTTTCTAGTGTTAGAATCATTAGAAAAAGAAAATAAATGGAATTATTGGGGAGTATAAGGAAACAAAGCGTACAAAACTGGAGAACCTTAGCTTGAGATTTTTAATATATATATTTGCTCTATCTAACTTATAAAAATATTTTTAAATGTTATCTTTGAAAAACAAAATTTTCATGAGAGAGAAATACAGAAATAATTTATGCACAGAAAATGTAATATGTCCAAAACAATCCAATAAAATTCTAGGACATTTGTAACAATTATACAAAAAGCCCTATAGATTGTAATAAACAGCAGGTTTAAAGATAATTATTTAATAATTTTTTACAGCCATTTTTAGTTTAAGATAAAAATTAATTTTGGCGAAAAAGCATTAACGTTAAATTTGAATGATTATAGAATATTTATTTCTTAAAATATTTTTTGTCCCAGCGTTTTGTGACAATTCCAATGAATCAAGAATTGTGTCAATGAAATTAAAATTACCTTATGTTGAACGCATTTTTATTTATACTGTTTTTCTTAACAATGAAAATTTTGCTAACAATTTACAAAAAAAAATTTTTTTTCAAAAACATGAGGTGATATATGTTATTTATTTAATAATTATGACTCTTTAAACTTATGTTCATTAAAACAATAAAGGTTTTCTGAAAATCAATGTTTTGAAAAATTGATCTTCGAACCCCTAGTGGATGCCCTAAGTAAACTTGCTATTAAATTACATTTTAAATATGTTAATTTATTCATATTTTATTTCTTAATTGATGAATTTGATAAATGAAATAAAATTGGGCAATTTTTCGAAAATATGAAAATAAGTATTCTACACCGCGCAGGATTCTAAAGTACAAAACTGATCAAAATTTACAAAATTAATTTTACTTGGCATAAAAATAATCACTTTTGAAAATATACTAACTTTTAGAAAATTTAAATAAAAAAAATATTTTTAAATACAATTATTATAACGAAAACCTTTTAAATCTTTAAGAAAAAAAAACAAATTAAAACTCAAATAAAAAAAATATTAAATTTTTTTGTTGAAAATTGATGTATAAAGTATGATGAGCCTTATTTAGAACACGTGCATAAAATTTCAAACTGACATCATAAATAGTTTCTGAGAAATCCTGCGCGAAAGCTAATTTTTTTTTGTTTTACTAACAAATAAATTAAAGATAAGAAAGAGATAGCGTTTTCGTTTAAGATTCAATACATATTTCTCAACAACTTTGGAAGTTTTCACATTATCAACACAATTTTGGTGCCAAAATGCTCAGAAAATATTGAGGCTGTAACATATATTTCTTTTTCAAAAAAATTGAAACATTTGCAATTTAAGAGTCCTGAGAGGTCTTAAGTTAATTCATCAAAACCATTTATTATTCGTTTGATTCAGGAAAATTTAATAAATATAAACAGCATTAATTTATAAAATTTTATGAACTGTTTATTAAAAAGAATATATATATATATATATATATATATATATATATATATATATAACAGAAAACAATGAAAATGTCAAGAAAACATGCTTTTCTGAAAAAACGTTTTCAAATACATATTAAATGAATTTAATTTTGAACCCAATTCAAAATTCAAAGAAACTTCAAAGGACATTCATTCCTTAGTTCCGATGAAACTCGAGAAACGAACTAAGATTTGCTTTGATATTTGCAAATAATTTTAAAACAAACACAAAAGCAATAGATTTAACAACTTGTAAGTGCTTTATAATATCGAAAAACTGTTTAGAAATGGAAGAATTTATATAAATTTGAATGAATAATAAAAATAATTGCTGATTTGGAAAATTCGAAATGGTAAATGTTTACAAACAAGATAACGATATCTGTTTGATAGATAAAATTTTCCTTTTTCAATTTGATTACTAATATTTCAATTCCTACTATTAGCTCACATTCTCTATATATTTATTTATCTTAGTGAAATTTTCAATCGTTATTAAAATAAATTTTAAAGAGCTCAATTGAGCTGAAATTTTATGTACATGATTACTTTGGATGACAATACAGTAATTTAACTATAATTAATAAAAATTAATTGATTAAAACTAATTATTCAAAGAATTACAAATACAGCCATGTTGGCATCCTTTTTGGTAACTTGGCGACCATTTTGGAGACATGTGTCAAAACATGAAAAGGGTTTTTTCTCACATTTTAAAGCGCTCGTTTGAGCTGCAATTTTCAAAACACTATTGTTTTGGGTAAAAATACGATGATTTAATTATAATTAATTAAAATTAATTGACTGAAACTAATTATTTAAAGAATTACAGATACAGCCACGTAGGTCTCATTGTTAGTGAGTTGGGTCAAAACTTGAAAAGATATTTTTATTTACGTTTTAAAATATTCAGTTGAACTGAAATTTTATATACACGATTGTTTTGGATGACAATACGATACTTTAATGATAATTAATGAAAATTAATTACCACTTAATGTTGTGAATATGTCAAATGTATATACATATTTATATTAGCAGTAATTATTTAATAAAAAGTAGCTAAAATAAAATTTTTCTTTGTTTATCTAAGTAGGAATTGACTTAAGAAGATTTTTTATATTACTTGTTAATTATACTATTTTCTATATTTATTTTTATTACTAACCCTATATTAGAGGCATTTAAGAAACACACTTCTCAATTTCTGCATCAGTAAACGAATTCATATGTTTACCAATATAATGTATATACCAAACTTCATAGGATGTATTTGTTACCGCTGTGACATTACCACTGACGAAACATTTTGTTGCTGTTGCAAAAATTATTCCAGAAAGCCTATTTATTACCTATTTATTTATCTTCAAACAGATCTTCGAGGAAAAGTGTCATTGAATGCTTCCGTTTATTGGTATTTTTTTCAATACAGCACTGGATGACAATACGATATTTTAATGATAATTAATAAAAATTAATTGCCACTTAATGTTATGATTCTTTCCTATGTATATACATATTGATATTAATTGTAACTAATTAATAAAAAGTAGCTAAAAAATAAAATTCTTCTTTGTTAATCTAAGTAGGAACGGATTATATTTTTTTTAATATTACACTTTTTTTTTTTTTTTTGTTATTTCAGAATCTCTACTTTATTTTAAAATAAATAATAAATGTAATATACATTTTCCTTTCTTTATATATGATATTCATTGGAATAATTCAAATGTTTTTAAACGCCTAATAAGTTTTAATGCTTTATTTATTACAGGTGTAATTTCTATACAACGCATTTTCCCCCGAACTTTTTAATGCATTGCAAGTCTGCCAACAACTCCCAATATGCTTTCTCCACATAACGTACAAGAGTGCTCCTCTTACGTGAGTACATGAGCAATTAAAGGATTTAAACAATGTAAGACAATCCCCTACAATCATTCCGAGGCCATGTTTGGCACCCCTGTAATCGCGCTACACGGCGGTGCTTGTTTAACAAAGGTGGTACTTACTGATTTCAATGGAAATCAGCTCCAGTCTCCTGTGCTGTAAATGTTCCCTCTTCAGTGGACTATATAGGGCTCTTAGCACATAGTGATAGGAAATCAAATCTCCTCATGTAAGAAAGGATGCTTTAGGTAATTGTTTTAAATGATTTCTTTAAAGTATTGTTGAGTTTTGATCAGTGTAAGGTTCGGTGAGGAATAATTTAGTTGATTATTAATCTAGAAAGGTGATGTTTCAAATATGATTATAATCGAATATATTTATACTTAATACAAATAAAAAAATAAACTTTTTTAATTAATATAGCTGTCAAAAAGAATATTTAAGCGACTAATTAACCTAATGGTTAAATTATATCACAAATTAGGGTGGATTTTGCAATTTTAAACGTACAAAACAGCTTAACTTTTGTATTTTAAGATCTTGAAATACGTTTCTCTATACCACTTGCTTACAAATATTCCCTACTAATACAGCATAATGGTTACTGATTGCATTATTAGTCATAAATTGTTTAGAATTGTTACTTTTAGTTGGTTGAACGAAATCATTAATTTCCTGAATATATTTTAGTAATTAATTAAAATGTAAATTATGAACTCTGTTTCTTAATTAATTATATATTTTTTCAAAGTATTTCTTATTAAGTGTTTGAATTATTGTTTATTACCTATTTCCAAGTATTTCGTTTGTTTGTTGTCTCTATATTAAAAAGTTTTTCGTGATGCTGTAATAAATTTATCATGATCATAAAGTCGTCGAAATTGTTCACCAACTAACTTGGCTGTATCGCTAATATTTCGACAAGTTTCTATTGAAACGTTATCATAATGTAAGGGATAGCATGGGTTGCGTATGTTAAATTTTTTTATCATAAAATAAATGCAAAAGAAAGTAATAATACGTATTGAATATCCACATATAAATTATTTACACTATTTTAAAATGAAACAATAATTACACAAGATAATAAAAGATAAAAATTACACATGAAAATTATCATAATACATGTAAATTACAGTTTCCCAATTTGAACAATGAGTATGAAGATATGTGTAGTTTGTACAATGAGAGTTTGTTCACTTTAAGGTGGGAAGGGGACACCTCCCCTAGTTTTAATAATTTATTTGTAATTGATTAAAAAAAAATCTGGTAATACCTTTAAATATCGATGTTAATTATTTTAGTTCTGGTTTTTATTAGCTGATTGAATGAAATGTTTAATTTTTTAGTTTTGAATCAGAGTCAGTTTATCTAAGAGATATGAAAAATTTGTTTAAGTTTATCCCTTTCTTATGTAATTATTTAAAATTCCTTATATTGAATACATGAAAAATATTGAGTTGAATATATGCTTGAGTGGATCAATTATTCTTTTTATTACACATAAAGGAATGTTTATTTTTACTTATTAAAAAAATATTAAAATACGTATGAATTGAGAGAGAGAGATAGCATTGAATATTTCTTTTACGTTCAGAAGGAATTTTTAAAATATTTCTTCAGTATAAGGCATTTTTCTGTAAATTGCTTGAATTGTTGTTTATTAATTGTCTTTTTAGTTTAAATTAGCGAAAAAATAGTAATTCTTCTCCATAAATAAACTGAACTACATAATATTTCAAAAGACGACATAAAAAATGTGGTTTTCTTTAAAATCACATAGAAATATATGATCGGATTACCTTAGAAGTAATTTATGTTTTACGGCATTATGTTTAAAGTTTTTCAGAATGGAAGCAGCTTTATGACAGTAAATGTTTTTTCTTTGGATATTTTACTTTTACATCTGTGTGCATCATTCAAATACAATAATTGCTCAAGCAATTAACAGGCAGGTTTCTTCATAGTAAAACACAATTTATTCTGTGACTCTCTGTTAGTTACAGTAGACCTTTTCTTCTACTAAAAAATAGATATCTCACACGTATAACACAAATTCAAAAATCACGCAAATAGTAAACACAGAAGTTCAAATCCATAATCACAGTTTCACATAAGGCAAATGAAACGCACAGACACTGTCAAATATTTGACTTCATGCTACTTTTCTACATCGTCCTTATATAGGTTGGAAAACTCTTTATAAGTCTTTCTAAAATTCTCTAGTCAAAGAAGCATCATAGATCCATCTGGAGTTTTTTTTAGGTACGTCCATTTTTGTTGGTAAATTTGGTTATCGAGTGACATTTGACGACTAAATTTGTCCTCAAGTTTGTAGCCATAGTCATTATTATTTACAAATGTATTTAAAAGAACATTCTTTCATAGCTTACAAATGACCTTTCAAGATAGAGAGAACAATCTCTCCATAAAAAATATACCAAAATTCCAAATTTACGCATCAATATAAGAATGTACAGTAACAGTATATAATTACAGTGAGCTCTTTATGCATTCTGTTACTTTCATTAGAAATATTTTAAAAGATAACATCGTAATTGTAAATTTCTCTTATGTTTCACTGTAAATCTAATGTTTGATTAAATATGTCTCACTTCCTAAAAAAATTTTTACGAGACATAGAGAACAGAACTACTGTAGAAATTTAAACTATTGATTATCATAAGGATAAAAATATATGCAGCTTGCTTTCTAAGATAATAATTACAACAATCGAAATACATTTTCAAATTTTTTTTCCTGCCTTAGTGTAGACTCCTACATTTGTATTATTTCTAAAAAAAAATAACCCGACTTCAGAACGTCGTTACAAACTTTCGAATCCCAAAACAATTCTATGAACCATTCTCTTCCGGAACTCGGTTTCACTTCACTGCCGTCGAGTGTTTTTTTCAAGGTATCAGACACTTGATTCCCTTCCCTGTCAACAGTGGAAAAGAAAGTCTAAGTGAAAAGGATAGTTTCTTTTAACAACGTCGTCTCCCGCTACCAAATAAATCCGGGAATAAGGGAGACGAAATTTATTTCCGGGAGTTCTGAAGTTTGTCTCAGTAGAAGAGTACTCGTGCTGCTTGGGAATCGGATTTTCCACCAATCGAAATTCGACCTCAAGTTAGGTTCGAATGTCTTCGGATGGAATCGAAATCCCAACTTGTTGAATAATTCGTGTTCTAGAGTCAAATTGTCAGTGGCACCTGGTGGTATTGTTTATATTTCACGTAGGGCTTATTTACGCTCGGTTGTTTTGGGTGGTGTTGGAATTATTGATGTAGAACGGTTAGAATTTTGTAAATTTGAAACACATAAGTTTTGTTTGAACATGTGAACGAACAATTTTAAGAGATAAAATTAATTTTTAGATTATGTTTTATATTAAAATAATATTTTCAAGAAAGTGATTGTAGCAATATAAAATGTGCAAATAAAGGAAGATATTAACCCTTAATGCAATGGAAAGGGAATGTGTACAGTTAAGTTTAAGTACGAAAAGTCTTCTTATTTATGAACTACATCTTGACATGAATTTTCCAACTATTAACTGAGTTATGAAATATTTTAACAAGAGAAAAATAGAATCCATGATAGCAATTATTTCATTCGTTTTGGAACACACTTTATTTCTTTTTCGCGAATTACACTTGCAGAAACGGTTGTTAAAAACAAAAACAAAAAATATTATAAAAATATAAATGATAGGTTTTATTACAAAACAAATTATTAAACAATAGAAATCAATTACATGATACACAAAAAACCAATATTAATGAAAACTGTACTATGTAGTTTAGCTAAAAGACACACACATGTATGTGTTTAGATATTATATCATTTTACAAATACTACACATAATACAATCACTGTATTTAATTATTCGATATTAATGTCCCACCAACAAAAAGGAATCGTTCCAAATTGCTGCCAACTATGCAATAGTGTAACAAATAGAACGAATTAAATATTTTGTTATTAGGATAGTTATTTTGGTGTTCTTAATTTTATTAGAAATATAAATGCATTATAACTTCTTCTAAATTGTTTAATCACATTTTATGGAATTTATAAATTTCTCATCAATATTAAAGCAAAAATATAACCATTTTTTTTCTACTTAGATATGTATATGTTTATTTTTCTTTGTTGTTTTCGTCAAGACTTATTGAAGATTATTGATGACGACTCTCACATTGACAGAGATCAAATGACGAGACTAACATCAGATGTAGTTTCCCTTTTTTTAAAATTTTACTCATGGATTAGAGCTAAATTTTTTAAAAATAATTAAATTTAAAGGGGAAAAAGCTTCACTTTCCACTCAAAGAGGTTTTTTCGAATAGCTTTCTTTTAAATTAAAAGAAAAATTCTACTGTTAGCAAATATGAAACAGAGTTTAGCCCTATTCAAAGTGTAATCGCAAGTTAATGTAATATAATTTTTTGTATACTATTTTTTATTTGAGATTTAAATCCGACTAGAGAGGTATCCGACTAGGTTTGGAACCGTGATTTTAAAAAAGCACATAAATGGATAATTTTCATGATATTTAGTATCACTCAGATTAGATGCATAAAATTGTTTTAAGAGCATTTTGACAAAAATAATTTATTTAAATATAATATTTTGGCAAAAAATTAACTTAAAATAACTTTTTTTCCAAATGTACTCCTTTTGTGGAAAATGGTTCTATTATAATAATATTTTGTCTGTATATAGCTCAGACCTCTCTACAGAAGCTCAACCGGAATTTTTGAAAAATTCACATTATTTTCAGAGTTACCACCAATTGAAATAATTATTGGCGTTTTTTTCTTAAACTTGCTCCCCTCTGTTGTCGTAAAATATGGATAAACCTACTTCTGAGTTATATACTTCAAAAATTCTAGTTGAGCCTCTGTAGAGAGATCTGAGCTATATACAGGCAAAGTATTATTATAATAGAAGCATTTTTCACGAAAGGAGAACATTTTGAAAAATAGATAATTCTAAGTTAATTTTTTGCCAAAATATTGGATTTAAATATTTTTTTTTGTTAAAATGTCTTTACAACATTTTTATACATGTATTCTAATCTAAGTGACACTAAATATAATAAAAATAATACATTTTTGCACTTTTGCAAAATCACGGTTCCGAAAGTAGTAGGATACCTTAATGTTTCGATGCTATATTACTATAAGAAATAATAGCAAATGTATAACTGATCACTGAGTTCATACTACACATGCAGTTCGAAAATTTATATATATATATATATATATATATATATATATATATATAAGATGTCAATTATTTTTTATTTGCACTCGACTTAACTCATTTTAATAGACTTTGAAAGCAACTAATAGCTAAGCACATTTCAATAATTTACTGTAACACATTACATTCTCAAATTCAAATTTAAAAAGTTAGCAAATTATAGATTAACACAGTTAAGCATGAAACCAAATTTAATTATTAATTTTCTGTAAAATAGACAAAAATCGTTTACGTTCTGTAATGTGTAATTATGTTTACTTCGTAGACTCAATTACTTAGAGTATATTAAAATCAGCTGAATTGAAATGCAGTGCCATACTCTGTAACTAATTAAAAATAATAACATGTACATTTGTTTCAAATGCTTTAGCTAATGGATATACTTTAACCGAAATTTAGTGGTAAAAAATGTATGTAGACGAAAAAAGTAATCAATTTAAGTATTACTAAAAACCACTGATTAGTTTCCTAGAACGTATAATAATACTAAAATTATTTATAGTAATTACGAATTAATAATCTCAGCATGAATGTTTGTGTGTTTTTTGTTCACACAAAAATCTATGACTGGAAGAATTGGAGAGCTGCGTAAATCAAAAAATCTAGCTTCTTTTAGAATCAAATTCCCATGCGTGTTAGAATATCTGCATTATGGAATAAAATATGTTTATTTTTTTGTTTAGTGATGTCATTTTCTTTGAACTCAGATTTGTAATCTATTCATCTCTCTCCATCCAATCTTCAGTCTCATCTCTCCTGGGAAATAAAAACATTGCAATCTCTTAAATTTATTTCTTTTAATATTTATAAGTGCTGAGGTAGACTAGTGGTTCTGGTCACGAACATGCGGTAGGTGGGGCCTGAGTTCGAGTCCTAATAACTGTGAAGACCCACTGGGTAGAGAAATTGATGCACCTGATGTCAGTCGAGGCTCAATGTTCTCCAACTGACGTATTGTGATACATTGGGGAGGGGATGTGACAACTTAGGTGTCATCCTAGTCGCTTGATCGGATGTCAAAAATACAAGGTCGGTCTCAAATAGCCCACCTGTTATGCTTTGGAATGGACGTCAATATATAATCACTCATTCTCATTTAAATTTATAAAAATTAATAATCCATGATAACATATCTTGCTTCGAATTATTATTTGTTATCTTTAAAGCTGATAATTCAGTTATTTTATAGAGTGTAAACTTAAGGTATCTGACTACGTTCGGAACCTTGATTTCCCAAAAGCAAATAAATGGATAATATTTATGATATTTAGCTTCACTTAGATTAGAAAATGTATATAAAACTGTTTTAAGAATAATATTACTATAAAAATTATTTAAGTACAATATTTTGACAAAAAATGAACATAGAATGACGCATTTTCAAAATATTCTCCTTTTTGTGAAAAATGCTTCTAATATAATAATATTTTGCCTGTATATAGCTCAGACCTCTGTACAGAAGCTCAACTAGAATTTTTCAGTTATAATATATAACTTAGAAGTAAGTTTATCCATGACTTACGACAACAGAGAGGATAATTTTTTAAGAAAAAAATGCCAATAATTATTTCAATTAGTTGAAACTCTAAAGATAATGTGATTTTTTTAAAAAAAAAAATAGTTCAGAGTCTTTGGAGAAGTCTTTACTTTATATAGCCAAAATATTATTATTTTAGAAGCTTTTTTTTTATAAAAGGAGAACATTTTGAAAAAGGTTTTTCTAAGTTAATTTTTTGCCCAAATATTGTATTTAAATATTTTTTTTATCAAAACGTCCTTAAAACAATTTCCATACATGTATTCTAATCTAAATGACACTAAATATCATGAAAATTATCCATTTATGCGCTTCTTTAAATTCATGGTTACGAGCGCACAGTTAAAAAGGGAATAATAGATTATTAATTTGCCTCTTTACCTCAGTGCTTCTCAAACTTTCAATATCTGCTTCCTGATATATTCAGCCATAATTTTCCTCGCACCCGCTCTACACAAAAACAATGTATTAAATACAATAATATTATACTTTAACGCTAAAGCTACAATACAAATGCATCATCTTAAGTGCCACCGGCGCATATAAATGTCTCACTCAGCCAAAGCGTTAATTTTCCTGTGCGTATATGTGCGTCTTTCTGAAGTACTATCTTGTTTGTGCACAACGTCCAGAAAAGTAATCCGAAGACTTTGGAATGTAATAATAGAATCTTGGCATTGTTTGCGAAGGATTTACTTATTTCAGGGGATTTGGTCATGTGATATCCATTTTCACTCCCCTCAATACATTACTTACGCGTGCCTACGTGAAAACGGTGGCATCGGGGAGCGAATTGTTTAACTTTTAATCGACAGTTAAGGGATTAATTATTAGCCGTACAGATTATAAAGATAAATTTTAATTTTTGTGTATGATTTTATGTATGGCAAGCCCATGGGGTCAATGGTAATTATTAAACTTGTTCTTAACTTAATATTGCTAAATTAATTATAAAATACACAGTACAGTAGTGATACATTTTTATAAGTGTATTGTAAAGAGTGTTTTTTTCCAGGTATAGAAGTTTAAGTTGGCATTACACTTTCCAAGATGGCGACCGATTTAACAGCTGCGAAGTGATTTATTCTCAATTTGGTTCGGTAATTCATCATGAATAGACTCACGCCTGAACAACGCTTTCAAATTGTGCAATTTTATTTCGAAAATAATGGTCTATTTTCATAAGCGAATTTTGTTTAGCGATGAAGCGCACTTCTGGTTGAATGGCTACGTCAACAAACAAAACTGCCGCATTTGGAGTGAAGCTTATCCACAAGTGTATGTCGAAACACCGTTACATCCAGAAAAACTGACTGTTTGGTACGCTTTATGTGCTGGTGGAATCATTGGTCCGTACTTCTTCAAAAACGATGAAGGCCACAACGTTACAATCAATGGTGATCGGTATAGAGCCATGATTACTAACCTTTTCATTCCTGAAATGAACAATAATGATGTCCAGGAGCTGTGGTTCCAACAAGACGGCGCAAGATGTCACACAGCTCGTGCCACAATCGATTGATGGAAAGACACGTTTGGTGACCGCCTAATTTCACGTTTTGGACCTGTGAATTGGCCTCCAAGATCTTGTGATTTAACACCGCTAGACTATTTTTTGTGGGGCTATGTAAAGTCATTGGTCTATGCGGATAAGCCACAAACGCCTGACCATTTGGAAGACATTATTCACCGTGTTATTGCCGATATACGGCCACAAATGTTGGAAAAAGTCATCGAAAATTGGACGTCCAGATTGGACTACATCCAAGCCAGCCGTGGCAGTCATATGCCAGAAATCATATTTAAAATGTAATGCCACAAGATTATCTTTCGAATAAAAAAATTCATGTCAATCGAATAATACATCGTTGTTTTATTGCAATTTACAGTTCTATACCTCTAAAAAAACACCCTTTATCAATACAAATGTGTATTTCTTTTTATTATGTCTAAATGTATTTTGTTTACTTTCAGTAAATTAATAATTTTTTATATAATCTTTTGTTTAAACTTTTCAATATGATCGCTCCCCCCTCGTAGAAATATTACGCCCTCTAGGGAATGCCCCCTACAGTTTGAGAAACACTGATTTACCTAGTTGTTCTATGAAATAACTAAGAATTCTATAAATTAACCAATGAAATACTGTTATAAATTGAAAAAGTACAGCTTTATATTATACAAGTCCATTGCTTTATAAATTAACAGACACGAATTAATTGAAATTTCTTGAAAAATTAATTACATTTTACGAATAGATTAACTGATTCATAATAAAAAAGAATGGTTTGTATGATATGTTTCTGCAAGATTAGTTAATAATAACAGAATATAAGGCAGTGTGTGTTATTTACACTTAAATTTTTAAACTTATAATTGCATAAATTGTATTAGGCTACTTTCTTGCTACCAAAGAAGGGCAAGCTTTTTAAGACGTCCAACTACATTTGAAACTGTGTGTGATTTTGAAAAACCGTATAAATGAGTAAATTTTAGATATTCAGAGTAATTTGAAAATTATAATATGCATATAAAAGTGTTTTAAGAATATTATTACAATAAAAATTTAGTTAAATGCAATCTCTTTGCATAGTATGAAAAAAGGACATATTTTCAGAAAAGTTCTCTAATTATGGAAGACGCTACTATAATTATAATACTTTGCTTACACATAGCCAAAACTTCTGTAAGGAGCCTGAACTAGTTTTTTTTTGAAAAATTCACATTATTTTCAGAGGTACTATCAATCAAAATATTAACTAGTTATTATTTTTTTTCTCAATTTTTATTCTCCAATTCATTAAAATAGGAATAAATCCATTTCTAAATTATGTATTTCAAAAATCCTAGTTCAGACTCCAAAGAAAAGTATTATCTATATATAAGCAAAACATTATTAATATAGAAGCATTTTCAATAAAAGAAAAATATTTTGAAAAAATTGTCATTCTTTATTCATTTTTTTGCACAAAACGTGCATTTAAATATTGTTTAATGTAGTTATATGCTTAAAACAATTTTATTATACATTGTAATGCGGGCGAAACAAAGTGCGAAAAAAATTATTCTCTATATGCTTTTTTCGAAATCGAGGCTCTAAACATATTCGGAAACCTTAAAAAAATTATAAAAATGTTATCCACTACGCAAAACATGTCATTCTTAATATTTTAACAATTATATTGTGACAGTTGTGATTCTTCAAAATAGCTAGTAAAATGTATTTGAACTTCAAAGGATTAATAAAAAGTATTTCATTAACGATTGAAAATTTGAACAAGATATATACAGTCGAATCTCTATATAACGAAACTCTATAATGCAAATTTTTCTATATAACGACATTTTCCTGGAACCTTGAACATTTCAAAATTTTCTTCGTAAAATAACCTCTCTATAGCGAAATGTATTTTCTATATAACGAACTTTTTCTTTTGTGATTTAATTTTCGTTTTTTCTTTTTTTAAAAGTATTTCTGAAAAAAAAAATTCAAGTTATTCTCTCTTTAACACATTTTATGGGGATCATAAATCTTGAACTGATTTTATTAGATTCTAATTCACCGAGAGCAATTGAGTTCTGGACGTTTCATCCAAGAAATGTAGCCTTTAACCCCCATTGCCCAGTTCACTGGAAAAACACTTTCGATATTCTCTTTCACACTCACTGGAGTTGTACCGTGGACTCGTATTCTAATTATAAAATAATGTATGTTAAATATTACTTGTATGTTTTAAGTTATAAAATGTCCTTAAAATTCATTAATTTTAGTATAAAATTATTTTCTCAATATTGAAAATACGGTAAATTCTTCGACATTTCCCCTTATTTTCCTTGCAGTTCTTCTTTCTTTCTTTCTTTTTTGATGGGTGAGAAATATAAAATAAACATATATTAATTTAAAATAATGGTGTGAATAATTCCTTTTTTTAATATATAATGTTTATGAATTTAAAATTTGTTTTATGTGGTTTATAAAGTATATTAAAAGATGAACCTCTATATAACAAATTTTCCATATAACGAACTTTTTTCCGTGATTTAGCGACTTCGTTATATAAAGGTCCGACTGAATATATCTTGTTCAAATTTTCAATCGTTAGTAAAATACTTTTTATTCGTCAACTGAATTCCAAATACATTTTTTCAAACTTATAGAGGATAACACTCGATGTTAATACTGATTTTTGCAAAAATTAATTCATTGTTTAAATTTAATAACTGAAATGAAATTTTCCTTTGTTGACCTAGGTAGGAATTGATTTAATTATTTTTTTATATTGCTTGTTCTCATGTTTCTCTACTTTTATATCAACTATATTGTACATTTTTACAACAGTATGTGAAACTGCATAAACATCCACTAAACGTAAATAGTGTCTTACAAATTTTTATTTAAAAAACAACACCAAAATATTATTTGATTCGTGGAAAAAAAGTGAAAAACAACCAGGTTACTTGATATAATTGGTAGAAGTTTCTTTGGAGTTAATTAAGAAAAGAAGAATGTTTTTAAATATTGTTTTCAATGAACAATTTCTTCCGATTTGTTTTGCAATCGTTCAACTTGGAAAATAATTATCTTTTTCCGAAGAAAGCTATTGTTCTTTTAACATTAGTAAACAATTAAAAGAATGCTTTAAAATAATGATACATCTAGAATTCTGTAGCATCATAGAAAGAAAAAAGAGCAGTATTTGAGTTAGAAACAACAAGTCATAAACTTTTCATTTTAAAACAGAATTGTACAGGAATTTTTAAAGAAAAAAGAATTTGTTTATTCGTATTTTCTTACCTACTTCTTTATTTTTTAATTGCAACATGTAAAATTTATGCTCTAAAAGTGTATCTCAGGAATGAATGTGTCAAAGAAAACTATGGAACATAATTTTTTTTAAAAAAAAGATAAATAAATGTTTTATTAATTTAGAAAACAAAAAAATTATATAGAAGGCACAAACATTGCGAAATCGCGGGAAAAGATTAAAAAAGTACAGTATATATGGCAAAATATTTCACTTTATATCATAGATACCACCCTGAGGATGCGTGGACAACGTTAGTGGGTATGCGAAAGGTTTAATTCAAATTAAAATATTTGTAACCCATTTCTGTTATTATGCAAGTTAAAATGAATAAATAATGATTTGTACGTGTTAAAAAAATCTAGAACAAAAATAATTTTTTTGTAACTTATTTAGATGCGTAAATAAAGTACAAGTAATGATAAGCATCGCACTTTGGAGTTAATGGATATTAACTTTGCCGCACTAATCAGCTACTCGAAGGCTCTTGACGACGGACCTCGTAATTTGGAAACATGGTCAACTTACGAGGACGACACTTGAGATGGTACCCCTTCTTCCAACTTCCACACCATACCCACAGCAGGGCGTTCGAGCTTTGTTCAACATGCATCTTCACCCTACCTGGTGGATTTTCAGGGGTACTTGACTCGAATTTATGACACGTCAGCTCGAAATTCATTACCTTAACCACTAGCCTACCACGGCCAACATCGTACTTTCTAAGGCTTGTATGGCAGTCCATGCAAGTTTAAATAGGAACAAATCTCAAAGTTATATGCAGTAACGTGTCTGAAATGTGGGGCAGAGTATAAAAGGATTATACATGTAATCAACCGTTTAGTTGTGTGTATGTGCATGATCTCGATATGGTGAAGTGAATGCAACAGTTACTTCTCAATTTTGCACAGAAAGCAGCATTGTTCTTTGTATTATTTTGAAGATAATCCTCTCATTGGGGAAAAAACGAGTTTCTTATTTTTTATTTACTCTCTTGCTGCACAACCCGCGATTTCCACGGGTATGCATTTTCTCCGACTATTTGCCCGTACTGCTCCTGTCTATGTTTTATGTTCCTATTTTTATGATGTAATTCTATATTTCATAATAGAAACTCTTTTACAATTTTTTTCGTATAATTTAACTCTAAAATGTAGATAGATTTGAAATACGTAATAAAACAATACGCAACTTTTGAACCAACTTTGATAAAATAACTACGCAGCGATAGGGTTAAAGGAAAAAGTATGTTTTAAATAAATGCAACTCCAGATATTACAATGTTTTATTTACGTAAATAGTGGGCCCAATTTCAGAGAATCATAAATTTTTATCGGATTAAGTTATTTACATGAAATTTTCAATGTAGTTTCCCTCATTTCGGTAAAGACAAAAGGGCTTTTTGATCATTTTTGGGGGTATTTTTCCAACTTCCTCTTTGATTGCTTTTTAAAGCCCTTGGAGTGTTCTTACTTTACGTCTATTTAATTAATTTTCTGAGAATCCCCATAAAAAACAACCGCGAGGAACACAGTCAAGGGATGGTGGTAGCTATTTCTCAGGAAGCAGAAAAATTATTTTTTAACCTTTTAGCCATTTTATAGTTGGTTTTGCAGTATGATTTGGTGCAGAATCTTGGGGAAAAGCAAAGTTTCCATGAGGGTAAAGGGTTTACTTTTTTTGATCAAACGTTACAAAACGTTATTCTGATATAGTATTTAGCATCAATTTTAGTCTTTGGTTCTACAAAAAATGGTTTTGTTCAGCCTTGAGAGGACATTTCCTCCCATACCATAACACCTGACGGCCAACATGCTTTTTGCAAAACAACTGCGTCCTTGCGACGTTTTTCGAGTGAAATATATTGTATTTTCTTTCTGGTTGTGAATGACAGATGAAACAGTGCTTCATCCGAAGTTATCCATACTTTGTATCTATCTTTGTGTGGCATTAAATATAGAGACAAAATAGTTTTCTTTGTTTTCCCACGGTCTTGACAGACACTTGAAGACAGACTGATTTCTTCACTATTTTATTAACAGTTTTCTTAACCTGACAACAAATTGTTTTTGCGATGCCTGCAATTTCTTTGCTAATGTTCTTTGAAGAAGGGGATTTTCTACAGAGTGATAAGTCTTTTCAGATACTTTTTCTTCTTTTCCCCCAAGGACTACTTTCATATAGTTTTTCAGGAGGGTAACCTTCACCAGTGTATTTTTCCCTGCAGCTTTAGATTGCCAGCTAACTTTTAATCAATTTTGAAGCTTAGATAGTAATCCATTAGCAAAATGTGGCTTTTCTAATTTTTAAACATTTTGTTTACATCCGAATTTGAGCATACTTCTTTCAAATTTGTAAAATTTCGTTTCGGGCTTGAAGATCTAATTTCGGAGTCTTAATTTACTCCCACTAAGAAAACAATAGTTAGATTGGTAATTTAAACGTTTCCTGTTTAATATACAACTGACAATAAAGAGATTAAAATTCACCCTAAATAGTTATAAGCATTTAAAATTGGTCACACTAACTTTTTTGAATCAACCGGTACGTTATATTTTTAAGTCAACGTTTAACGCTCAGGGCATCAAAATTAAATACACGATTTTTCCTTTATGCATTGAAATAACTATTTTACTTGGAAGTTCGTGGCCAAGGGTTTGGCGTAAGAAACACATATTTCATAAAACTGAAATGAATAGTAACAATTTAAATCCGATATTATTTAAAATCAAGTGCTCTTAAAAGTAAATTAATAGGATCAAAGTTCATAATTCAATACTAGATAAATATGCACTGTACTTTAATGTTAAACATCTAAGAATACTGCGAAATTGAAAGATTAATATATTCACCAAAATAAAAGTAATATTAAATAATAAATAACTATATATATATATATATATATATATATATATATATATATATATATATATATATATATATATATATATATATATATAGAAAAGGCATATTAGTAAATTAATATATTAGCTGAATAATACTATATATTAACGTATTTTTAGAAAATACAATTTTTAAAAGAAAAAAAAGAGCATTAATATATTAATTGAATAAAATACTAAATAATTCAATAAAAATCATTATTAAATGGCCTTTGTAATCATTTAGTGGAATACCTTTTTTCAAAAAGAAAGTAGTTCATTCATAATATATTAATTGAAGTTAAAATATTTCATTAAATAATTCAATAAAGAAGACGTTTATTAACAATCAATCAGTGCACAGTAACTAAAGAATGAAAGTAAATGTTTTCATTTGGGGTGACTGACTACGTTTTCTAAAACGTGATTTTGTACAAGTACACATTAATGAATGTATATTTTTGTTATTTAGTGTCAGCTTTGACTTAGAATATACATATAAAATTGTTTAAAAAATATTATTATAAGAAAAAAACCCATTTAAATGTATTTTCTTGCAAAAAATAAAGAAAGTATGACGCATTTTGAAAACATTATTTTCTAAAAAAAGGCTTCCATAATAATAATATTTTGCGTATATAAATATACAATTTATATATATGTAATAATTCCCTCTTGTATCCTTTTTGTTAACTATTTGTATTAATACTTAAACAAACTTTAATTCTTTGGTTTAAAAATAACACTGTAATCTTAATCGTAATTGGCTCATCCGAAATCCCTGTCCCGCCCATTCCATCCAATCAGAACTACTATTACGTAATAACCATTGCCGGGGTATAAGAGCAAAAATCTTGTGTAATCGTTCTCTCTCTTTGCTCGTTTCTCTGTAATCATGTAGCCGGCTGCTTTGTGTTGTGTGTTCTAGTTTCTTTGTCTGTCTTTGTGCTGTGATGTTTCCTTCTTGTATGAGTAATACCGTCCCTACTGCATCTTTGTCTGTTTCCGGATGTGAATAAAAAGGAATAACGACTTACATGAGTGCCTCTTCGATAATACCGTACTCGACCACGTAATACAGAAAATCACATCTCCGGCCACTCCCGACCTTTGGCTCACCACGTCTACATTTAGCTTTATCACTCTCCAGAAAAATTATAAAATATTTCATCTCTCTCTCTCTCTCTCTCTCTCTCTCTCTCTCTATATATATATATATATATATATATCTGTGTGTCTGGGCAGAGCCTGAACTACGATTTTTAAATTACATGATTTAGGAGAGTGAGTTTATTCGCTTTTTAATACATTAGTGTAGAGCATTTTAACAACAAAAAAAAAAAAAACTGATTATTGTTTCAAATCATAGTAACTCTGAAAAGAATGTGAACTTTTCAAGAATCCTGGGTCAGTTTCTGTTGAGAAGTATTAGCTATATATAAGCAAAATATTTTTCATAAAAGGTGAATGTTTGGAGAATATGTCATTCTTTCTTCGTTTCTTGCCAAAAAATGCATTCAAGTATTTTTATCTTATAATAATATTTTCAAAACAATTTTATATGTTCCATATCAAAACCGATACTAAATGACAAAATATATATTCATTTATACACTTTTTCAAAGTCATGAATCCGAACGGATTCACCTCATCAGACCTTATTGTATTTTGAAAAAAAATTACTCAAATAAAGCGTTTCAGAAATGATTTTTCTAAATGCATAATACATATTTAACTAGTTTCAATCTTAGCCATTTACAATAAAACGACACCAGAGTTCCTTCACTCCTCATTTATACTAACACTCTTAACACGACATCAATTACGACGTGTCTATCACTTCTTTCACTCCATCTCTGGTACAATATCGTTTGCTCTATACCACCCGGTCCTCCCTAGACACATGGCAAATAAGAAGACTCCAGGTTGTTTTTCTGTATTAACTATCTCGAGTAAACGAAAAAGAAGTCTAGGGCGATATGTTTCAGAAATATCTCTGCAATGATGGAGTGAATATCCCTACTCTTCCAGCAATCTCCCCCTCATGACGTCAGAAGGGGTGAGGGCAATTACTATCCGATCGGGGATAAGGAAATGGAGGAATTTCTTGCTGCCCACCAGGATTTTCTGAAGGGCCGTTATTGAGGAGGAATGGTTGTGATTGGTACAGTACGCAGCTGAGATGAATTCTTGTTCGCTGTTAGGTGGTATTGTTTTTGTTGTTGCGAGGGTTGTCCGAGAAATATCGTCTGCTCTTGTCTTGTGACAGATAAATGAATAGATTCAGCTCATCGTTATTAGACACTAAGAAATCGTACAATTCGAAAATGGTTATTAGGCTAAAGAAGCTGGTCTTAAATTATCTATCGATGTGGCTCCCCTTTATATAGCAGTCTGAAATCGGGGAATCCTAAGAATTTTAACATCCTTCCCCTACTCCAGAGTTTCTCAAACTGTGGGGCGAGCCCCTTTGAGGGGGCGTGATAACTCTAAGCGCGAGCCTATTGAAAAGTCGAAAACAAAAGATCATTTTCAAAAAAATATTAATTTACTGAACATAAAAACAAAATACATTCTGACATAATAAAATATAAAACACTCATTTACACTGATATAATACATTTATAAATGTATCAGTACTGCAGTAAAATAAAGTAAGTTAAGAACAAGTTTAAAAAATAATTACCAGTGCCTCCATGGGCTTGTCGTATATAAAATTATTAATAAAAATTAACATTTATCTTGATAGTTTGCACGCTTTATAATTAAACCCCTTAACTGCCGATTAAAAGTTCCCCAATTCGTTCCCCAATGCCATTGTTTTCCACTTAGGCGCACGTATGTGATGTATGGGGAGGGAGAAAAGGAATAAATAAGCAAAAAAAACCTTCTGAAATATAAATTAACCCTTCACAAACACTGTCAAGGGCCTTTTTAATGCATTTTAAAGCCTTCGGAATAATTTTATGAATTGCAGTGTACTGAAAAGATCGTACTTCGGAAAGCCGTATATATACACTGGTGTGCAAAAATTAAGGACGAGATGGTTTTTTCAATATAACTTTATACAAAAGCTTTCCAAATCAACACATTTAATACCGTAAGATCCCCAATACGTAAGGACATGTGTAATGTAAGCAACACTTACTAAAAGAGAAATCAGAGGGATAAAAAGAAGCTTGATTGAAAAAGTAGCATGGAGCGCAGAGCGACTGAAGACCGAAACATCCCTGTGATGGGGGTCCAGCAAGAAACATCCGGTCTTTAGTAGGGGATAGGATCTCCCCTGACTGCTAGGAAGGTTTCACAGCGTCTGCCCATGCTGAGAATGAAAGGGTGTCAATGAGTTGTTGAGGCATTGCTGCCCATTCGTCTTGCAGCGCCAATCGAAGCTACCGAATCGTTACCGTGGTAAGGTACGAGCTGCCAAGCGTCTGCCTAGAAAATCCCATACATGCTCGATGGGATTGAGATCCGGAGATCGTGCCGGCCAATCCATACGTTCAATATCCTCACTCTCTAAGAGCTGTTCGGCAGCTACTGTGCGATGACATGGTGCATTGTCGTCCATGAAAAGGAACTGCAGACCCATAGCGCCTCTAAAAAGACGCACATATGGAAGAAGAATCTCGTTACAATAACGGGTCCTGTTGAATGAACCTGCGTCGAAGATGTGAAGGTCTGTACGACTACCAAGCATGATGCCTCCCCAAACGAGAACACCGCGACCTCATACCTGTCCCTTTCAATGGTGTTCGAGGGATGATTGCGGCTTCCCCGCTCTCTCCAGATGAGTATACGATGAGAATCGCTACTCAAACTGAATCTGCTCTCATCTGTAAAAGTACTCGTCCCCATTCATTGTCTCTCCAATTCCGGTGTTCCCGGCACCACAGAGAACGCCTTCTCCGATGGGCAGGCGTTAAAGGTACACACCGTACAGGGCGTCGTGCAAACAGACCACCACCGTGCAGTCTTCTGGCCACGGTAAAACGCGATATCGGTCGTAAAGTTGCCTGTGTCGTGTGTCTAGCGATTTCTCCCACTGTCTGCCGCCTGTTTCTTCTGGCCTGTAAGACAATGTACCGGTCATCTGCGGGTGTGGTTCCTCGTGGACGACCACTACTGAACCCCAGGATAGCTGTTCCTGTAGTTTGAAATTGTCTCCAAAGTCGTGAAACGATGCTGTGAACAATTTCGAACTCTGCAGCCACACTTGTCACACTGCGGCCTTCCTCCAACTTTCGAATGATTCGACTTCGAGTAAAAGCATCCAGATGTCGTCTAACAGATTGATTATTCGCTATTTCTCGCTGCAGCAGCAACTCGGTGTGATTTTAACTGCTATACGGCGTCCAATCTCTTTGCCAGAAATACTGATCTTACACCGACAACATGCTTTATACTACTCAGGCACTCCCCATTACGTCTACCTGCATATCTGCGCATGTGCTACCGTACATCACCTTACTTAATCTCCTGATTGGTCTTTCTGTCCGCTCTGCCTCTTCGTTCAGCTGATATGCTAATTTTTCGACTTCGTCCTTAATTTTTGCACACCAGTGTGCGTCAACACCAATTATTCGACTGAGTGAGACGTTTATATACGGTAGTATTTAAGAGGTTAAAGTAGAATTGTAGTC
>BMAU01008209.1:0-33345 GCA_019973935.1 Trichonephila clavipes | reverse complement strand
CAAAATGTAAGCAGCATGCATTTCCATACTACCTGAGGAACCGTCAAAGTTTTTCTGGCATTTTTTTCTGAATGCCCCGATTTCCAAATCTGAAACTCGGGGCTTGCTTCACCCATATCTTTTGCAGCCATACTACATTCATGACAATACTTTGACAAAACCTCAAAGTCAACAACAAGGCTTGTCATTATATCGATAACAATGCCGATGCCATATAGGGACGTATGGCCTCTTTTATGCCACGTTCCATCGTATGAGACAGTTATATCGATAATATTGTTCTGACCAAGATCGGGATGTGAATATAAATTTGTTTGCCTCACGTGTTCCCTTGAGATTCGTAACATTTCAACTTTCGCGTTTTCATTTTTATTGCATAAGTTTTCCAAGCATTTCGAAAATGTTTTACGATCCATGCATGGTGTACCTAAAATTGCCGAGAAAGTTTCTAAGGCTGCGTGACCCCTCCCTATAGCCAAGAATGCAGATGTAAGTTTTGTGTTCATATCAAATTTCCTGCAGGGTTTTTCTCGTTGACTGGTGAAGGCATGTCCATATGATTTTTTACATTTTTCGCAAACAAGTTCCATTTTGGTGGAGAAACCGTATGAATTGTGCGTTAAAATATTCAATGAGAACTGGTTGCAATCACTACATGGAACATTTTGTAGCAATGAGGTCCACATTGAATTATTGATAAAATGATATTCATTTGATTCTGAATTTACATCACTGGCACTCATACCTGATGTACTAGGAACAGCTTCAGTAGAAATTTCATCACATTTATTATAAGATGATACATTATATGCAGAAGATTTTCCTTTTTCCAAATTTTTTATACAGGCAGCTCTTCGTTTGTTTAGTCGCCCTTTGGGCTTTCTATATTTTGAACTAATGCTATGCATTTTCACAAAACAAATAAAGCTGTGATAATTTCGCTCAACAGAATAGAATATATATATATAATATTAAAATATTACCGCAATATAGAGCTTTAGTTCCGAAAAGAACTGTTTCTCATTTATATAACGAAACTCAAAAAGTAAGCTGTTTTCGCAACTAAGTAAACAAATATTTGATACCTAACAGTTTGAGTTACAGTTATTTTCGCGTTGCCAAATTTTAGAAAAATATATAATTCATAAATAAAGTAAAAAAAAATAACACATAAAGTAAATAAAAGTAACGCTCAAAATCAAAAAATACAATACAGAAGCGTAATTCTACAACCATTGCAAGCAGCTGCGTTTGACAGATGTAAACAAAGGGGCGTGGTCAAACAGGTGTTCGAATTGAAAAGAGCATAATTTCCATAAAAATGATCGGAATTGAAAAATTCTTTTTGCATTCAGTAGCAGTGATTACAAGCATTGATAATATGCTAAAAGTAAAAAATCGAAAAATTGATCGATTTTCACCAATCTGAAAGTCCACTGTACCTTAAGGAAAAAAAATTCAAACGACCACCTCTATCCATCTCTTAACAAGCATAAACTCCAAAGATCTCAATTCAGTAATACACAGGCATTTAAAATTAATACACCAAGACAACTTATCAATAAAATTGCTTCTGATAAAATGCCGCCACCAAAAAAAATTAATCTTTTATGCAAACTCAAAATTTAACAAGAAAAGTACACAGTTATACACAATCAAGTCAGCATGAACTAACTTATTCAATAAAGGAACCTTTTGTAGGAAAAAAAATTTAAAATACTAGATAATAACCGCAACACAAAATTATTTGATAAATGAAAAATGTCAAATATGTATATATAGTAACAACATTCAAATTTCGTGACAGGTGTCCAAAGACCCCAAAATTTGATTTTTGTTGCAAACATGAATTAAAGCTTAAAATTTATAAAATTAAAATTGACGTGCATAAATGAATCGCATAGCAAAATTAAATACCAATCTTCTTACAAACAACAAAATTTATATATTGTCATAAAACACATAGCGTCAAAAAATATTTTATCTAGAGCTAAAATTAATTAAATAATCAGGTACAACAATGTCTCACTTAAACATCAAAACATGACATGAAACAATGTGCATAAAAAAAAATCTGAGCTAAAAATTCATTAAATAACTAATTACAACAATGTCTCACTTAAACATCAGAAAACGACATGACACAAGTTGCATAGTTATAAAAAAAATTCCAGTGGAAAGTATGTGAATTAAATGTAAGAGGAAAACCAAAATTTCCATTTTTTTAAAAAAAAACGAGCGCTAAGTAAAGTTTAGCTAAGTTTCATACGAATTTGAAAAATGCAATATAAATAACCAAGTTGTAATTAATCATGATGCAAGATAGAAGATTTCCAGAAAATTCGACAAAACAAAATATTACGAAAGAAAGGCTATTGTGTCGAGAAAAAAAAAATATTATCATCGAGTAGCTCCGAGAGAAAAGTAACAAACAACAAAAAAAAGGGGGGAGAATGGCGACCCTATAGAGAAAAAGAGAGGCTGAATATCTGATTTCGCAGGGGGGCGCGAGGGAGAAAATTCCTCCTAAAGCGTCGAGAGAACCAACATCCAAAGTTCCACCCCTGGACCGTGGCACCCACGGGGGGTGGGAGTGCCGACGAAAGTGCTCCAAGAGGAGTTCACCAGAATGAAATGGACAGCGGCTAGCGTAAGATGGGTTGTTTTCCTTTATCATTCAAGCACACCAGGAATTAAATCATAAGCAAAACGTCCAAACAACAAAATGACCCAAAAAAATTAATTTGCAGGACAACTCCAAATCAAAATTTTAACAGAAACAAGGAGAGGGAGAAAAAAAATTACAACAACAAATAAAGCGCATTTACGAAGTCCAATGCTCTAACATGCTCCACATGTCCACAGAAAAAAAATCGATGTAACCAATACTTATTCCCCAAACACAGCATCGCTCCAACAATTAAAATCTCATCTCAACCAGAACAACAGATTAACAAAAAAAAATTGACAAACCTTAACATCTCAGGGGAAAAAAAGAGACTCAATTCCAAGCGCAAACATAATGAACACGCAATAACTATTTCCGTCAAAACTTAACCTTTTCCTTACACTTTAATATCTCTAAATTCAAATACTGCACAAATGAACATCTAACCAATTTTTTTTTCAAAAACTACAACCTTATCACTTCAATATCTCAAATTCCAAGTACTACAGCCATAAACACCTAATCAATTACTATCAAAATTTAACACAATTAATTTCTCTAATTTAAGCAGCGCAACATCTAACCAACTTTTATCGGAAATAACATCTTCATAACACTTAAATCGCTCAAAATCTAATATATACACTAATGACAATCCGGCCAATTCCTTTCACTTTCTCTAAATTTAACAACACCATATCGACTACAATTTGAAACAGCAACAACACAAGAAATTTTTTTCGAGAACAGTAAGCATAATCAATTAACTGAACCACATCAAACATTCAGGCCAAAAAAAAATTGTTAACTATCAACGAAACACGAACTCCATATGACACTATACACTCGAATTAATTAAACGGAAAAAAAATTCTGAGCGCACAAAAATCTACAACACAAACATATCAACACATAAGAAATTGAGATCATAGCTAGATCAGTTAAGATAATGAATACACACATACATATACTAACAAAGAGCATAAGAAAAAAAATTACATTAACAACATCTCCAAGTATATAAATAATAAAAAAAATACTACGAGAAAAAAAAATTTCACAACTGGAAAAATTTAGTAATAGATACAATCAAACACAATAGCACACAATAAAAAAAATTTACATGTTTAACAGATGAAGTAAGATTATCATTTGGTGACCCAACATCTCGTTTATGAAAAGAAAAAAAATTACGGCACCAGATGATGCAAAGAAAAAAAATTTTCGACGGCTGGTCACGGAACCAAATGATGCGACGCTTCTTTTATCTTCGTTTAAATTCTATAACTTTTGAACCCAGTTTCTTAATTTCACATCGCATCATGACTTAAGTTAAAATTAAACACTAATATTCTATAGACAAATTACTGTACACTAAATTAATAGTCCGATCGTATAGTGGTAAACAATTATATTTATTGATTAACATACTGGAAACAAAGTTAAAATTTACAAGGGTGGTACTTATCTGAGAGGAAAGGAGTGGACGAAGGGGTGACCCCGGGCAGCGAGTTCGCTTTCCAGACGGGAGGTTTTTCTGGCAGACGTAAGAGGGAAAAAAAGCCCCGAGAAATGGCGTGTACGTGCGTTTTAAAGTTGACCGCACCACTTCGAAAGGAATCCGCTACGGATTCATTACCGTCAAATCTACCACCCTGATTGGACTAAACAGTCCGCGCAAGAACACAACCTTGCCGGCCATAAGGTCCGTTGAACCTAGACGCACCCACATTCCTGTGTAATCCCTATTTCCTGTAAACAGGGCAAATATAAAAACTGCAATTGTATCTCGGGGACCGGCGACCTCCCATCACTAGTAAGCAGGAGCACTCGGTATGTCTTCCCTTTTTTTAAAAAAAAATACACTCTGTTGTTGCCGCAGATTTATTTACCTCTGAATAGATGGCTTACTTCAAACTTTTACTTTTATCTGATTGTCTAATTCTAGAATAGAGATTACCATCTAGCTGTATTAAATCCCATATTAAAAAACTTACTCATCTATTTTGTCCTCAGTTATATAAAAAAATCAAAATATTTAACATATAATGCCACACGCATAATTTGCTACAAGTCCCGATAGCCGAGTTGGCAGAGCGTTGGACTGAACTTCCTCAGGTCTCGGGTTCGAATCCCGGCCCCGGCAGATTTATCCAAAGACTGGAATTTTGTTTCCGTTTTTAATGTATTGTTTCTCTAGGTTCTAGATGAATCCAGATCATTCTTTAGAGTGCATACTGGTTATTTCTCGAATATTCCGAAGTGTATAAAAGCAGAGTTCATCGCCAGTTGGGCATGTTCTCAGTCCAGTGTTGTATCGAGCTCCCAGCGTTAGAATAAATCTAATTGTTTGTTTAATTGAACTGTGTACTTCTTTCGAACTCCGTGACAAGTTTGGTGGAGGCGCCGGGTACAATTACGTCAAACGTGGATAATAGTGACAACCTTCGCAGGAGCCTCCGGTTAAGAGGATTATCCCTCGAATTCGGACTGTTAAAAGAAAATAGTAGGAAGAGGACAAAAATGCCGACCGAGCAAGAAGCCAAGCCCGCTGTAGTAACACCTTCGTTACAGCAATGGAGGAGCCCATCGACCTTCCGAGGAGCGCCTGGGGAAGACCCTCTCAAATGGCTTAAAGAGTACGATCGAGTAGCCAACTTTAACAAGTGGGATGACATGATGTGCCTGGCTAACGTTTATTTCTTTCTTGACGGAACTGCGAGACAGTGGTATGTCAACAACGAAGACGCCTTAGATTC
The DNA here is from genome assembly GCA_019973935.1 of Trichonephila clavipes. Classification (NCBI taxonomy): domain Eukaryota; kingdom Metazoa; phylum Arthropoda; class Arachnida; order Araneae; family Nephilidae; genus Trichonephila; species Trichonephila clavipes. The sequence continues at coordinate 27,918 of BMAU01008209.1, read as the reverse complement.
CTGGGAAGAGTTTAAAAATGGACTAAGTGGACTTTTCGGTGACCGTCAAAAATATACCAGAAGGGCAGAAGAACAACTAAAATGCCGAGCCCAGCGTTCAGGCGAGAGTACACAGTCCTACATACAAAGTGTATTAGGACTTTGCCAAGAGGTAAATCCTCTGATGAAAGAAGACGAAAAAGTGTCACACCTAATGAAAGGTGTTGCTGAGGATATTTATCAGGCCCTGTTGACGAGAGAAATCAACGACACAGCAAGCTTTATCAAATGGTGCAACTATATCGAAGATATGAAGCAGAAGAGAGTTGGTCGACCGCGATTTGAAAGGCTTCCAAACGTCGTACCGGTTGCATCCCTGACGGATGAGACTGATTTGGTCTCTCTTATTCGCACAATCGTACGAGAAGAAGTCCATCGACTAGTTAATCAGACGCAAGAATCTTTGGACTCCGATCCCCAATCCTTAGAAGAGATCGTTCAAGACGAAGTTGAAAGGGTTTTGGCCCCAGTGTCAACAAAACCTACAGAAACTAGACCACGACCAACATACGCCGCTGTAACCAGGAAATACAGAGCTCCTGTTCAGAAATTCCCACCTGAACCAAGAAAAACAGATGTGTGGAGAACGGCTGACAACAGACCTGTTTGTTTCCACTGCGGACGTCCTGGACATGTAATGCGCTACTGCCGAGAGAAAAAGGCTGTCTTTGACAACTCTCGAAACCGCCGACGGAACTTCGACGACGTTGGCACTGAAGAAGAAATACGCCGACCAAACTCTTCTCGCCGTTTTACGCCAAGTCCCACGAGAGGCCGATCCCCAATACGTCGTTACAGATCCCCGTCGCCATATCGCCGATCCAGTCAGTCGCCAGGCCGTAGGAGCGAGGAAAACTAAAGAGAGCGACCTTCCAAGGAGGTGAGGCCGCGTGTACTGGAAATCCTCCGTCGACCGCCAAGATGACTGGTAACCAACTAGACGTAATAATAGATAAGAAGCCGATACGTGCTCTAGTAGATTCTGGGGCATCGTTTTCTGTCATATCCGATAAGTATCGCCGATTTTTAAAGAAAGTTCTGTTTGTTGATGCCAAGAGCGTTATGCTGAAAGTTGCGGATGGAAATTTTGTTCGGCCGATAGGGAAATGTGTTTTGCGTGTCCGTATAAACAATCGAGAACTGCCTTTTGAATTTATTGTTTTATCACATTGTAGCCATGACGTCATCCTAGGATGGGACTTTTTAGAGGCGTCTCAAGCCGTTATAGACTGTGGACAAAATGAACTTGTTCTAGAAGACATCTGTCGAGACTCCACAGCGCCTGACGCCTGGAATTTGTATGCCACCAGGGACTATACACTTAAGCCGCATTCTTTAACTAGAATAACAGTATCAGGATATCAAACCCGAGGAGACATAAATGTAGTTCCAGACGGCAGCAAACATTTGCTCTTCGAGAAAAATATTGCTACACCGTCCATGGTATCCACATATCGTAACGGAAAAAGTGATGTCTGGGTTACCAACCTGCAGTTCCGAAACCAAATCATCCCTAGAGGAATGTGCATAGGCCAAGCTGAACCACTAAATGAAGGGCATCTATGTGTTATTTCCGACACATCGGGTTGCTTGGATGACCAGCAAGAAACTTCGGAGTCACAGATGAATTGTTCGTTAATGATGTCACCCGAGTTAAGTGACGAACAGAGAAACAAGCTATCCGAACTACTCCGGAAATTTTCTGGGCTTTTCACGAAGACCGACAAGTCGACAGCCGCGAAGACGAATGTGAAACACAGGATTTTTACTGGTGATCATGCTCCAATCAACCAACGAGCCTACAGAGTCTCGCCGACTGAAAGACGCATCATTCATGAAGAGGTTCAGAAAATGCTTGATGAAGGTATCGTCCAACCCTCTGAAAGTCCTTGGTCATCACCCATTGTGCTCGTAAGAAAAAAGACGGTAGTTAGCGTTTTTGCGTCGATTATCGCAAGCTGAATAGCGTCACGAAAAAAAGACGTTTATCCTCTGCCTCGTATTGACGATACGCTCGACTGTCTGAAAGGTGCCATGTTCTTTTCTTCCATGGAGCTCCTCGAGTAATTATCACAGATCGTGGAGCCGTCTTTCGATCCAGACTTGTTTCCTCTCTCGTCGACTTGTGTAACATTGATCATCGTTTCACAACGGCGTATCATCCCCAAACAAATGGACTGACGGAGCGCTTCAATAAGACCTTGGCCGACATGTTGTCAATGTATGTGGATGTAGAGCAGAAAAATTGGGATGAAATTCTACCATTTGTGACCTTCGCTTATAATACCGCTAAACAAGAGACCACAGGTTTTACGCCGTTCTATTTACTTCATGGTCGTGAAGCGGAAACGACACTAGATACAATGCTACCATTCTGTCCTAACGATTTTGATGACAATAACATCACCAAGATAGCAGCCAGAGCCGAAGAATCACGACAGCTAGCCCGAGTGCACACTCTGAGAGCTCAAGACAAAGATCGTCGACGTTACGATTCCAAACACCAAATGGTATCCTACGCTCCCGGAGATCTCGTATGGGTTTATACTCCAGTGAGAAAGTCGGTCTCTCCGAAAAACTCTTAAGAAGGTATTTCGGACCGTATCAGGTGCTACGCCGTTTATCAGCCGTGACTTACGAAGTACAAGATTTTGATCCTGCTTCACGAAAAAGAAAACTAAGAGAAGTTGTCCATGTACTGCGTATGAAACCGTACCATGATCCCGCCGAGCAAATCGAAACCGAGGATATTCCTCCCAAAGAATCATACAAAGGACCCATCACTCGTTCCAGAATAAAGACCCTTGAACAAAATGACAGCGGGGCTGCTGTCTTTTTCGAGGGGAGCAATGCCACACGCATAATTTGCTACAAGTCCCGATAGCCGAGTTGGCAGAGCGTTGGACTGAACTTCCTCAGGTCTCGGGTTCGAATCCCGGCCCCGGCAGATTTATCAAAGACTGGAATTTTGTTTCCGTTTTTAATGTATTGTTTCTCTAGGTTCTAGATGAATCTAGATCATTCTTTAGAGTGCATACTGGTTATTTCTCGAATATTCCGAAGTGTATAAAAGCAGAGTTCATCGCCAGTTGGGCATGTTCTCAGTCCAGTGTTGTATCGAGCTCCCAGCGTTAGAATAAATCTAATTGTTTGTTTAATTGAACTGTGTACTTCTTTCGAACTCCGTGACAATATATATTAATATTAGGAGCAAACTTAAATATATTTGTAATTTAAAAAACATTTTAACAAATTTGATAAAAATTACTCAACAACCTGAAATTATTTATGATTCAAAAATACTGAAAATGAGGACATTGACAGATTTATAGCACACAAGTTAACTAAAAACTACGAATTCATCTATAACACTGCCAGATCAGTTTCATATTATCCGTCGATCATTGCTAAGATGTGTGATTTTATAGACAGTTATCAAATTCAACTGATAATAGTTAAATTAAGCATGCTTACTTGCAAAGGAAGTCGTGACACGATAAGAGAGTGGTCGTCAGTTCAAGTCCTGGTGCCCTCTAAGACTAGTCGTGTAGAGGGAATGATTCTCGTTAAATCTGCCCATGTTGACTCATCAGATTGGCATGTGGTGGAAGTTTAAAGAATGGATGCCAGCTTAAGTGTCGTCTTCACTTAACCGAGATTCATCACCAATAGTTCATCGTACGGTCTTAGTAAAAAATCGATCTATGACAAGTGATTATAGCTTAATAGATAATTTTAGCTAAGGATCAGTTATAATTAAGCGACTACATTTAAGTTTCTCTCTGTAACAGTAAACAATAAAATATTACTCGAATCAACTTTTGTAAAAGTAACGGATCACCATCAGAAAATCAAAATAATTTTTCTCAATAACTATTTGAAAAAAAAACCCTATTTCTATAAGTTATTATTAAATACTATAAGATATGTTTTAGAGAAATCATATTGATATTAGAATGCAAAGCTTTTAAACGAATAAATTTTATGTAATACTAGCTGGTATACCCGTTCTTCGCACGGGAGAACTGAAAAATTAAACAACACAGATTGAAGGAAAAAGAAATTTTTAATGAGTTAATTTTACGTGAATTGCAAATTAAACAAAAAAAGCTTTTTGCATATCTCAGCTGAACAAAAAAAAAAAAAAAAAAAAAAAGAAAAGAAAGAAAAAACCACCTTTGTTAAATTTTAAGTCTGTGGATGTAATAGCTCATAAAAAGGATTTTTTTTATTAATAACTCCCCGTAACACTCTTGAAGTTCGATTTTTGAAAATACCTCCCTAAGCTGATCTCTGCTCAGGAAAAGTAACACATTGTTAAAAGCTTTGTGTAATGAACGCTTAAAATAGTGTAAATAATTTATATCTGGAAGTATAATACATTAATATTACTTTCTGTTGAATTTATTTTATGTTAAAATTGTAATATTCGCAAGCAGCGCCGTTTCTTAAATTATAATGGCGATTCAATGAAATACATAGCGAAATGTTAACGATAAGAGTCAAGTTGGCAAATGCCTAGCTACTTTCATAGCTCGAGCTTTATTAGAACTTTGTAAGACCTTCCGTGTAGGGGTGCGATGCACGTTAATACTTTATCCAACCGCATTATGATTTACTGCAGTTTTTTTTATACCATATTTTTTTTGGATCACTACATTTAAAATTACGGGATATACATAAACAAAATACTCCAAATTGGGAAATTTAATCCGTTACAGCTAATAAATTAATTAAAGATATTCCACTGTAAAATTAATTATAAACATCGTTCACTTAAAATAAGTAGCAAATCATTTTCTAAGATCTTCATTAACATACAAAAACATAAGACACTTAAATTTTGACATAAACTATTTTTTCGGGACAAAAATAACAATCTTTGCAATGCGCTGAAAACGCCGTCAGCTGAATACGCAATATCTGCTACAAAACTATTCGCCTTCCCCGCTAAAATACTCATCATAGAACCCGTGCTGCCATATATCTTGGAAGAGTGGATTTCAAAGAATATTCCTGCTAAAAGTATTTAGTGGATAGTCAAATTTGCAGCATTTGTATTTCCTATAGTTTTCCAATCATAAATTTCGATTGAGATGGAAACATTTGTCTTGCTAGACAAGAGATCTATTGCTTGTCTCTAACATTTTTAAAACAACTTAGGTAGGAAGTATTTAAAAAAATATTCCTATAATTTGTTTTTCATTGCAAAAAATATTTTGTAAAATAAATATTACGGAAATATGTCTATGATGGCTTCCTTTCGTGAACAAGTTTGAAAGTTCTTTTGTCATCTCCTACTTCATTCATTAAGTCATCTATTATTACGAAAGCATTAGTAATATCTTCTACATCGAAAGGCATGCCTTCATGAAATTTTATGTCAGACATCTTATCAAACAATTTTGGATAAATTCCATAACGCCAAATAATTTTGGGAGGAAAAGAATTAATTAATTTTATTTCTAAGATTCGTCTAACAAAGAAAGTTTTACCAGAATTACAAGGTCCGCATATATTATCATAGGAAAGGGATGTTTCATGTAAGGAAACTACTTTGCAAACGAAAAACATATGCAGAACTTTTACTTTATATAAGCATAGTATTTTTTAAGTTATCTCAGAATTATAAAAAAAATACATGCAAAATCAATGAAAAATATATTTTAGTTATGCACAAAGTATCAAATTTGAAATGTAATAAACAATAATTCAACACGTATATCATAATTTTCAGAAATAGACTTTATCAGAATTATATACAAATATTTATATGTACAGAAAAGTTTGACCCTTTATCCTAATTAAAATTTGCTTCCAATGACGTACTTAAAAAAAATCAGAATTCTACCCTTTTAGTTAAAACTATATAAGAATATACCTTGTTATCTGTAAAAACATGCATTTCTAGCACCCATTTACAGAGCCCCGAAATCCTTATCAGAGCGGAGGGGGTACCATCCTCCCGGTTCAGACCCGGGGGAATTTCCTCTCCCTTTCGTTTGCCTAATTTTCAAACCTCTGTTTCAGAAATCACAAGCACAAAGCATCAAATTTGAAATATAACAAATAATCATTCAACACGTATATCATGATTTTCAGAAATAGATTTATATACGGAGTTATATAAAAATAATCATATGTACAGAAAAATTTGACTCTTTATCCCAATTAAAATTTGCTTCCAATGACGTAATTAAAAAAATCATAATCATTTAATTAAAACTATATCAGTATATAACTCGTTATCGCTAAAAGCGTGCATTTCTTATCAGTACAGAGCCCCGAAACCCTTATCAATCACAAACCATCTTCCCGGTTCAGATCCGGGGGACTTCCACCCTCTTTTGTTTGCATGCGCCTCAACCTCCTGGCGCCACCGGCTCCACTGTTCCAGAACCGGTATATTTTAACTACTCCGGTCAATATCTGACTGTGCAATGAGATACACTACTGTTCTTTGTGACGGTGATGCAAAAACACATCAACATCTAAATGAAAAAAAAGTGTATGGAGATGATGTCGTCATTGTAAAAGAAGAGTGTGTTAACCACGTAGCTAAACGTTTGGGAACAGCACTCCGGAATAAAGTTAAAGAGTGGCGGTCGAAAGGTGTGACATTAGGTGGTCGTAAACAAGGTAGTTTGACTGACGCAACAATTACTAAGTTACAGAACTTTTATCGGAAAGCAATTGTCGATAATGTTCCAGAGGTTGAGAAGATGAAGGCGTCAATATTTGCAACTCTTTTTCATTGTATGTCGACTGATGCAAAGCCAATGCACAGCAAATGCCCTGACGGAAAGCTATCCTGGTGCTTTTATAATAGAGCTAAAGCAGATAATAAAGTACCAGGTAGTCATAAAAGTATGAAAACTAAACTGTCAGAAGAAGTAGTTGCTAAAATTATGCCAGTGTACCAGCGCCTTGCCTCAAATGAAATTCTTCTTCGCTGTGTTTCTGGCAAAACCCAAAATGCTAATGAAAGTTTGCATAGCTGTATTTGGAGGAAATGCCCCAAAGATATGTTTGTTTCGAAGAAAAGGATTGATCTTGCAGTAACCGCAGCGGTCAGTGAAGTAAACATTGGCTATGTTGAAACGTTAAAGTTAAACAATACTGAAATGGTAGACGCTGCATTTAAAATTGCCCACAGACGCGATAACTGAAGGTTATCGCAAAGAAAGCGAAAAGCTTCTGAACAATATAAAAAAAAAGAGAAAAAAATTCAAAAATATAAAAAAAATGACAAAAATAGAGAAAAAAATGACCTCAGTTATGGGGCTGGAAAATTTTAGTTGTATCTGTTTTTTTAAAAATTTATTTGTATATATATATAGCTTGAAATCACGGTACTCTTACAATGGTAAGTTATTCATAAATAAAAGTAATAATCCTGTGATCAAACAGACATATTTTGTTATTTACATTATTTTACATTTAGATATGTTGTATATAAAGTTGTAAAGTTTGCTTGACTATGAAATACATTTTCAGTCATATTTTAATGATAACATCAAAATATTAAATTTTTCATTTCCTTCTGAAAATTTGTTTATTTCTGAAAATTAGGTATATTTATTATAATGACATAAAGAAAATCAGTATATAATTTGTAAATACTATGGTATCATGGTCCTTAAGACATTATGTTGACACTTTACTTTTTTTTTTTTTAAAAAGCTCTAGTTGTTTTGTTCTGTCATATGATTGCTAATTTTAATTTAAAACTTTTATAGTCTTTCGGTTAGGTGTTTCAATGCTGATTTATTTTTCTTTGTGTTTGTTTTGCTACAGATTTGGAATTTTGTTTTCTTAGGGCTCTAGTTGAATTGTGGTTTGGTTAAATGAATGTGCAGTCAATAATTTTGTCTCGCTTGTGTGCTAAACTGTACTAGGAATTTAATGTTTTGTTTGATGTCGATATAGTACTTCTGTTGGTTTAGGTTAATTTTTTTTCTCATGGTAGCGCTTGGGTAGATTATTGAATTCAGTATTGATATTAATTGAGTTTTTTTATGGTTTTGGATTTTAATTGTAGTTTTGTATTGTTATTTGGAAATAAGTTTATGGTCAGATAATGGTATTGTTAAATTTTATGTTTTGTGTACGCGTAGTTGTGTTAGCTTTGAGTTTGGTATTAGCGAAAAGGAGAATTTTGATTTAGTATTGTTTCAGTTTTAGATATTGAGTTTGATAATTTTTTTTTTTTGGTTTGAAAATGATCAGGTGTGAATTTTTTTTTGTTTTGTTTTATCAATTGTTGAAGGAGTTAGATAAGTTTGAGTTAAGGATTTTGTGGAATATTTGAGAAAGTTATTCGAAGGAGACAGATAAATTTTAATTTGATGAATTTGTTGAATAATTGAGAAAGTTTTTTTTTATGGAGATAGATAAGTTTGCGTTCAAAAGTATGTGGTAAATTCGAGAGTTTTTTGATATGCAAATGGAAAATTGAGTTATAATGATTATGCGGTATATTTGAGAAATTTGTTTTGATGTAGAGAAGGTAATTTTGAGTTCAGGATTTTGTGCGATTTTTCGAGTAAATAAGTTAATGAATATAGATAAGTTGAATTAATGATTGTGTGGTATATTTAAGAATGTTTTGAGATGAATCTAGGAAAGTTTGAGTTGAGGATTATGTGAGATTTTGTGTAAATAAGTTGATGGGCATAGATGGGTTTTAGTTAATGGTATTGTGGAGAAGTCGATTAATTATTTGGAAATTGCAGATAAGTTTAGTTAGTGTTATTGAGGTACAGGATATGAATGATCTTTGAGGTAAAGGCATTTTTGAATGATTGAGGAATCATTTTAAGGTTACTGAGAATTTTGGGTTAAGGTTATAGAGTGATATTTTTGAGTAATTAATTCGATGGTTATCGATGAATTGTGTTAGTGGTATTGTTGAAAATTGAGGATCTTTGTTTTTTTTTTTTTTTGTATATTTGTTGCGAGTATAGTGAAACATTGTGATGAGTTCTTTTTTTTTAATTATTTAGAATTGATACATTGTATTACGTGGAATGTTAAAAAGTGATGTTGATTAGTGAAGTGAAATTTTTTGGGGAGAATTATGTTTAATTATGTGTAGCACTTGTAATAATTTTTTTTTGCTTTTATGTTTTAGTTAAAATTACTTTACTCTGTATGTGTCGCCTCATATGGCATGGGTTGCATTATCAATTTTATGTTACAAATTTTTTTTTCTGAAATTTTCAACTGCATTTGCGATTTCTGGAATTCATTTCTCAATATGGAAATTCGCATGCATTTGAATGTAGAAGAATTTTTTTTTTCCTCTCAATTTTTTTTAAAGTATTAATCGATATAGTTATTTTTTTTATAATCGGATTTGCAAAATTTTTTTTTCTGCCTTTGTAAACATTGGGGATGAATCCTGATCAAATGCACACTCATAGTTTGCAACTCTAAATTTAATCGCATTAATTTTTTTTCTTTATTTCAAATTGTAACCAATGCTTGTAGTGAATTTTTTAAATTTCTTAGGCTATTAAGCATTCTTAGAGGTTATAAAAAATTTTTTTTTTTTACCGTGTACACTATTCGCTTCAATTTATAGATTTTAATTCGCAAATCTGAATTTAATTACATTATTTTTTTTAATTTTCAATTGTCACCAATGCTGGTAGTGAATTTTTTAAAATTTTTTCTTCACCTACGCACTATTCGCTTGAATTTCTAATTTTTTTTATTTTATAATAATTTTTTTTTTTAGTTTTTTTTTTATTTTACGAAAAATTGTTATCGTTGCTCTTAGTGAACCATTGCAATTTCTTATGCTTTGAGTACTGTTAAAGGTTAAAATAATAATTTTTTGGTGGTCTGATACATGCACATCATATTAGTCGTGTCAGGATTTCGATGTTATACGATTATGAGGTGTCTGTTTCTTAGTGCCACGTTTGTATTGATTATATATGTTTCACTTGTAATTATTTCTGCATCACAATTTTTTTTATGTTTGTATGTGTGGTTATTGTGAGTATCGAAGCTGTTATATATGCATTTTTTGAATTTACTATGTGTTACTCGTCTTATTTTTTTTATTATTTAGTGGCACATGATTCTTTGTTATTATTCAATAATTTCTATTTGTTATTTTATATATGTTGTCCTTGTGAATTGTTTGGTGACCCATGTCTCATCTCATTCGATAATTATTAGTTCGGAACATGAATTTAATTGTAGTTGTTAGTAGTGGAATTTTTTTTTTTTTCTCTCTCCTCTCGCAACGTTTAAGGAATTAGGATTAACATGCAGTTATCTTGTTGGTTGTTTTTTTTGTGTGTGCAAATTTTTTGTTTAAAAAAATTTTTTTTTTTAGCCAATGATTCTTGAATTTTTTTTTACGTTTGAGTGATTGGTGGACGAGATGGGGACCTCGGGTATCTGAAAGCCCTGTGGAAGAGTGGGAAATTTTGTTCTCCTATTTCATACACTTTACTGATTCTGACTCTCCTAGGAGAGTGTTCGTGTTTTCTCTCTTTCAGGACATCATGACATGGTTGTTTCAGGTGCATTGGGTCTAGTTGTATCACGAGATGAACCCCGTCGAGAGTCAGATCTCTGGATGTACCCCCTTGCACCATGAGCAGAACCCCTACAAGATTCAAACAGCACCGGGTTACTACTACAAGGCCGATGAACTGTTACGATAAAGTTTCACCAAGATTAGGACGCTCCAGACATCGTTTTTTTTCTCTCCCGTCGAGACGTGGACAGCCGTTCGTGACCAGGAGTCTGTGAGTGCCCGTCGAAAGGAAGACGGGACTATTATCGTTTTTCTTCTCTTCAAGACGTGGACAGTCGTTCATGACCGGGAGTCTGCGAGTGCTCGGTGAAAGAACGACGGGACTGTTGGAACTGCTGACAATATTGCAATTTTATATATGGACATTTTCTTCAATTAATTTTTTAATTTCATACGAACATTTTCTTCAATGAACTTTTCTTGTGTTGGATTTATATTTATACTTTCCTCAATGATTTTTTGTTTCTTTTATTTTTAGTTTTGTTAATCTGAAAGAAGGGAGGACTGATGGGAGGTCGCCGGTCCCCGAGATACAATTGCAGTTTTTATATTTGCCCTGTTTACAGGAAATAGGGATTACACAGGAATGCGGGTGCGTCTAGGTTCAACGGACCTTATGGCCGGCAAGGTTGTGTTCTTGCGCGGACTGTTGAGTCCAATCAGGGTGGTAGATTTGACGGTAATGAATCCGTAGCGGATTCTTTTCGAAGTGGTGCGGTCAACTTTAAAACGCACGTACACGCCATTTCTCGGGGCTTTTTTCCCTCTTACGTCTGCCAGAAAAACCTCCCGTCTGGAAAGCGAACTCGCTGCCCGGGGTCACCCCTTCGTCCACTCCTTTCCTCTCAGATAAGTACCACCCTTGTAAATTTTAACTTTGTTTCCAGTATGTTAATCAATAAATATAATTGTTTACCACTATACGATCGGACTATTAATTTAGTGTACAGTAATTTGTCTATAGAATATTAGTGTTTAATTTTAACTTAAGTCATGATGCGATGTGAAATTAAGAAACTGGGTTCAAAAGTTATAGAATTTAAACGAAGCTAAATTAGCGTCGCATCACTAGTTTACTACAAAAGGATCGTAGGAATAAATGCACTCAAAATAAATTGTGTCTGGGAGAGTTGTTGGTAGGTTTAGCTTTCGCGCGCGCCCAAATTTCAACTAGAAAGCAGACTGATCGAAAAAAAAAGTTTATATCCTTAAGCAATGAACAGTAGGAAAACTTTTTTCGTTTCTTTAATTTTTTTAACCAGAAAATTTTAAAAAACAAAAACAATGGAGTCGGTTAATTTTTTTAAAGGAAGAAACTTGTCGGTGATTCCCTGGAAGAGAAAGAAAATGAAGGCAAATTGCTGTCAGACTTTTTTTTTCTGAAAGTCAAAACATTAATTTAGAGCTGGGGTGTCCAACACGCAGCCCGCCAGTACGTAAGTTGCGGCCCACCAACTCTTTTTTAAAAAATTTTAAACATCAGGTTTTTAAAGTTTTTTCATTTTGAAATTTATTTGAGGAGAAATATATATCTACAATGTATTTGCTTGTTACCTGCTATTGTTTTAAAATAAATCCTTGATAATAGATATGTCCCTTTAGATTAAAATAGATTTATATTTTATCAAACAGTTATATATGATTTTACTATAATAAATTACTTTTTTAATAAATTTCGAATTGCATTATGCATATCCTTTACTATGGATGGTGCATGATTCTCTGTGTGTGCGACTTTCATTTCTAATCCTCCTTTTTTCTTTGGAGTGTCCAAAAAAAGCAAAAGACAGTCTCAGGGATGTTTTTTAAAGTTTAAAAAAATATTCGGGACGGTTAAGATAAAAGGCAATGTATACTTAATCTTTTGCGAATGGCATCACAATCAAATTTCAACAATGAGTAACGAAAGATCAATTCAAAAAGAACACCGTAATTTTTCAAGAAAATGGCAACATACATACAGTAATATTTTAAGCATTATTTGACCATTGCATTATTGTATTATGTAAATGTTATTATATTATCTATGTCTGGGTATACATGAAAAATAATGAAAACAATAATAATAATTCATTCTGTATTAAATTTTCACTCCAATAAATATTTTTTTGTTTCCTAATCTGATATAAAGGTACATAATTTTATGTGCGGTCCGCGAGATTATAATGTTTTTCCGAAGTGGCCCGCAAGGTCATTTGAGTTGGACACCCCTGATTTAGAGGAATCCTAAGACACAGTATTGTAATAGCCGAAAAAGAGTTCATTTTCTTTTAGGACCTACCAAATATTCTAAATATCGCAGACCCCTTGATGTGAATGCGCCCTTCACCTGTTTGGTGAGGCAAATTAAAAAAGAATTAGGGAAGATTTCTGTCCCCCCCCCATTTCATTCCGTCGCCAAACCGCTTATTTTTTTCGCATCAATCACGGTAATAACCGGGAAAGATTTTGTTCTCGGAATCGTTACTCGTGATTTCGAAAGAAAGGAAGAAAAACACTCAGAGGGAGAGAGCTGGCCACTCAATTCCATGCCTCACTACTTTGGCGGGGGAGGAAGTGAATTTCACAATGAGTTCTTTCAAAGAAACATAAAAAAAGGGTAAATGTTGAAAGTTAAAATAAACTTGCACTCTCTAAGAGTAAACTTCTTTAGAGGCAGTGCCGGTTTCTAACTCATTTCGGGCCAAAGACACAGAAGAAATACCGCCCTCCCCCTTGGCTCTGGGAGGTCCAAGGAGAGTGGCGAGGTATTTGCGGACACATAGCATTTCGGGTTTGAGTGGACACATTTTCTCCCATCTTAGAACAGAAAGGGTGCAGATAAATAAGGAAAAATAAATACTTTTAAAAAAATCACAAATATAATTAAAAACAGTATTTTAAGTGGCAAATCTCTTTCACTTGAGATAACGTTTTTTTTTTGTTCTTTTTTTTTACCGAAGTTTCCTGTTTTTACTCTCGATTATCGAATTACAAGGACAAATACATTTTTGCCAATCAAATTTAATTATTTATGCTGAATTGTTAAGATATTATAGAGTGAATGCATTTTAAACGTTGCGAAATGTAATAAAAGTAAAAGCTTTCAGAGAAATATTTAAAAATTGTTAGTAAAAAGTAACAATATAATGAAGGGTATATGGACACATTTCAGGGATTTGTATTTTAGAGTCAAATAAATATTAGAACAGGTGAAATTACCATAAAATTAATTAGTTTCATTAATGTAAGTAAAGATAAATACTAGAAGTAAATAAATACAAGTAAGTAAAAGAAAAATAAATACAAGTAAATAAATACTAACTAACTTTTATTATAAAGGCTTAAATGTCATTTACCATTGGATTTAGTCTCACATAATTACAAAAAGATTTTAGACATTTTTCTAAATAGTTTGATGTTTTGTATTCTTTTATGATATTTTCAGTTCTTTCATCCAGTTTTACACATGCTTTTTTCCTTTTTATTCTAGGGGTCACCTAATTCTCTGGATTTTAAATTAAAAGACACTTTTTGTGTTTCTTCTTTTAGTATTTTAACTAATAAGTGGACATTAGACTGGTTTCTGCCAGTGATTGCATTTAATTTGGAATTCCACCCTTCAACAGAATTTGTCCTATGACGCTGTCCATATACATTCCATACTTTAATGGGCATATTTGTATTGTCCACCCACTGCTTGACAAAATAAACAATGAAGGGGGTAAGTATGTCAATGCTAAAAGCGTTTTCCCATACAATGCTCCAAGCTTCATCTATGTGTTCCATTGGCAAGCTAATGCAGAAATCATTGTACAGACATTTCTAATATCTTCGTTCGCTTTATATTCCTTTACTATACCCATTTCTTGTATTTTACGCCACAAACATGGATTAAAATGAAAGTTACAACCGGAAATAGTCGAACTGGGAAATTCTAACATACAACTTTTGAGGGCTCTGCAGCTTCAAAATCCAATTTTATAATGTCCGGCCTCCACTTAGAGCACCAACGTTTCACTTCCTGAAATTTTGCAATGTAAGTTGTTGGTCTCTTATCAGCAGAATTGCAAAAATCGCTGGAGAAACGTTGGTCTCAGTTGCTTTACTCCTCAAGTCGACGTATATTGTATAGATTTGAGAAATTTGTTTCGGACAACTTTTAAATGTTCCATCTAAGAAAACTGTCTTTCTATTTTCAAATAGGTACAGAGATTCTTCTCCAAATACTAAACTCCTGTTATCTTGGTCATTTTGAAAGTTTAAACCAGTGATCTTTTCAAACTATATTCGACGGAACCCCGGGGTTCCGTGAGGCATACCCAAGGTTCCACGAGTCACAGTAAAAAAAATCTAAAAGAAACTTATAAATGTATATGCAAAATGTGGATTCACGTTCTGTATGAAGTTCCTATACCCACAAGAATGTAAAGTTTAACCCTGTCTTTAAGAAACTAAAAATTTTGTTTAATGCATAACAATATTTTGCAATACTTTTTAAACATTTATTATAATTTAATAAAAGAATATAAAACGCTAAAAAATCTTTATATGTACTACCTACTGCATTGTTAAAATTTTATTGTTTACTATCCGGATTTTTTTTTCTTAATCGTTAGTACAATGTTTGCAAAACTAAATGCACATTTTTACATTTTGTGGGATAAAACCTACAATAAAGGAGAAGGAACAACTTATTGATATATCAACAGATTCGATTTCAAAAATCTAAATTAAAGCAAGAACTGCTCCTAAATTTTATGTTGCAAATTCATGTAAACTGCACAGTATTTCTCACACAGTTATAAGCATTTTAATGCTATTTGAGCAGTGGATGGACAATAAAAATATGCCCATTAAAGTATGGAATGTGTATGGACAGTGTCATAGGACAAATTCTATTGAAGGGTGGAATTCCAAATTAAATGCAATCATTCTGGCAGAAACCAGTCTAATGTCCACTTATTAGTTAAAATACTAAAAGAAGAAACACAAAAAGTGTCTTTTAATGTAAAACCGGAGAATTAAGTGACCCCTGGAATATAAAGGAAAAAAGCATGTGCAAAACTGGATTAAAGAATTGAAAACATCGTGAAAGAATTTGATACATCGAACAATTCAGAAAAACGTCTAAAATCTCTTTAAGTTTTGTACCAGGTGAGTCTAAATCCAATGGTAAAGGACTAGTAAAGTAAACCAATGGTAAAGGTTAGTTAGTATTTACTTGTATTTATATATTTTCTTTTACTTACTTGTATTTATTTTTTTTTACTTACCTGTATTTATTTTTCTTTTATTTACTTGTATTTATTTTTCTTTTATTTACTTGTATTTATTTTTCTTTTATTTACTTTTATCTGTTTTATTTACTTACTTCTAGTATTTATCTTTACTTACATTAATGAAACTAATTAATTTTATGGTAATTTTTCACCTGTTCTAATATTTATTTGATTCTAAAATACAAATCCCTGAAATGTGTCCATATCCTTCATTATACTGTTACTTACTATTAATTTTTAAATATTTCTCTGAAAGTTTTTTTATTTTTATTACATTTCACTATGTTTTAAATGTATTCACACTATAATATCTTAACAATTCAGTATAAATAATTAAATTTGATTGGCAAAAATGTATTTGTCCTTGTAATTCGATAATCGAGAGTAAAAACAGAAAACTTCGGTAAAAAAAAAAAAAAAAAAGAACGTTATCTCACGTGAAAGAGATTTGCCACTTAAAATACTATTTTTAATTATATTTGTGATTTTTAAAAGTATTTATTTTTCCTTATTTATATACACCCTTTATCTGTTCTAAGATGGGGGGGATGTGTCCACTCAAACCACGAAATGTTATGTGTCCGAAAATACCACGTCCGCAACTACCACGCAACCCCAAGGAGGGTCTCTTGGATCCGGTTAAGTCCAGCTTATCTGGGCCCTTCCGGACGCAGATTCCGGACTTCATTTACATTTATAAACAGGGGCGTAGTTACCATCATATCAGCCGTATCAATGATATATGGTCCTCAAGCTACAGGAACCCCTATATGTGTAACTACATTACCGCTAAGAGGGCTTTCGCTTCTATAAAAAGGCACCAAAGGAGTTTTGATACTGGGCCTACTCAAAACTAGTTACGCCACTGTTTATAAACCATAATGAGTTGTACAACACAGCAATCAAACAAATGTCGTTCACGGGAGAAATGTAGCCTGTTCATAGAAAGTAGTTTGAAACAAAAGTGGTCGCGCGTGGAACTCAGTCGACCCAAATACTTAAAAATTGTAAAAAAAAAAAAAAAAAAAACGTTTGCCATTCCCGAAAAGAGGAAGATATGTGACAAATACATTTTAGTTCTCGTGAAGACTGTCATATAGGAGGATACTGACAATGTCATTTGTAACAAACAGTTTCCCCAAAATTAAAGATTTCATGAGCCTGGGGTGACTCTGTGCCCCGCGTGACCGCTCCCGGGTAAAGGAAAAAAATATACTTGCTGCTTGTAAAAAAAAAAGCCGTGAATATCGGAACATGCACTTCAATAAATCAGATAAGTAACTACGATAGATAAGTAGTCATGGCATCTAGCTGCTGAATTTCGATGTTTCAGTCGCGCGCGCGAGTCACTTTTTCGAATTATTTCACTTAGAAACCCGTCGTATAAAGTAGGGGTGGCCAACATTTCGATCACGAAGCTAATTTTTAGATCAGATACTGAATAGATTGCATGATAAAAAGCACCTTTTTCCCACGCATGTTATGAATTGATCGCGACCCATTGAAATAAGGAAAAAGTGATTACTTAGAGGATCTGATTCTCATTAAATCTGTCTGGGCGTTAACTGGATGTGGAAAGATTCGTGCCAACTCAGGAATACTCCTCCTCTTCTGAGCGTGTTTCAAAATTATGGTGCATACACGAGCCAAATTAGGCTCTTGCCCTTGGGGATTTTTTAATCAATTAGAATCTATTTCTTCGCCCATATTCCAATGAATAGTGTTATGGATCTGGCTTAGTCTCAGATTAGACCAGAGGGTTTAGAAATCACAAATAATGGATCATTTTATTTTTAATCAATAGATATAAGCAAATGCATAAAGTATTTTTTGAAGTGAAAACTTCTTTAGCCGCGTTGGGCACTTTTTGGTAAGGGAAAATCGGGCCCTGGGGGCTGAAGATCTATGGGTCCCCTCGATTCTTGGGGATCCAGTTAAATTCAGATTATCTGGGCCCTGCCGGACCCGGGGCGCTCACCCCAAGTGCCCGATGGATAAAACTGCACTGAAGCTAAGGCATCTTTTTCTCTACATTTTTGTGGCCGCGGTAGCCAAGTGGTCAAGGCATCGGATCGTGGCTGGCGTGCCGAGAATTCGAACCCAGTACCACCAAAGACCCGCCGTGTAGGGGCGATGCACGTTAAATCTGTCGAGAGGTCAAACGTCCTCCCGTTGGTGTGGTAGTTAGGAGAGGGGTGCCAGCTCAGGTGTCGCCCACGTCACTTGACCATGGTTCAATATTACAAGGTCTGTCCCCAAAAACCCTCGTGTAGCTGAATAGTGAGACGTTAATATTCACTCACTCGTTGTTAAGCACAGTTTTTCCTACATAAAAAGTCAAAAAAATATTATTAATTTTGAAAATTTTAATTTGATAGCTTAAAATCACAGCGAATTTGAGTTTTTATTCAATTTTTGCAATATATATATATATATATATATAAGCAATAAATTTTCAAAAGATTTAATTACTTCCAAATTGTGCATGATGTATTAACTAT
The DNA here is from genome assembly GCA_019973935.1 of Trichonephila clavipes. NCBI lineage: Eukaryota > Metazoa > Arthropoda > Arachnida > Araneae > Nephilidae > Trichonephila > Trichonephila clavipes. The sequence continues at coordinate 9,559 of BMAU01008209.1, read as the reverse complement.
ATATAAGACTGAGAGAAAAATCTTTAATATATTTAAATAGTTAAAAAAGAAAATAACATTAATTTTAGTAATGAAATTTCAGAGAAATCATATAGTACGCGAACCTGAATTTTACGTGGTATTTTTTTAAAAATGATTTTTAAATTTTCAAAAATATATAATCAAAGAATTCCAAGTAGAAAAATTAATCGTATTCTTAAAAATAACATTAAAAGCTGCATTCGTAAACCTACATTATTTGTATAAGTAAATTTACAGAACCAGAATGCAAATGATTATAATATATCAATCAATTGTGCATATGAAATTGACTGATCTCTTCTCATTGTGATGTAGAAGTTAAGGGAATGATATATCTTCGGTATAGTCCTCCATATGAAACAATGCAAAAATAACATTTTTAAGTATTAGACATGTTTTGAAATATTATGAACTCGAAACAAATCTAAGGAAAATTAAAATTATTCAAGAAAATTGTAACTTATATGATTGTAAAGAGTAAATTATATGATGAAATATGCCCTACTAGAATTTGCAATTTGACATGCATTGTTTTTTTAAAAAAAGGCCATTTAAGAATTTAGAGAAAATGATAAAAAAAAATCAAAAGCTGTTTAAAAACTTGGTGATTTTTGTATAATTCGATTGAGGGAAAATTATTGAAAAGTAAAAAATAAGGTTAAAAACTATATATAATTGTCCTTCCTTAGAGAAACTCAAGTGGCTGTGGTAGCCGAGTGGTATAGATATCGGATCGTAGCTGACTTTGTCACGAGTTCGAGGCCAGTACCACTAAAGACCCACCGTGTAGAGCCGCGATGCACGCTAAATCTGTCGAGAGCTGAAACGTCCTTCCGTTGGTGTGATAGTTAGGAGAGGGGCTGCCGGCCCAGGTGTCGTCCACGTCACTTGACCATGGTTCAAACTTGCGTGGTCCGTCGCCAAAAGCCCTCGTGTAGCTGAACAGTGCGACGTTAATATTCACTCACTCACTAGAGAAACCCAAAAATTTAAAAAGATGCTGGCAAATTTATGTTTTTCATTTAAATAAAATTTAAGGTTAAAATTGTGACTGGACTTTACGTGACTTTCAACAACTAATCCTCTTGGGGAATCTTTGGGCTATCATTCGCGTTTATTTCACAGCCATCCCTCTCAAGAAAACACCATGCGATGCAAATTAGTTAGTGTATACAAAGTTAGAGTTTAATAATCGTAAGTCAGAAGGAGCGGAGCAGCTGAACACAGTGTTACTATGGTAAGAATTAGAATTACGCATCGTGATTAAAGGACGGATTTTAGCTACTAGACTAAATTAGTGAATCTAGAATTAATAGGATAAGATTGATTATATATATATAAAGTTAATCTATTTGGATTTCGTGCGCTTATTCACATGAGTAGTTGCTCTCTTTATATCACTCCTAGGGGTTCCCTTTTATAGATTACTTTTTTCTGGAATATTACATTAGATAATAATAAATCATGGATAGTCTTGGTCATTCATCATTACCTCCTACAGCTTTTGGTAGACAAGATGATGAGGAACCGACTTCAAGGGTAAGATCCTTACAAAATCAGTTTTTAATTTTATTTACGTAATATAAATAGATCAAATATTAGTTTCTGCTTTAAAATTTATGATCTAATAAAATAAATAGTAATTATATTATTGAATAATAAATTAAGAGAGAAAAACTGGGAAAAAACCAGTTTATTGATTACTATTCTCACAAATTCTACAATTTTCCATTTCATATTTAAATAATAAGATTTAATAAAATGTGTAAAAATACCAAATGAACCATAGGGAAAGTTGGAACACATTTGGTATTTATATTCTTCTCTTACATTTTACTCGTTTAAAATAATAACAGGTAATTATGACCATAATTTCGAATTATTTTGTATTTTTTAAGATTATATATATATATATATATATAATAAAAAATAACCTGCAAACTTGGTTTCTAAGGCCAGGAGTTTGCTATTATACTACTGTGGCCAATTTTTCCTACTATCTTGACTATTTATACTTAGGTTTTATAGCTATTTGTGTATATATTTATGGATTATACACACATACATATGTAAGTAGTATTGCATTTATTATTTAAAAAAATTAATATAATTTACTAATAATATTAATTTGGGATCCAAGTGTCACTTACCCGTGCATTATATTTAGTAACTGGGATATGTGCTTGTTTTTTTTTCTATACAAATTGTCGAATTCAATGTCTATTGAAATTATCTGCATATTTCATATTCTGCGTTTGATAGGTCTTTACACTTTTTTGTAGCCACTCACGTTGAGAAATATATTTCACCTAAACATAATGTTCTGACGGCATTATAATGTTTATAGTGTGTGAGAAATACAGTGTATTTTTCATGAATTTGCAACAAAAAATTTTGAAGATGTTGCTTCTATTTAGAATTTAACATCGAATCAGTTGATAAGTTGTTCTCTTCCCACATTATAGGTGTTTTTCTCCACAATTGCAAAATAGTGCATTTTCCATTAAATATTATTTAGCTATGCAAGACACTATGTTAATTTAACGAGTATAAAATTATCTCGTGGAAGCCCAGATAGTAAACAATAGAATATTCACAATCTAGAAGGAAGCACATATATAAAGATAAAACATTTTAATGTTCTTTTATTATATTGTAACAAAAGTTTAAAAAAAAGCATTGAAAAATAAAATTTATTACATATAAATAAAAATTTCAGTTTTAATGAACAGGATGAGTTTTAGATACTTGTATTTATACAAACTTCATGGAAATAATAATTTTGCATACATATTTATAGGTTTCTATTCGATTTCTTTTATTGTGACTCGTGGAACCCTGAGTATGCCTTGGAACACAGTTTGAAGACCACTGCTACATAGCAAACCGGGGCTATAGCGACTGGAATTTTGATCAAGTGAGGTGAACAAGATCAGAGCTGGCATCCCTTTTCCTAACCACTACATCACTTCAACGGGAAGACATTGAACCTCGACAGATTGAACGTCCCCTTCTACACGGTGGATTTTCAGTGAAAGGAACAAGAAGAGATTGATCATTTGATTGACCTTCAAACTTACTGGTATGGTTAGTTTTACATTAGCTCTGTTTCTTGAACAAATATGACAGCCTTGCCAGCAAATAACATTTCTATAAAATTAAGTGAAAAGTGTCTCTGATTTGCGTCCTAAGGTCTTGCACTTTTTGAATCATTTTAGTTCAGTTTTTATTGGATTTTTCTCAAATCATAAAAGAAAAATTAGATAGTCCTTGAAAAAACCGGTAAGTATATTTTCTCTTAATTAAATTATTCACTGGATTCCGATTTGTATCGTGTGCGAGTAAAAAATAATTATAAACAAATGATTGCGGTGACTGAGTCCCCGCACTACCATTAGCGTTAGCATTGAGTGCGCGCTTGCTCCCGGTTAAAACATTTTGAAGTATTTCGCTTTACATATTAAAAGTAACACAATTCTTATTATTCATCGGAATTTTATATTCTTTTTCCTTATTTAACATTAATTCTAAATGCTAATTCTGTGAGGTTTAAAAATTACAGTTCTTTTAAACAGTTATTTTCCATTATAGCATTTTATCTATAAAAACATTTTACATTTTTTTGAACGCAATGTCGTGCATCACAGTTTTACTCTCCTTACAGTTCAGCTATTATATCAAGAATAATGTTTTATTTTTTTAAAAAATGAACTCGTGCGAAGAGCCGGTGTTCCAGCCAGTATACGTTTAATGTATCAGTACTGAAGAATTTATTCCACAAATAATTTCTTAATACTAAATTAAGAACAAAGTTTAATAATTATTAGTGACTTCCATGGGCTTGTCTTGTAGAGCAAAGTTTTTCAAAGGAAGGTTTAATATCAGAAATTGACACTCTGAGTTATTTTTCTATATTTAGCCGAGATCTATATTTGTCTTCAAAGCAGCCACCGCAGAAAAATCCGGTTTAACAAGGTAGGATGTTGAAAATGGTAATAGTATACGAAGTGCTTTTGTTTTCAGCGCAGAAATTCATCATCCACCTCTACCCAAAATTCAAAGAGTGATTTATTACAAAATTGCCTTTTAATTTTTCACAGGATGTGAAATCTATGAAGATTTCATCGGAAGTTGAGAGCCCTTCTGGAGTGTCTTGAAATACAGTGGCGGCGCTAGACCACGCGTGGACGTCGGCGAAATTAGGGTTCGGGAGGCCTCTTTTTTCCCAGTCAAGAAAACGTTGAATTACATAAGCCGAATTATAGTTAAACTAATGTATGAGTAAATGAGATTTATTGCTAATCAAATGATGACAAAAATTACAAAAATAGAAATTAAAAGAGACGAACTTTTCGGCTTTTGGCCTCACTGAACTTTTTCAGGATGATGTCATAGCTAACACTAGCCGCTATTTCAGCTTCAATTGATAGAACTGATATCGCAGATAGTCTCTCTTGACTCATCGTGCTTCTCAAGTAGGTCTTAAGGTATCCGACAACGTTCGGAACCGTGATTTTGCAAAGCACATAAATGGATAATTTCATGATATTTAGTGTCACTTGGATTAAGAATATATGCATAAAATTGTTTTTAGGACATTTTGACAAAAAATTTTATTTAAATTTAATATTTTGGCAAAAATTAACCCCCAGAATAATCTTTTTTTTTCAAACATTCTCCTTTGTGAAAAGGCTTCTGTTAAAATAATATTTTGCCTGTATATAGCTCAGATCTCTCTACAGAGGCTCAACTAGAATTTTTTGAAATATATGACTTAGAAGTGGGTTTATTCATATTTTACGGCAACAGAGGGAAGCAATTTTAAGAAAAAACGCCAATAATTATTTCAATGGGTGGTAACTCTGAAAATGTGAATTTTCAAAATTCTAGTTGAGCCTCTGTAAAGAGGTCTGAGCTATATACAAGCAAAGTATTATTATAATGAAACCATTTTCACAAAGGAGAACATTTGGAAAAAAGATTATTCTAAGTTAATTTTTTTGCCAAAATACTATATTTAATTAAATTTTTTTGTCAAAATCTCTTAAAACAATTTTATGCCTGTATTCTAATCTGAGTGACACTAAATATCATGAAAATTATTCATTTATGCACTTTTTTTAAATCACGTTCTAACGTAGTCGGGATACCTTAATTAATCAATTTTAACTCTGAGAAGCTTCTCTCAATGGAAGCTGTACTCACGGGAACTGTGAGCATGATTCTAATTGTTATATAAACATTTGGATATATTTCTTCCAAATTATTTTTTAAAATGTACTGAAGGAGTTGTTTCGCGTCGTTGATAAAGTCTAGTGAATTCGTTTTTAAAAGTTGAGTTCTTCATATCGTTCGAAAGACTGTATGTCGCTGTTTTCGCCTTCCCGAAGTATTGTACCTAAATCATCTGTACCTAATCATCTGGATAATAGCCATAAAGTACTAATCACTTTCTTTACTCGCGCAACTGTATTAAAATAAATAAAAATGAATAACTAAATTTTAAATAATTAAAAACTTTGCGAGGCCCCCACAAGCGCGAGGCCGTCGGCGGTCGCCGACGCCTAACGCCGCCACTGTTGAAATAGATCCCTAATCCACTCGTAACTTGCTACCATGTTGTCCTCATCCACAAAATACTTTTAAAAATTGTTTGCCAACATTGCTATATGATTTTACATGGTTTTAAAAAACAACTTTTCACATGTTGTTCTTCAGATTTGTAAGTTTTAACACATAATGAGCTGAGGTATTTTCCCCCATTATTTACTTCAGTAGTGGTAAATCCAAAATTTAAGTATTTTTGAGAATATTTCCTTGATATAATTTTCGGAACTATGCTCGTCTGTGTACTTGTTAATCCTTTATTATCGTCGAATGTTTGCTTACGACTTAAAAATATATGTATGATTTTGTTTTAACCTACTGCCGTAAATACTTAATTACCGTGAATTACAATTAACGTGCAAATTAAAAAATGTACATTCAAGCTAGATTCAGTAGCTATAGAAGTATCGAATTGACCAAAACTGACTGGAATTGTACGAAGAAAAGCATTTTTACATGTTTTGCGCAGACGTTCGATAAGTTACCCAGACTCACGCAAACGTACCCGATAATGCCAGATGTGATGGATATGATAGAGAGAAACATAGACTAGACTATTTTTCTAATGATATATGTACTTTGAGAAATGGATGCTGAAGGAAATAAATCTTAATTAAATGTATCATTTTGCGATCTGTTCCAATTTAAAAATTAGAGAAAGGAAAATAATAATAATAAGTAATAAATATTTTAAGTAATTTTCTTAAAAATATATATTACTTAAAAGTAAAATGAACAAAATTTATACTTATACAGCTTATAATTGAGATCACGCATTGTAGCTTTAGCGTCAAAGTGCATTTTATTGCAGTAAATACATTATTGTTGTTCAGAGGGGGGCGCGACAAAATTATGATTGAAAATTGGGTCGCCAGTATTGAAAAAGTTTGAGAAACACTGCGTTAAAGTGTATAATTCAATAATTTCATAGAATAACTAGGTATTTCATGTGAAATAACTAGACAAGTCAGTAAGGTATCCGACTACGTTCGAAACGGAATTTTGAAAAAGCGTATACATGGATAATATTTATGATATTTAGTGTCACTTAGATTAGAAAATGTATATAAATTGTTTTAAGAATAGTATTACAATAAAAAAGATATTTAAGTACAATATTTTGACAAAATGAACATAGAATGACCCATTTTCAAAATATTCTCCTTTTTGTGAAAAATGCTTCCATTATAATAATATTTTGCCTGTATGTAGCTCAGACCTCTGTACAGAGGCTCAATTAGAAATTTTGAAATATATAACTTAGAAGTGGGTTTATCCATGTGTGTTTTACGACAAATAGAGAAATTTTTAAGAAAAAAACGCCGATCGCGTTATTTCAATGGGTAGTAACTCTGAAAATAATGTGAATTTTTCTCAAAAAACCTAGTTCAGACTCTCTGAGAAGTCTTTACTTTATATAAGAAAAAATATTTTATTATTTTAGAAGTATTTTTATAAAAGGATAACATTTTGAAAAAAAAGTTATTATGAGTTAATTTTTTGCCAAAATATTGTATTTAAATAAATTTTTTTGTTAAAATGTCCTTTAAACAATTTTATACATGTATTCTAATCTAAGTGATACTAAATATCACGAAAAATTATCTATTATATACTTTTTTAAAATAACGGTTCCGAACGTAGTCGGATACCTTAGAGTACATAAAAGATGAAGGATTTCATACTTAACCTAGTTATTCCATGAAATAACTATTGAGACCGTTAAAGAAAAAATAAACAATTTCAAAAATATTTTATAAATTAATTGATCATAAACAGTTATATAAAATCTTTCAAAAAATACATTTTATCCCTATTGCGAGGATTAATTGATAAATAATGAAAAGCACAGATAATATAATTTTATTATTACTCTTATTGCTCACATTAGTTAAACAGAAAGGGAAAAAAGAATATGTTGCAGAAATAGTTACTTTTAAATGCAAGTATTATCAACAAAATACATGCTGAGAAGAAAAACCGTTGCCTCATATAAACATCGTGTAAGCTTTTTTAAACAAAATTGTCAGAGAATATTAATTTAAATTTTATGAAACAATTTTATTTTATTTTGTCATTATTTATAAGAGCAAGGATTGTTGAGATGACACTTTGAATTGGGTTTGAAAAACTGACTCAAAGCACCTAGAACCAGAGTTCAAAAAGAACTTTCGAGTGCTGTATTTCATACTTTAACCATCAAGTAATCGTTATTCTAAAATACCTAGTTAAATCGAAGAATTCAATAATTTTATGTACTTTAACTGACTTGTCTAGTTATTCCATGAAATATCTAGTTATTCTATGAAATAAAGGATTTCACGGTTTAACGGTAACATATATATATTTAGGGACCAAAACACTGAACCTCAGAAAAATTGTAACTGTAAAAACTTTCTTTTACACATTATTAAATTACATTTTTATAACAGTATTAAAGAAGTTTATCTCTAAATCGATTATACTCCCTTTCTTATATTTTAGGGATTTTAGCTGCAAAAAATGAGCGTATATTATTGCAATTTTATGGTACTTAAATTCATAAAGTTTAAGTAATTAAAAATTAAAATGTGTGCAATTAAATATAATAACTTCTACAATGACATATTGATTAGTATTGTAATAAATAAAAATCAATACAACAAAAAATTTAATTTTCTTCTAAAAATTTTTTAATTAATTTTCAACAATATAGAGCTAATTTATATTATTAACTACCCTAAAATTAATATTTTGTAGATATTGATCATCTCTTTTTAAGTAATATATTTCAGATATTACTAATTTTCAAAGAGTTCTTTTCTTGGTTTCAAAACCAAAAAAAAAAATTCAGAATTTCTTTAATAATTTTTTTTTTTTATATTTTTATGAGCTAACTTTGTACTAAATTTTTTTCTTCTAAAATTTATGACTTTAAAAAAAAAAATTATTTTGACTTTAAAAAAATTATTATGACTTTAAAAAAATTATTATGACTTTAAAATTTTTTAATTAATTTTCAACAATATATAGAACTAATTTATATTATTAACTACCCTAAAGTTTATATTTTGTAGATATTGATAATCTCTTTTAAGTAATATATTTCAGATATTACTAACTTTCAAAGAGTTCTTTTCTTGGTTTCAAAACCAAAAAAATATTCAGAATTTCTTTAATAATTTTTTCTATTTTGAGCCAACTTTATACTAAAATTTTTTTCTTCTAAAAATTTATGACTTTAAAAAAATTATTTTGAATTTTCAAAAAATTTTAAAGTTCGTTCATCAAAATCAAATCTAATTCAAGTTTCTAATTCATTTTGCTCCTTTAAAAATGATTCCTGCAGAATACTTTGACGGTTGCTATGCAACGAGGAAAATCATCATTTAGTCTGGAAATGCTAATGTTAATTCATCAGTTTTTTAAGCTTTATGTGATATTTTAAAATTTTACAGAGTTTTCGGTCAGTTTTTAATGCTTTTGACATTTTAAGGAACAGTATTGTATAAATTTGAATCTGTTATATAGTCAGACCTGTTGCTAACTGCTATTCTAGTTACCTCGTCGCTTGTTATTTCAATATCCCCGAGTTCCTGGAACCGGCACGTGGGTGCCCGGCGAACAAATATCGATCCATTCTCGGAATTTCATCCTCAGGTTGTCATAGCAACAACTCCCACTTTTTGTTGCGCTCTGTAGTCCTTAATTTAAAAGAGGTGAAAAAGACCTAGGAATATTGTTTCCCACATAAAGTTTCTAAGAGTAGTTATCCAATTATAAATGCTACTTTTTTACTTCTTTTTGAAATAATTAATTATTATAGATTTGAAGCTTAGATTTTTCGTTTGTATTGAAATCTCGCTAGTGCAGGGGGTTGGCAAATTTTTTGAGAGGGGAAGAGAGCGAAGTGAAACAAGATACCGAAGAGCCATTTTGTGCTTGCGCCTGC
>BMAU01008207.1:0-12085 GCA_019973935.1 Trichonephila clavipes | reverse complement strand
CATTTTTCATTTTTTCATTTTTTAAGGTTATTTTATCAACGAACATATAAGCGTTATACATTTTTAGATAAAAAATATGCACCATTTTTTAATACTAAAATTAAAAATCGATGGCTTGAATGAGCATGATATGTCCTGGGTTCCCTTACGGGGATTACACACCTTTGAAGTGTAACATTCTGTAGAGGATTAATAAATTATCCAATACATTAATTTTATAGTATGACGATTCTTGAAATATTTTATTTAAATGTGCTCGTAGATAAAGCTATTTTAAGATTTTTAAGCAATTGAAAACACAAAGGAATATATTCGGAAATATTGAAGATATGGCTAACATTACCAAATAATTATTAAAGAAAAAAATTAATCCTAATTATAAATATATAAAAACTTTATTATAAAAGAGTATATTTTACAAGGGGATTGACTGACTAATTTTTAAAACTTCAAATACAATTGAATATTCTTAATAATTTAGTTATATGCTGTAATATTTGAAATTAACTAATGAATAAAAAATGATTTTAAATTAGCGGAGTTGTCTTGCAAAAAATATAAAGAATCTAAGAATAACCTCAGATATATAATTTCTACTTACAAATATTTAAGGCATAAAGAAACCAGAGAGAGAGAGAGAGGGAAATACAATGATTTATTTTTAATATGCTTGTTCACTCGTGTCAAAATTATACACAACACTACTGTGTTCATTAAAGATTAGCTTTGTAATCGTTATTGGTCCACTAGGAGACAGTTTAGTTCACTCTATATTTTGCTCCAAAGTAAATTCAATTGAACATTAATGAAATGATCATAAATCGCTGTGGTTTCTCCTCCAATTTTTATTTATGAAATGAGAAAATTTGTATTTGTATTTTTTTCAGAGATTTTCAAACCTTTTCTTAAACACTCATTAATTTTCTAAAATACGTACAGCATGTTTTTAATTTTAACCAGCTCGTAGTATTTATAAAAAAGTAAATTAAAAATGTTTCCATATGCTTCATATTTATGTATTATTGTCATTTAAAAATACTTGCTTCGTTTTTAATCCAGAAAGTACTGTGAATTTCTAGTAATATTTCTATCCTATTTGTTCTATTCTTCCTTGCATTACCATTAACCTCTTAACATTTTGGTATTCTATGATACTATCCCCAAATGTTTATAAAGCTACCAGAAGCTCTTGAAATGTATCCGATTTAGGAAATCAATTTCTTTTGAACTAGCTCATTTCTATTGACCCCTATTTTTTGGCAAAATCTACTTAAAGAACGCAGGTTGGTGACATGAGAAACAGATCAAAACCCTTCTTCAACAGCAGTGGAGTGGAGTCAGGTCATTGATTCTAACGGATCAAGATCACCAAAAAGCTTTTGTTATTTATTGTACCTTAAATCTCATGAAAGTCTATTTTGCTCTACAAGATAAATGGTTATTAAGACATCTCTTAATGTATTTTATTGTGTGCCTACTAGATTTTGTCAATGCAGTGTTTTACCTCGTTTATTTAATTGATTTTCCGACGATACATTTCTGTTACGCAATAATTTGAAGACGGTTTTCTAGCATCGGAATTTTATGTTTTGACACCTTTATTGAAACACAAATGTAAAATAATGTGTTTTAATGAATTGCAAGGCGGGAAAAGGAACAGTGATTTAATCGCATCCTTATCGTGCAAAATATACAAATTCTTGTAAATCAGATAATCATTCTTTTCAATTGATAATATTACTATAATGAAAAAAAGTAAGATGGCTGATGATTTTGCATTACGTTTACATTAATGTGTGACTGCATTTTTCAGGTTTTGGTAATATATAAGAAATTATCTTAGAGTATGTGTGGAATTTAAGAACTTGTATTAAAATTTGTTAAGAAATCCATATCATTTAGACTTTTTAACATTTTAATAATTCACTATAATTTATTAGCTTTAAAATATAACATGTTCTGAAACTTATATGCAAATAAACATTGAAATGCTCGCTATATCCCTTAAATATTTTTCGTATTTATCTCTTTATGTAGCCAAATCGTTTAACTGGTGAAAATCATTAGTGAATGGAGCAATAATAGCATTTGCATGTAATAAATATAGATGATATTTATAATCATAGTTTTATAAATTCACAATATTAATTTGATAATTTCATTTTCATTTTTTTCATTTTTTAAGGTTATTTTATCAACGAACATATAAGCGTTATACATTTTTAGATAAAAAAAATATGCACCATTTTTAATACTAAAAATTAAAAAATCGATGGCTTGAATGAGCATGATATCCTGGGTTCCCTTACGGGTTTACACACCTTTGAAGTGTAACATTCTGTAAGGATTAATAAATTATCCAATACATTAATTTTATAGTATGACGATTCTTGAAATATTTTATTTAAATGTGCTCGTAGATAAAGCTATTTTAAGATTTTTAAGCAATTGAAAACACAAAGGAATATATTCGGAAATATTGAAGATATGGCTAACATTACCAAATAATTATTAAAGAAAAATTAATCCTAATTATAAATATATAAAAACTTTATTATAAAAGAGTATATTTTACAAGGGGATTGACTGACTAATTTTTTAAAACTTCAAATACAATTGAATATTCTTAATAATTTAGTTATATGCTGTAATATTTGAAATTAACTAATGAATAAAAAATGATTTTAAATTAGCGGAATTGTCTTGCAAAAAATATAAAGAATCTAAGAATAACCTCAGATATATAATTTCTACTTACAAATATTTAAGGCATAAAAAGAAACCAGAGAGAGAGAGAGGAAATACAATGATTTATTTTTAATATGCTTGTTCACTCGTGTCAAAATTATACACAACACTACTGTGTTCATTAAAGATTAGCTTTGTAATCGTTATTGGTCCACTAGGAGACAGTTTAGTTCACTCTATATTTTGCTCCAAAGTAAATTCAATTGAACATTAATGAAATGATCATAAATCGCTGTGGTTTCTCCTCCAATTTTTTATTTATGAAATGAGAAAATTTGTATTTGTATTTTTCAGAGATTTTCAAACCTTTTCTTAAACACTCATTAATTTTCTAAAATACGTACAGCATGTTTTAATTTTAACGAGCTCGTAGTATTTATTAAAAAAGTAAATTAAAAAATGTTTCCATATGCTTCATATTTATGTATTATTGTCATTTAAAAAAATACTTGCTTCGTTTTTAATCCAGAAAGTTCTGTGAATTTCTAGTAATATTTCTATCCTATTTGTTCTATTCTTCCTTGCATTACCATTAACCTCTTTAACATTTTGGTATTCTATGATACTATCCCCAAATGTTTATAAAGCTACCCAGAAGCTCTTGAAATGTATCCGATTTAGGAAATCAATTTCTTTTGAACTTGCTCATTTCTATTGACCCCTATTTTTGGCAAAATCTACTTAAAGAACGCAGGGTGGTGAAATGAGAAACAGATCAAAACCCTTCTTCAACAGCAGTGGAGTGGAGTCAGGTCATTGATTCTAACGAATCAAGATCACCAAAAAGCTTTTGTTATTTATTGTACCTTAAATCTCATGAAAGTCTATTTTGCTCTACAAGATAAATGGTTATTAAGACATCTCTTAATGTATTTTATTGTGTGCCTACTAGAGTTTTGTCAATTCAGTGTTTTACCTCGTTTATTTAATTGATTTTTCCGACGATACATTTCTGTTACGCAATAATTTGAAGACGGTTTTCTAGCATCGGAATTTTATGTTTTGACACCTTTATTGAAACACAAATGTAAAATAATGTGTTTTAATGAATTGCAAGGCGGGAAAAGGAACAGTGATTTATCGTATCCTATCGTGCAAATATACAAATTCTTGTAAATCAGATAATCATTCTTTTCAATTGATAATATTACTATAATGAAAAAAAAAAGTAAGATGGCTGATGATTTTGCATTATGTTTACATTAATGTGTGACTGCATTTTTCAGGTTTTGGTATATATATAAGAAATTATCTTAGAGTATGTGTGGAATTTAAGAACTTGTATTAAAATTTGTTAAGAAATCCATATCATTTAGACTTTTTAACATTTTTAATAATTCACTATAATTTATTAGCTTTAAAATGTAACATGTTCTGAAACTTATATGCAAATAAACATTGGAAATGCTCGCTATATCCCTTAAATATTTTTCGTATTTATCTCTTTATGTAGCCAAATCGTTTAACTGGTGAAAATCATTAGTGAATGGAGCAATAATAGCATTTGCATGTAATAAATATAGATGATATTTATAATCATAGTTTTATAAATTCATATTATTAATTTGATAATTTTATATTTTTTTCTAAAATATTTAATGTATTATTTACATAAAACTTCAATAATTGAAACATATATATACATTCGAAATTTTTAAAGCACTCAATATACAGCGTTTAGAAAGAAAGAGAAAAAAATAAAACAAAAGTAGCCTCAAATAAACATTTTAGTAAGCTGTCTCTCGAATTTGGCATTTGAGGCAATATTCTTAATTTTTTTTTCAATTTTAAGTACCATCTATACATACAGTAAAAACAAACTTTGCAGATTAGTATAAGTGTATAGCAGTTAATGCGTGAAAGATAAAGAGAAGAAAGTTAATTGATATATATTAGATAGCTGTATAAACTGAGATTTTCAATTCTAGCTTGAGAGTTATAGATTCAACCAGCTAGTTAGCACAATTTATTCTTTAGACCCAGGCATATATTTTTTTTAATTTACCTTGAGAGCGATCATCATCTTAAGAAGTTCTCGGAACAAACCTCATTGAAATTTTATTCAAGTTGCCTATCAAAGAGAGGAGCATCCGTTTCAAGAGAGACTCAAATTTAGAATGTCTGTTAATCTTTCGAGATTACAGATGGATGCATTTTGATTATTTAATCTGGTTAGTTATTCTTAGTATACCTTAAATAGGATTAATTTTAGCAATCAATTGATTATTTAAATTTCGAGCTATTGGATAGATACATTAAACTTACTTTTTATATTATACTGTACTTACCTGAAGAGCAAATTGGAATAAAGTTTATAAAATAAGCAGATCGTTCTTCAATAAATATTATTTTAAAAAGCAATACAGTATCTCTGTTTAAAAACAAGTAATATTAAAGAAAATTTTTTCAAACTATGGTATGAAATTGCTTATGGAGAAAAAAGTCACAAAGAGTTCAATAAGTTCTTATTATTTTTCAAAATCTAATTAGTATTATTAATATTTAAAAAAATATTTAAAATAAAGTGACTTATACTCCCCCACTCATCATGAGATCTGTGAAACTATTAAGTTTACAGAATTGAATTTTGGAAAACATGTTTCTTTTGTTAAGTAGAAATCCACAAGCAACAGGTTTTTTGAAAATCATCTCAAGGGGAGTAAAAAATCAATATACTTCCATTTAGAAATTCAAGCCCTTTTGAAATCGAGTGATAAGGACAATAAGAATGTTTTGTATACAATCGAAAAGTTTAAAATTAGGATTTAGATAACAATAATTTAAAAAATACGTTGTCATACAACATTATGGAATACCCAGTAAATTTGATGTGATATATAATGATTTGTATTTTTATAAAATACTCAATCTACAATTCTTTCACAATTATTTTAGTTATTTGCCTTTTTTCTGTACTATTGAGAACAAGAGCCACTACTTAATTAAAATTTTGAACTTCATTGAATGATGCTATTTATTTTTTTGTTAAACTCTAAAAATATGTATATTCTAGAGATATTAACTTTGGCATTAAAAAGTAACTTGTAATAACTTTTAAAGTATTCTGTACACATCAAAGTATCTACAAAAAATTTCAAGACCATATCTTGAACAGGGGAGAAAAAAAGCTGGGAATAGTCAACACTTGCATCAACAATCATAAAATTGTGAGAAAAAACATTCAAGTTTGTAAGGGGAATAAGGTTTGAGACTGTTAACACTCAAAAAAAAAAGATATATCTGACAATATTTAGATATCAGATCTAGAATTTGAAGTCAAAATTTCCTAATCAAATAGGCTTTCGTAAACGCCATTTTCCATAATTTGGTCTTTTTTATTGTGATATGCAATCTTAAATATATACAGAAAGATACGGGATTTAAGTACTCAAATTACTTAGTTTGAATATTTAAAAAATTAAAATCAATCAGATCCAAGTTATTTAAATTTGCGGTTAGCTACGCAGGTAAATCTCGACACAAGCTTTTTATATCATAAATTGTGTAACGGCTTTATTAAGTTGATGACAAAAAAAAAAAAAAAAAAAGGTTTAAAAAAAAAAGTTCATTTATTATTTTCAGGGCATTTAAATAAACGCTTGTTTTTTAATTTTTTTTTTACTTTTTAAATATCACTGGACAGAGGCTTCTCATTCTGTTAACCTCATTCAACGCATTATTGTGGCAAGGTCATTTGCCGGTTAATTTTGAACAGTCCAGCTAAGGGAGTATTCAACCTTTTTTTCCCGCCAGGCCATATTTATGATAGATATTTCCTCGGGCCGCATCAAGAGGACAATGAAAAGGAGGATAAATACTGTTAGACAAAAAATATTGGACGAAGCAAAATTAATAAAAATAATAAAACTCGTTTTTTTATTGCTTTTACTATAATACTATATTAAAAACGAAAAACACAAATTTTTATATCCGTAATTTTAAGCGATTTTTTAAAAATTGTTTTGCAAAATTTGGATAATACTATTCTTCAAACAAAAATTCGAGCGATTATATTAAAAATGACGAGGTATTTAAAGTTTTATTAAAAATTTAAGTATTTTTGAATAATCGTAAAAAAGTTTTAGGCATTTTATTTTTAAATCACTGTTTCTAAAAGTGAAAAGCCTGGACTTTCTGAGTGTAGAATATCGATTTAATAACATGAAAAAAAATTCATACGGAATGATTTACATATTATTTTCAAGAAAATGCATCGATTTTGACTCATTTTGGAAAAAAGTATAAAAAATAGAAAACACTATTTTTTGATAAGTTATACCATCTCGTGGCAAAATAAGTGATCTTACCGATGAGGTAATTATTTTGTCTCAGTTTGATAATAAGAATAAGATGGTTTTTGAAAAAAGGTCGAAAAATAGGAAATTCTTTAAGCTCAATCCGATAAGCTTCTCGGCAGAATAAAAAGCTAACAGGGGTAAAATGTTTTCAATTAATATATTGTTAACTAATTGCGATATCGGAATATAAGTGATCAGAACATTTATTGTTATGTAAATTAAACGTACATACAAAATTTCAGCTCAATCGTCTGAAGACATCAGCTTCAAAATTGAGTTGCAAGATTCCACCCAAACATTTTGCATTGCAAGTTAAATACAAGTTTGTAATAGTTAGGATCAATACATGACAAAAAAAAAATCTCCATACATTTAAATACATTTGATGAATATTTTATATTCTCTCTCTCATATTATATATAAAATATTTTTTTTACGTAACCATTTTAATCAATTTTCTTTGGAAATTATATTAAAAAAGGATTCTGCAGTATCGCCAATCGTATTTTATAAAAATTATTGAGACCATTGAATTATACGTATTTGTGTTTTATGCAATCTAGTTTTGATTTCTTAAACATTACAAGACTAATTAATGATTTTAATTTATTTCCCTTTTTTCCACTTAATGTCAATCTTTAAAGTATACACTTGTGATTAGAACGGATACATTAAATCTTTTGATATTTAACTACAGAAATAAAAATTTACACTGCTTGCGTTGCTTTAAAAAGTGCTTTATTTGACGATAATCAAATGAACTTATTTATAAGGAATAATTATTAATTCATTCATTTATACATACATCTTGATTACATTAATAAATGATAACATCCTTTTAGACTTTTCAGGAAAATTATTTAAGTTAAATAATTTCAATCTTTCGTGTTTTTAATTGCTGAATCGCAAATGGTACATCTCAGAAAATCATTACTAAATAACTTAAATAAACGTTCCTTTTACTGTCCTTCAAGAAGAACTGAGCAATGTATTCTGAATGATATAACCCATGAATAATAAAAAAGGTAACTCTATTCGCGTAATAAATAATTCATATTCTCTTCAATCTTAGCTTCCCATTATATATGTAAAAACTCAAATGTTATATGATTCATGAATCCCCTTTGTTTAATAACATAGTTGTAAGTAGAAAACGTAGCAAAATTATTAGAAGAACTTATTTCAGTTTATAAGGAGAGCAGTTAATTACAGTAATTATTATAATTTGTTGTTAAATATATAGTAATAAATATTAATTAAACTGAGAGAGCAAAGTTTCCGAATAAATCTTCTGGTCCATAATTACTGTAGCTCATATTGCATCCTTATTTTCTTTTATTAGGCTTAAAGTAAATCGAAATTTTCCAAAGTTCTTATTTGGGTCATATTTGTCATCCTCACATTTAACACAATTTTAGGATTTTCTTAATAAGTAAGAAGTTAATTTTAATATGTGTATGCCAAAGACAATTAAGCGTTACTGGTATAAATTCAATAAATCTAATAATTACAGAACTTTTATATTGTTACACACACAAAAAATAAGAAAAGTGCAACTGGAAAATATTTATACAAATAGTCTAAAATCAATCACTTTTCTTTTATATGATTTAATTTAATTTAAAAGACATTTTTCTGTAATCAATTCGTTAGTTTTCATGGTATTTTGTTGTTTATTCCTTTCAGGAGGGACAAAATTCTTAGCCGCTTCATTTCAAATTTCCTTCGAAAACATTGTCCTCTTAACAGTAAAACTTGTGTACATTATAACCTTAAGTTTTCAATGTCTAACAGAAAGGGAGAAAATGTTGGCAAAGTACAAAATCTATCAAATAAGGCGGCGTTTCGCAAACTGTGAACCCCAAGCATACCAAAAGTCGAAAAGAGAATATTTAAAAATCACAAATTTACTGATAGGAAGCAAATTAAAATACATTCTGACATAATAAATATAACACATTTGCTTTGATACAATATACTTATAAAAGCTTCAGTACCGCATAATCTATTTGATAATTAATTTTGCAATGCTGAGAAGAACCATATTAATAATTACTAGTGACACCTATCCTTCTCATTTTCAAAACTATATACAAAATTTAATACTTATCTTGGTACTTTTACGCTTTTTAATTAAAATCGTTTCGTAGATTTAGCGTCAAAGTACATTATTATTGAATTCAATACGTTGTTATTGTATGAAGAAATGGGTGCGATGAAAATTTCTTTTTTATGATTTAAACTGGGTCTCAAACATTGAAAGTTTGAGAAGCACTGAAATAAGGTGTCACTAGATTAGATTTCTGATTAATGTTACTGTTCGAAACTACATAAGAGGGATGGTATAAAGCAGGGGTGGCGAACCTTTATGGATCAATGTGCCGTTTTTGAAGGGATAACTTCTATTGGTGCGCTTTGCTAGAAAGCTCTAAATCCTCAAGTTGGCCTGTTGTATAGAGAATTGAATATACCATCAAAGTGTCTTCCTTATAATTTGGCTTTGTTTTAAAAAAATGGGTCCTTCGTAAACGACCCTAGTGTAGTTTTAAAGTTCGACGTTAATTATCGCTCATCTCTTAATAACTATCATGCACACTACCATTTTGGTAAAGTATATTTTGATAAAATTTGTAAATATTTTATTTGATCTAATAGAATTTTTAGAATGGATGCATTTTTAAGAACGAGTCAATTGAAAGAAATCATCAAGAGTCTATACTATTGACCTTCTCTAAATAAAAATCACCAATAATGACCAATATACGAGTATTTCCATCAATGACTTCATCCAAATATTTGTGCGTCAATAAAAAAAGATGTAGTGATAATTATTTAGCTTTACTTAGACGGGAAATAAAGAGCAACATAGTGGATTGTGTGTTGAGTGTGGAACACTAATCATGACAAATATCTTAAACGCTGCTAAATTAACAAAAATGTATATGTTTTGCGTGTCTGTGAACAGTAACTTTTGAGTCTCATCATCCACAACTTCGTAAAAGTTAAGGGATACTTTAAACGTAAACGCGAAGGACTAAAAAAAGAAAAAGTGTCTTCAAAATATTTACATTCCTTCAAATGAACAGTTCTTACGATTTCTTCTTATATCAATTATTGAATTGTTACGGAATTGGAGAAATTTCAATTGGTAAAGATAATAAAGCGGCAGATTAAAGACGTGATACTTAAAATTTAATAATAAAAATAAAGAGACTGACATTTTGTCATTATCTAATATGTTTCTCGTGCGATTAATTGAGACATTTGTATAATTTGTAAAGAGAAGAATTTGTATTTCCTTTAAAATATCAATTCTATAAATTTAGCATGTAGTTCAAAGATTCTTGTATAGCCGCTTTTCACAGTCTTGGTTCGTAATTGTAGGACTCATACAGTTCAAGAAAATAAGTCGTAATTCAAATGTTAGAAAGAACTACTGAGAAAAATACTTGATGTTATGATTAACTATATGAAAAAAAAAACTTTTAATTTAATTACAAGTACTCAAATCAGCTGGTTTAAAAAGGCATTTTGCAAAAACAATGTGAATCCTAGGAATAGAAAATTGACGCTTATATTTCCTTGTAACAATAATAAAGAAGCCAATATTTTTATTACAACCTCATGTTGTTTGAAAAAAGAGGATCATTGTCCTAAAGTATCTGATTGAAAATATGTATTGCAAGATATATATACCAAAAAATATTTATCCATGAGCAAATAAAGAGACCAGAAGACAGAAAATATTAGATGCCCCAAGTCAATGATAAGGAATCTAATGTTGTATTGGAATCATTTGTTGCTTGCACATGAGTGCCTATTTCCCATTTTTGATTCTAATAAGCATACAAAAGAACAGAGCAATTAAAAAGGAAGATTAATCATAACATCTTATTTGGAATAGTGTATCCCAGAAGTAAAATGAATAAATGGTGGATTAAAAAATGTTTTAAATGATGCTGTGGAAAAGGTAAGTTTTATAAAAGCAAAATAATTAAATTCTAGATTACTTGCTTTATTATAAGCATAATGTTTAAGAAAATATAGAACCTAGGTTTTACATTAAGAATCCAGATAAATTTTTGATGAATAACGTTATAACAATGCACCATAATTATGTACTGAAATATGGTGGCGAAGTTTATCTTAATTAGCAAACAGGATTACTGTTCTAAATGAAGTAAATATATTAAATGAATATATATTTAAAAAAATACAGAAAAAAAAACGAATGCATTAGTTTTAAGAATTAACAACAATTTATATCTCTAACAGGATGATGGACAATGTTTTGAAAACTAATAAATTTTAAATGAGTAAATTTAAATGAAAATGAATTGATTTTATGGGACAGAGAGAGAGAGAGAGAGAGAGAGTGTTCAAACGAATATAATGTGGATAGTTTTTCAACTAACACAATGCATAATTTTTCAACTAAAAATATAAGATAATGTTTTCCAGGTGAGAAAACTAAGCATGAATTAATAAAAACTTCTTTCGAGTACTATACTAAGTCATACTATACTTGCTTCATCCAGTTATAAGCATTAAAACATTTAAAGGGTTTTTCAAAAGGGGCAGCAGATTGGTTACAGACCTAACATATTCCTCTAGAACTGGTATCCCTTTATAGTGCACACTATTTTGGTGGGGATATCAATTATCACAATGTCATTCTGACGCCCATGGTGGTAAGCCTCTGAGATCTGACGCTGCCCAGTTGTACTAGGAATTTGACATCAGCGAAAGCACCCAAGCCAAACAGGCATTCTAATAATTTTTTTAAGAAGTCGAATAATGATACGGCATGGACGCTGCCGATTTTTTGCCTCATAAAAATCCACCGATATGGACCGGGGTTGGACTCGCAAAACTTAGGTGCAGGATGCCAGAGCTTAACCAGCAGGAGCATTTAAATGTCTTTCGAAAGAAATATTTACTTCAAATATCTTTTAACGTATGTGGCAACAAAAATAAAATATAGAATGAAATTAAAAAGCAAAATATGAAATGTGACTGCAGACAACTTCAACAGAGCT
>BMAU01008206.1:0-171851 GCA_019973935.1 Trichonephila clavipes | reverse complement strand
AGTTGTCTGCAGTCACATTTCATATTTTGCTTTTAATTTCATTCTATATTTTATTTTTGTTGCCACATACGTTAAAAGATATTTGAAGTAAATATTTCTTTCGAAAGACATTTAAATGCTCCTGCTGGTTAAGCTCTGGCATCCTGCACCTAAGTTTGCGAGTCCAACCCCGGTCCAAATCGGTGGATTTTTATGAGGCAAAAAATCGGTTCGACTTCTTAAAAATTATTAGAATGCCTGTTTGACTTGGGTGCTTTCGCTGAAGTCAAATTCCTAGTACAACTGGGCAGCGTCAGATCTCAGAGGCTTACCACCATGGGCGTCAGAATGGCATTGTGATAATTGATATACCCACCAAAATAGTGCCGCACTATAAAGGGATACCAGTTCTAGAGGAATATGTTAGGTCTGTAACCAATCTGCTGCCCCTTTGTGAAAAAAGCCCTTTAAATGTTTAATGCTTATAACTGGATGAAGCAAGTATAGTATGACTTAGTATAGTACTCGAAAGAAGTTTTATTAATTCATGCTTAGTTTTCTCACCTGGAAAACATTATCTTATATTTTTAGTTGAAAAATTATGCATTGTGTTAGTTGAAAAACTATCCACAATATATTCGTTTGAACTCTCTCTCTCTCTCTCTCTGTCCCATAAAATCAATTCATTTTCATTTAAATTTACTCATTAAAAATTTATTAGTTTTTCAAAACATTGTCCATCATCCGTTAGAGATATGAATTGTTGTTAATTCTTAAAACTAATGCATTCATTTTTTTTCTGTATTTTTTAAATATATATTCATTTAATATATTTACTTCATTTAGAACAGTAATCCTGTTTGCTAATTAAGATAAACTTCGCCACCATATTTCAGCACATAATTATGGTGCATTGTTATAACGTTATTCATCAAAAATTTATCTATATTCTTAATGTAAAACCTAGGTTCTATATTTTCTAAAACATTATGCTTATAATAAAGCAAGTAATCTAGAATTTAATTATTTTGCTTTTATAAAACTTACCTTTTCCACAGCATCATTTAAAACATTTTTTTAATCCACCATTTATTCATTTTACTTCTGGGATACACTATTCCAAATAAGATGTTATGATTAATCTTCCTTTTTTAATTGCTCTGTTCTTTTGTATGCTTATTAGAATCGAAAATGGGAAATAGGCACTCATGTGCAAGCAACAAATTTTTCCAATAAAACATTAGATTCCTTATCATTGACTTGGGGCATCTAATAGTTTTCTGTCTCCTGGTCTCTTTATTTGCTCATGGATAAAAATTTTGGTATATATCTTGCAATACATATTTTCAATCAGATACTTTAGGACAATGATCCTCTTTTGCAAACAACATGAGGTTGTAATAAAATATTGGCTTCTTTATTATTGTTACAAGGAAATATAAGCGTCAATTTTCTATTCCTAGGATTCACATTGTTTTTTTGCAAAATGCCTTTTTAAACCAGCTCATTTGAGTACTTGTAATTAAATTAAAAGTTTTTTTCATATAGTTAATCATAACATCAAGTATTTTTCTCAGTAGTTCTTTCTAACATTTGAATTACGACTTATTTTTTTGAACTGTATGAGTCCTACAATTACGAACCGAGACTGTGAAAAGCGGCTATACAAGATTCTTTGAACTACATGCTAAATTTATAGAATTGATATTTTAAAGGAAATACAAATTCTTCTCTTTACAAATTATACAAATGTCTCAATTAATCGCACGAGAAACATATTAGATAATGACAAAATGTCAGTCTCTTTATTTTTATTATTAAATTTTGAAGTATCACGTCTTTAATCTGCCGCTTTATTATCTTTACACCAATTGAAATTTCTCCAATTCCGTAACAATTCAATAATTGATATAAGAAGAAATCGTAAGAACTGTTCATTTGAAGGAATGTAAGTATTTTGAAGACACTTTTTTCTTTTTTAGTCCTTCGCGTTTAAGTTTAAAGTATCCCTTAACTTTTTACGAAGTTGTGGATGATGAGACTCCAAAAGTTACTGTTCACAGACACGCAAAACATATACATTTTGTTAATTTAGCAGCGTTTAAGATATTTGTCATGATTAGTGTTCCACACTCAACACACAATCCACTATGTTGCTCTTTATTTCCCATCTAAGTAAAGCTAAATAATTATCACTACACTTTCACCTTTTTTTATTGACGCACAAATATTTGGATGAAGTCATTGATGGAAATACTCGTATATTAGTCATTATTGGTGATTTTTATTTAGAGAAGGTCAATAGTATAGGACTCTTGATGATTTCTTTTCAATTCACTCGTTCTTAAAATTGCATCCATTCTAAAAATTCTATTAGATCAAATAAAATATTTATAAATTTTATCAAAATATACTTTACCAAAATGGTAGTGTGCATGATAGTTATTAAGAGATGAGCGATAATTAACGTCGAACTTTAAAACTACACTAGGTTCGTTTGCGAAGGACCCATTTTTTTTAAACAAAGCCAAATATTAAGGAAGACACTTTGATGGTATATTCAATTCTCTATACAACAGGCCAACTTGAGGATTTAGAGCTCTAGCAAAGCGCGCCAATAGAAGTTATTCCTTCAAAAATGGCACATTGATCCATAAAGGTTCGCCACCCCTGCTTTATACCATCCCTCTTATGTAGTTTCGAACAGTAACATTAATCAGAAATCTAATCTAGCGACACCTTATTTCAGTGCTTCTCAAACTTTCAATGTTTGAGACCCAGTTTTAAATCATAAAAAAAGAAATTTTCATCGCACCCATTTCTCCATACAATAACAACGTATTGAATTCAATAATAATGTACTTTGACGCTAAATCTACGAAACGATTTTAATTAAAAAGCGTAAAAATTACCAAGATAAGTATTAAATTTTGTATATAGTTTTGAAAATGAGAAGGATAGGTGTCACTAGTAATTATTAATATGGTTCTCAGCATTGCAAAACTAATTATCAAATACATTATGCGGTACTGAAGCTTTTATAAGTATATTGTATCAAAGCAAATGTGTGTTATATTTATTATGTCAGAATGTATTTTAATTTGCTTCCTATCAGTAAATTTGTGATTTTTTAAATATTTTCTTTTCGACTTTTCGGTATGCTTGGGGTTCACAGTTTGCGAAACGCCGCCTTATTTGATAGATTTTGTACTTGCCAACATTTTCTCCCTTTCTGTTAGACATTGAAAACTTAAAGTTATAATACACAAGTTTTACTGTTAAGAGGACAATGTTTTCGAAGGAAATTTGAAATGAAGCGGCTAAGAATTTTGTCCCTCCTGAAAGGAATAAACAACAAAATACCATGAAAACTAACGAATTGATTACAGAAAAATGTCTTTTAAATTAAATTAAATCATATAAAAGAAAAGTGATTGATTTTAGACTATTTGTATAAATATTTTC
The DNA here is from genome assembly GCA_019973935.1 of Trichonephila clavipes. Taxonomy (NCBI): domain Eukaryota; kingdom Metazoa; phylum Arthropoda; class Arachnida; order Araneae; family Nephilidae; genus Trichonephila; species Trichonephila clavipes. The sequence continues at coordinate 168,407 of BMAU01008206.1, read as the reverse complement.
CAGTTGCACTTTTTCTTATTCTTGTGTGTAACAATATAAAAGTTCTGTAATTATTAGATTTATTGAATTTATACCAGTAACGCTTAATTGTCTTTGGCATACACATATTAAAATTAACTTCTACTTATTACGAAAATCCTAAAATTGTGTTAAATGTGAGGATGACAAATATGACCTAAATAAGAACTTTGGAAAATTTCGATTTACTTTAAGCCTAATAAAAGAAAATAAGGATGCAATATGAGCTACAGTAATTATGGACCAGAAGATTTATTCGGAAACTTTGCTCTCTCAGTTTAATTAATATTTATTACTATATTTAACAACAAATTATAATAATTACTGTAATTAACTGCTCTCCTTATAAACTGAAATAAGTTCTAATAATTTTGCTACGTTTTCTACTTACAACTATGTTATTAAACAAAGGATTCATGAATCATATAACATTTGAGCTTTTACATATATAATGGGAAGCTAAGATTGAAGAGAATATGAATTATTTATTACGCGAATAGAGTTACCTTTTTATTATTCATGGGATATATCATTCAGAATACACATTGCTCAGTTCTTCTTGAAGGACAGTAAAAGGAACGTTTATTTAAGTTATTTAGTAATGATTTTCTGAGATGTACCATTTGCGATTCAGCAATTAAAAACACGAAAGATTGAAATTATTTAACTTAAATAATTTTTCCCTGAAAAGTCTAAAAGGGATGTTATCATTTATTAATGTAATCAAGATGTATAAATGAATGAATTAATAATTATTCCTTATAAATAAGTTCATTTGATTATCGTCAAATAAAGCACTTTTTAAAAAGCAACGCAAGCAGTGTAAAATTTTATTTCTGTAGTTAAATATCAAAAAGATTTAATGTATCCCGTTCTAATCACAAGTGTATACTTTAAATATTGACATTAAGTGGAAAAAAGGGAAATAAATTAAAATCATTAATTAGTCTTGTAATGTTTAAGAAATCAAAACTAGATTGCATAAAACAAATACGTATAATTCAATGGTCTCAATAATTTTTATAAAATACAATTGGCGATACTGCAGAATCCTTTTTAATATAATTTCCAAAGAAAATTGATTAAAATGGTTACGTAAAAATATTTTTAATATATAATATGAGAGAGAGAATATAAAATATTCATCAAATGTATTTAAATGTATGGAGATTTTTTTTGTCGTTATTGATCCTAATTATTACAAACTTGTATTTAACTTGCAATGTAAAATGTTTGGGTGGAATCTTGCAACTCAATTTTGAAGCTGATGTCTTCAGACGATTGAGCTGAAATTTTGTATGTACGTTTAATTTACATAACAATAAATGTTCTGATCACTTATATTCCGATATCGCAATTAGTTAACAATATATTAATTGAAAACATTTTACCCCTGTTAGCTTTTTATTCTGCCGAGAAGCTTATCGGATTGAGCTTAAAGAATTTCCTATTTTTCGACCTTTTTTCAAAAACCATCTTATTCTTATTATCAAACTGAGACAAAAAATAATTACCTCATCGGAAAGATCACTTATTTTGCCACGAGATGGTATAACTTATCAAAAAATAATGTTTTCTATTTTTTATATTTTTTCCAAAATGAGTCAAAATCGATGCATTTTCTTGAAAATAATATGTAAATCATTCCGTATGAATTTTTTTTCATGTTATTAAATCGATATTCTACACTCAGAAAGTCCAGGCTTTTCACTTTTAGAAACAGTGATTTAAAAAATAAAATGCCTAAAACTTTTTTTTACGATTATTCAAAAATACTTAAATTTTTAATAAAACTTTTAAATACCTCGTCATTTTTGAATATAATCGCTCGAAAATATTTTTTTGTTTGAAGAATAGTATTATCCAAATTTTGCAAAACAATTTTAAAAAAATCGCTTAAAATTACGGATATAAAAAATTTGTGTTTTTCGTTTTTAATATAGTATTATAGTAAAAGCAATAAAAAAACGAGTTTTATTATTTTTATTAATTTTGCTTCGTCCAATATTTTTTGTCTAACAGTATTTATCCTCCTTTTCATTGTCCTCTTGCTGCGGCCCGAGGGAAATATCTATCATAAATATGTGGCCTGGCGGGAAAAAAGGTTGAATACTCCTTAGCTGGACTGTTCAAAATTAACCGGCAAATGACCTTGCCACAATAATGCGTTGAATGAGGTTAACAGAATGAGAAGCCTCTGTCCAGTGATATTTAAAAAGTAAAAAAAAAAAAAAAATTAAAAAACAAGCGTTTATTTAAATGCCCTAAAAAGAATAAAATGAACTTTTTTTTAAACCTTTTTTTTTTTGTCATCAACTTAATAAAGTCGTTACACAATTTATGATATAAAAGCTTGTCGCGAGATTTACCTGCGTAGCTAACCAAGCAAATTTAAATAACTTGATCTGATTGATTTTAATTTTTTAAATATTCAAACTAAGTAATTTTGAGTACTTAAATCCTACGTATCTTTCTGTATATATTTAAGATTGCATATCACAATAAAAAAGACCAAATTATGGAAAATGGCGTTTTCGAAAGCCTATTTGATTAGGAAATTTGACTTCAAATTCTAGATCTGATATCTAAATATTGTCAGATATATCTGACTTTTTTGAGTGTTAACAGTCTCAAACCTTATTCCCTTACAAACTTGGAATGTTTTTTCTCACAATTTTATGTTTGTTGATGCAAGTGTTGACTATTCCCTAAGCTTTTTTTTCTCCCCTGTTCAAGATATGGTCTTGAAATTCTTTGTAGATACTTTGATATACAGAATACTTTAAAAGTTAGTACAAGTTACTTTTTAATGCCAAAGTTAATATCTCTAGAATATACATATTTTTAGAGTTTAACAAAAAAATAAATAGCAACATTCAATGAAGTTCAAAATTTTAATTAAGTAGTGGCTCTTGTTCTCAAAAGTACAGAAAAAGGCAAATAACTAAAATAATTGTGAAAGAATTGTAGATTGAGTATTTTATAAAAATACAAATCATTATATATCACATCAAATTTACTGGGTATTCCATAATGTTGTATGACAACGTATTTTTTTTTTAAATTATTGTTATCTAAATCCTAATTTTAAACTTTCGATTGTATACAAAACATTCTTATTGTCCTTATCACTCGATTTCAAAAGGGCTTGAATTTCTAAAATGGAAGTATATTGATTTTTTACACCCTTGAGATGATTTTCAAAAACCTGTTGCTTGTGGATTTCTACTTAACAAAAGAAACATGTTTTCCAAAATTCAGTTCTGTAAACTTAATAGTTTCACAGATCTCATGATGAGTGGGGGAGTATAAGTCACTTTTATTTTAAATATTTTTTTAAATATTAATAATACTAATTAGATTTTGAAAAATAATAAGAACTTATTGAACTCTTTGTGACTTTCTTTTTTCTCCATAAGCAATTTCATACCATAGTTTGAAAAAAATTTTCTTTAATATTACTTGTTTTTAAACAGAGATACTGTATTGCTTTAAAATAATATTTATTGAAGAACGATCTGCTTATTTTATAAACTTTATTCCAATTTGCTCTTCAGGTAAGTACAGTATAATATAAAAAGTAAGTTTAATGTATCTATCCAATAGCTCGAAATTTAAATAATCAATTGATTGCTAAAATTAATCCTATTTAAGGTATACTAAGAATAACTAACCAGATTAAATAATCAAAATGCATCCATCTGTAATCTCGAAAAGATTAACAGACATTCTAAATTTGAGTCTCTCTTGAAACGGATGCTCCTCTCTTTGATAGGCAACTTGAATCCAAATTTCAATGAGGTTTGTTCCGAGAACTTCTTAAGATGATGATCGCTCTCAAGGTAAATTAAAAAATATATATGCCTGGGTCTAAAGAATGAATTGTGCTAACTAGCTGATTGAATCTATAACTCTCAAGCTAGAATTGAAAATCTCAGTTTATACAGCTATCTAATATATATCAATTAACTTTCTTCTCTTTATCTTTCACGCATTAACTGCTATACATTTATACTAATCTGAAAAGTTTGTTTTTACTGTATGTATAGATGGTACTTAAACTTGAAAAAAAAAATTAAGAATATTGCCTCAAATGCCACTTTGAGAGACAGCTTACTAAAATGTGTATTTGAGGTTACTTTTCATCTATTTTTCTCTTTCTTTCTAAACGCTGTATATTGAGTGCTTTAAAAATTTCGAATGTATATATATGTTTCAATTATGAAGTTTTATGTAAATAATACATTAAATATTTTAGAAAAAATATAAAATTATCAAATTAATATTATGAATTTATAAAACTATGATTATAAATATCATCTATATTTATTACATGCAAATGCTATTATTGCTCCATTCACTAATGATTTTCACCAGTTAAACGATTTGGCTACATAAAGAGATAAATACTAAAAATATTTAAGGGATATAGCGAGCATTTCCAATGTTATTTGCATATAAGTTTCAGAACATGTTACATTTTAAAGCTAATAAATTATAGTGAATTATTAAAATGTTAAAAAAGTCTAAATGATATGGATTTCTTAACAAATTTTAATACAAGTTCTTAAATTCCACACATACTCTAAGATAATTTCTTATATATATAACAAAACCTGAAAAATGCAGTCACACATTAATGTAAACATAATGCAAAATCATCAGCCATCTTACTTTTTTTTCATTATAGTAATATTATCAATTGAAAAGAATGATTATCTGATTTACAAGAATTTGTATATTTGCACGATAAGGATGCGATTAAATCACTGTTCCTTTTCCCGCCTTGCAATTCATTAAAACACATTATTTTACATTTGTGTTTCAATAAAGGTGTCAAAACATAAAATTCCGATGCTAGAAAACCGTCTTCAAATTATTGCTTAACAGAAATGTATCGTCGGAAAAATCAATTAAATAAACGAGGTAAAACACTGCATTGACAAACTCTAGTATAGGCACACAATAAAATACATTAAGAGATGTCTTAATAACCATTTATCTTGTAGAGCAAAATAGACTTTCATGAGATTTAAGGTACAATAAATAACAAAAGCTTTTTGGTGATCTTGATCCGTTAGAATCAATGACCTGACTCAACTCCACTGCTGTTGAAGAAGGGTTTTGATCTGTTTCTCATGTCACCACCCTGCGTTCTTTAAGTAGATTTTGCCTAAAATAGGGGTCAATAGAAATGAGCAAGTTCAAAAGAAATTGATTTCCTAAATCGGATACATTTCAAGAGCTTCTGGATAGCTTTATAAACATTTGGGGATAGTATCATAGAATACCAAAATGTTAAGAGGTTAATGGTAATGCAAGGAAGAATAGAACAAATAGGATAGAAATATTACTAGAAATTCACAGTACTTTCTGGATTAAAAAACGAAGCAAGTATTTTTAAAAGACAATAATACATAAATATGAAGCATATGGAAACATTTTTTAATTTACTTTTTTATAAATACTACGAGCTCGTTAAAATTAAAACATGCTGTACGTATTTTAGAAAATTAATGAGTGTTTAAGAAAAAGGTTTGAAAATCTCTGAAAAAATACAAATACAAATTTTCTCATTTCATAAATAAAAAATTGGAGGAGAAACCACAGCGATTTATGATCATTTCATTAATGTTCAATTGAATTTACTATGGAGCAAAATATAGAGTGAACTAAACTGTCTCCTAGTGGACCAATAACGATTACAAAGCTAATCTTTAATGAACACAGTAGTGTTGTGTATAATTTTGACACGAGTGAACAAGCATATTAAAAAATAAATCATTGTATTTCCTCTCTCTCTCTGGTTTCTTTATGCCTTAAATATTTGTAAGGTAGAAATTATCTGAGGTTATTCTTAGATTCTTTATATTTTTTGCAAGACAACTCCGCTAATTTAAAATCATTTTTTATTCATTAGTTAATTTCAAATGTTACAGCATATAACTAAATTATTAAGAATATTCAATTGTATTTGAAGTTTTAAAAATTAGTCAGTCAATCCCCTTGTAAAATATACTCTTGTATAATAAAGTTTTTATATATTTAAAATTAGGATTAATTTTTCTTTAATAATTATTTGGTAATGTTAGCCATATCTTCAATACTTCCGAATATATTCCTTTGTGTTTTCAATTGCTTAAAAATCTTAAAATAGCTTTATCTACGAGCACATTTAAATAAAATATTTCAAGAATCGTCATACTATAAAATTAATGTATTGGATAATTTATTAATCCTTTACAGAATGTTACACTTCAAAGGTGTTTAATCCCGTAAGGGAACCCAGGACATCATGCTCATTCAAGCCATCGATTTTTTAATTTTAGTATTAAAAAATGGTGCATATTTTTTTTATCTAAAAATGTATAACGCTTATATGTTCGTTGATAAAATAACCTTAAAAAATGAAAAAAGTAATTGACAAAAATGTGAACAAATTTTTACAAATGTTTAAATGTGTTTTTTTTTTCACTTTCTTCCAAAGCATATTTATTTATTATTTTTTTTTTTTTGCTTTTAGGTACACTATTTATAAAAAAAAACTATTGCACTATATGGTTCCAACTTACTTATTTTTGTATGCAGGATACCTGTGCATATAATTAACCTATTTTTTAGTATAAGTAGTATATAGTTTTAATAATAGTATATAGTTTTAAACGCAAATTTTCAAAATAATAAAGTTTTGTAATTTTTTTAAAGAAACTATCTTAATATTTTACTGAGAAAGTAGGCTCACTTTATTTTGTGCATTGTTTTATATATGAGCAAAAGAGTATTTTACATATATAAGAGATATTATTTTTAAAAAATAGTACCTAAACATATGCTTGTACTGTGTAATCTCAAAAATTACGTCCAACTTAAATTAAACAGAAAAAAAATTACCTAAAAAATTCGCTTTGTATTTCTATAGAATGATGAAAACATCTTTATTAACACTAGAAGAAAAACTGAGACTTAATATAGTATAAACCTATATAACCAAAGCAGTCAAAATGACTGTATTGTGAAAAAATGATTAATGTCTATATTAATTTGTTCAAAAAATTAACTTTTAATATCTTTTATATTACTTACAGTCATATAAGAAGTTAATAGTAAATATTAACAATAAAAATGTATTTCACATGGAAAAAAATATTTTCTAAAAAATTCTAAGAAATTGTGCATTATATATGTAATTGTTTTTCTAATTGAAATTAAAAAGCAATCAAAATGTCTTCCTTGGGCAATCTAGTATCAGGTGAAGAAAAAAATATATGCTCTGTTTGAAATGTTTAAAGATATATGTCCCATAAGCAAAAAGTCTTATTTTTCGCATTTTATTCTTTCGACCATGCCTTGGTATCCTTAACACTGACTACCCCCGTTCTTTTTTAACGTTCACTATAAGCACTTATTCGGATACATGCCATAGTTTTAGATGCAGTTTTTCTTTCAAAATTTGAATTATATTTTTAAAATAAAAAAATGTTAGAGCATTGCAAAATATTAATTCATCCTTGCATATATATTTAATTGATCAAATTAGTATGTATGGTACAATGAAACACACATATTTTCTTTAAAAAAAAGTTTTAAGGAATATTACCTAATATTGTTCCATCTAAGTTTGTTTACATAATTTTGAATAATTTATATTGTGCAATTTATCTTTCCTTTCATTATTTATTCAGTAAGATTGTATCATTTCTGCGGATCACAATTCTTCTAGCGATTCTTGGTTTAATTTCAAAAAATTGTAAAATAAATATGAGAATAATTGAAACACAATGTGATTTTTTTATTTTGTATACAAATATGTTATTAGATACATTTCATATAAGATACTAATATTGTGAGCAAAGCAGCTGATAGGATAATAAATTGAGAAATTTTGAAAAAATTTCTTAAATTCAATTTTCTTTTGGAATTTTTTAAAATTCTAATTGTGTTACATTTATTATTACTTGTATGTTTAACTCAGTGTGTTAGACGTACTTAATTTATTTCAGAGAGCTTAAAAAAGGGCTGGATCTCACGATACTTTATAGTTCAATCTTCCTATAATGTATTCACTTGTTCTATAAACTAGAATTATTTGATTATATCTAGTTAAAATACCTACTAATGTAAATTTTTAGAAAATGAAATTTAGTATCATGTATACATTTAATATCCTTAACACACCAATTACAAACAGCCACCTAAATTCTATTCAATTTTTTATTTACATTTTATTTGGAAATTTACTAAATCCCCTAGCTGTGTGTGTTCATTTCCTGAACTATAATGGTCTGATAGAGTCTAATCCCCATTAGCCACTATAAGTATGTGCAAACGGAACTACCTGGAAATGATTTTAGTATAGTAAGATCTTATATGTAATAAAATATTATATATATATATATATATATATATAAATGCATTACATAAAATTCCTTAAAATCAGCGTTTACCTAAGCTCCAAAGCGACTTTAGGAGACATGGAAAAAACAAACAATCTTCCTCTTTCAACTTAGGCTACACTATGTCATTAGAAAGCTTGTTGCAATATATCTTTTCTGGGTTTACTCAAAAGAGTATTACACAAGCATTATCCCTATGCTCTGCCATAGAGTCAAATGAGTTTACATTTAATGGTATATAATTCCCCAAGGTTATATAGCGCTAAACATTGAATATTTGAGAATTGTTGTTATTAGAGCTAAAGAGTTAATAATGCTTCTATTAAACAATTAAATTTTGTCTAGTTATATTTTAGAGTGAATTTTTTTACGTAAAATAAAATCATTTTATCACAAATTATGCATCTTGATAAGATTATATCAACCATATACATACAACTCATTCCAAACTTTATATATGCTTATTTTGTATTAAGCCCCGTATTTTGGTGACTTTGATTAATCCTACCACCATTATAAACGAGTGATTCTCAAATGGGATGCAGTGTATGTAAGATGGCTTCTAAATCTGTTCTATTTAAACAATGTGTGTCCACGTATACTACAGAAAACTCTTGCTAAATCTAATTTTATTTCGCAAAGACAGAGAATGTATTGTGCTGGCAGAATTAACTCCAGCTCTAATAACTAGACGTGTACATTTAATAAACATCCTAATACATTTAAATTTTGTGTTAACATAATATTCAATAATAAAGTGTTAGCATAATATTGCTAGCATTTTAAACATTATTTCTAAGGGTAAGTAATTGCTCTAAAAATTGTTATATGCATGAGCAGATTAAAACTGAATATATAAGCATATGAAGTTCAATATAACTACGATTTTAAAAAAGAAATATGAATACTCATTAATATAAAAAGAAAAGAATATTTTGCGTGCTCAATTTATACAATTGTACTTCATTTATGCCTTTTCAATACAGGATTTAGCAGCAAAGTTCGCAGAATAAATCTCAGAAGGTCTTTACGCCTTCAACAACACTCAGATACAATTATCGGTGTCTAAACTACACACAAGCACACACACACACATATATATATATATATATATATATATATATATATATATATATATATATATAAATGTTGTGTTGGTTTGTGTATGCGCGCATAACTCAAAAAGTTCTGCATGGATTAATCTGAAATATTGACACAACGTTGCATTTGTCTCTGGTCAGGATCTTATGTACGTTTTATTTCGAAATTCTCTCTAATTTTTTTTTAAATTTAATTTTTAAGTGATTTTTTCGTGTTATGACGTCATACGACGTCACGATTCGCTCTGAATGCGAAAATTTAAACTTTACGCTTAGATTTTTCCAAATTATTGTATAACTCTTCTATGGTTATGTTTATGCGTTGTCATATTTATCTATTTATTGTCCTTTGATACGTAATTGGGATTATTTTTCGAATAAATCATTTTTTAAAAATTATTCTTTCAAGAACTCAAATTTTGTTTTGTAGGTATGGCAACCGTCAGATAGAATTATCGCGGGAGGTTTACAACTTTGATTAAATTCTACATCGTGTTTTTCCTGTAATTTTAACCTAAATTTATTTCTTTTTTCTAAGCGAAAATGAAACTAACATAATTCACTTCTGTACGCTACTTATTTTTCTACCAAATAGTTTCCGTCAACCATTTACCTGAAATAAACAGACGTAGCCAAATGCCGCGATATAACATTCAATGTCTGGAAACAATATTTTTTTCCCCCTTGGAGATATTTTAATTTGACGAAATTATATAATCGACAGAGTTTTTAATAAGAATGTTTTTTTTTTCTTTTTTAGACAACTTTTTAAACTTCCTTTGATTCTTACGCATTATCGCAACAATCGCCAACTTTAATGATAACTCGCAAAGTTGGCCATTCCATTTTCGCAGATATTGTACGCGCGGAATTGGCAATCGTGCTTCGTTTTATGCAATATCGCTAATAGGTTGCGATAATACGTAAGTACCTTTCATTGGATGTTAGTATTGAAATACAAATGTTTAAACTAAGATTTTCTGATTTTGAGTCATCAAAATATTGCACCTTATTTTGTTTTTCATTGCTTTATAAGATTATAACCTTCTTAAACAAATTCCATTAGTAATTTGTTAAAAAAAATACTTGAAGTTATTGTTTGCTTTTGTCTGGGACGTAGAGCTACCGCTGTATCAATGATGCAGGAGCCCCAACGAAAGTTATTACAATTCCACTTACATGGTGCTCATATCTGAAAAAGGGCCACAAAGGAATTCGGATACAAGGCCCACTCAGAGCTGTTTTTTAATTTAATATGTTTTTCTTTAAACCTTCACTTTAACTGCAGTCAATCGGCTTGAGTACATAAAATTGTATTGCAGAAACTCGAACTTAGGTCATCATACTGGCCAAGCAAACACAGTGCGAGGGATATATGCTGATCAAATTAGAGTAGGCATCAGTGAATGAGCAAAACAGTCAGAGGGTTCAAATACATGTTGAGGAAGCAGTTGGTCATAAGATTGTAATTATTTTTTCAAATTATACTTTTGCGTTGATAAAGATATTTCAGCTCTTTTTATGTCAATTACTGTTAGTATTGTATATCATTTTTCAATTTATTTTTAAACGCAGGATATTTACTTTGGATAATTTTTATATATACAATACTAAATTTAATTCTGTACTCTATGTGTTTAGCGAGTAGCATACCGATTAAAATCTTCCACCTACCGTAAAATCCGGCATACAACACGCACTTTGAACACAAAAAATAAGATCGAAATTTACGGGTGTGAGTTATACGCTGGGTATAAAAATGAGGGCTTTAAAAATTAAAAAATAAATGAGCTTAAAAAAGGTAAACTTCTAAATATTTCGAAATACTATTTATTTAAAAGATATGACATTCTTATTGAACTTAAAAGGTGGTAGTTCTAAAAATATACTATTTTTGCAATTGCTTAGATAAACACCTTGAATAAATCGCTACTATAAACATAACAGCATCGCATTTCTACATTTCAGGTTTCTTCGTAAAAAAGGGGTGCACGTTATATAGCGAATATACCTAAAATTTAAAAATTGCTGCTTGAAAGTATGGGTGTGCGTTATATGCCGGACTTTATGGTATTTTATCTTTCTCCAATGAATCTAAATTAAATTAATATATAATTTTTTATGGTACTTATATTTTTTCTTTAGTCGGCCATTTACATAAAATCAAAAGACATCGCCAAATACTGCAATATGCATTGTATAAGGGAAGAACATTCTATGCCTGTTTGTGCACAATAATAATACTTTTTTGCACTTGGTAGTGAATTTTTCCACGAAATAGTTATTGAAGTTTTTAATAGTTGGGGCAATAACATTAGACTCACGAAATATCTATTTTGTGTAATTTCAAAATTTTATTTGGTGTTACTGTGAAATATAAATGGAAAAATTAAGATTTTCTGATGTATATTTTGTTTGTTTTGATATTTATGTGTTATCGCAACCATATTGGCAACATTAGCACTTAATTGCCAATTCACCGTGTATGATGTGAACAAAATCGGCGTTGATATAGTTGCAACAGTACCCAAGAACCTTTGTTTGCAACTTTTTTGGTGATTTTATCAAAATGATAATTTGTTGTTAATAATTGGTTTTTGATAGCTTTTTATCATTTAAGTTTGTTATAGCTGGCTAGCTGTATCCAATCATGTTTTCCTGTGGCTCAGTCTGGTTAAAAAGAAAGAAAAGAGAAATCACACATTTCTAGTATCTTTAACCACTTGCACTTGAGGTATGATTTTTTTTATAAAAAAATGTGGAAATATGCATTAAAACATTTCTAAACAGATTTCATTTGTAATTTGTTAGCAGAATACTCCCAAGTTATTATGGTTTTTTTGTCATGTTATGAATCTAAAATTATTCGCATTGTCTCCATAGAAGAGGTGCCAAGTTTGAAAACAAATTTAAAATGACTCTTCTTGAGGTGAAAGGGTTAATTTTACAATGCTTATGAGTAGACATTTTGTGTTGCTTCATTGTCTGTATGTATACAGAAATTGTCTGCTGTGCCTACTTTAGAGGAGTAGTTGTTGTTTTTCAACACTTCATGAATCACTTAATGTATAACTTTATAATTAGCGTTTCACTAATAGGATTGACCTCTATGTGGTAGAGAACTATAGCTATATTTACGTCTTTATTTAATCTTCTATACCCTGAAAATAAGCTTCATGAAAAGCAACAATCAACAGACTGAAGTGCTTTGCCTACAATTTTCCAAAAATTGGTTGAGGTTACCAAAAATCGCTAACCTCAGGAATTTTGTTTTTTTGTTTAGTTATTTCGGTAACTAAAAGCTTTTAGTAAAGAATAATTCGTGTTACGTAATATGTTATTTTGTTGTTCATCTTTTTTTTAAACTGAATCTTCATTAAAGTTTAAATAATTTCCCAATTTTTCTGCATACCATCCGAAATTTTTCACGCATCACCAGTTGGTGACTGCTGCTCTGTAACACACATCAGTAATTATTTATTAGCATCACTGTAACAAAATTGGTGCCATGTGTATCGTACCTTAATATTTAAACAATAAAGAGAATCTAACATTTTTTTTATGAGAAAAGAAATGGAGGGAAAATGTTGCAATTTGCATGGCGGTAATTTGGCTGCGGTGATGCTAATATTTAAGTACACAGATAACAAATAATTGTCCATGTGAAAAGCTGTCTGTGTCTAGATATAAGCCACTCTGTTTTAAAGATAGGCCCTTAACTTAGTTGATAACAATTGCTAATGCTAATCGATTTGTGAATTGCAAAGATACTCCATCATTATCAACACTTTGTCATAGTTTTCTGCTGCAAAATCTATGTTTATATTGGAATTTTCTTGGTGTATTCAATTAAATATGCCTTCAGCCTCTCATTGCGTTGGATTTGAGCTGTGTCAATTGATGCACGTTTAAAGTTAAATATTTCATTAGCATTTTTCTTTTTGTTCCTGATTTTCCGTTTTTTTAATGTTTTGAAATTTTATATGTTTTTGTTTTAATTTTCTTTTCTTTTTAAATGTAGTTTTAAGTTTTTAAGAAATTTTATATGCTTTGTTTGAATTTTTTTTTCTTTTTAAAGCAGTCAATTGGCTTCAATAGATAAAAATAATGCCTTGCAGGAAATCAAACTTAGGTTGTCATACCTTCAAGGCAAAAGTACTACAATGAGTGTAATTGCACATCAAACTGAGAAAGAATGGATATCAGTAAACAAGAAAAGCAGACAAAGAATGTCACAAACACAGGCTGAGGGCGCAGCAGAACAACATGCAGCCAGACTTGAGGATGCACATTTGCGAGCACATCATTCGTGTTTTACAACATCAGAAAGATGTTAACCAGAAACAGCACATCTGCGTCTAACATGACTTTGTGGTGAGCAATCACACAATAACAGTCACTTTGCATTCTGGTACAACCCAGTGGAAGATTCTAGGTTCAGGCAGCATGTTCTCATTTACACAATGATGGAAGTGTATCCTTATTGCAATGTTCTGGAATTTAAGGGAGAAACCAAAGGAAGGTTTTGTACCACTGAAAAAATTAAACTGCCTCAACTCGGAGAACAACAAAGCCATTACAAATTTTGCTTGCTAGATATACTGCGGAATCAAAACATTTCCTATATAACATCAGGAAATACAGTTCGTTTCCAAGTGACATTGTTTGGGTAAAATATGCATTTGTAAACGCACCTCTGATTTAATAAAAATGTCCATAAGCATTGTAAAACAAACCCAATTCCCTCAAGGAATCCAGAGTAGAGCCATTTAAAATTTATCTTCAAACTTGAGGTCTCCACTTTAAAGACAATGTAAATAAATTTAGAGAGGTTCATAACATGACATAAGGACAAAAATAAGCTGTAATAACTTCAAGCATTTGGTTAACAAATTATAAATATCCGTCTAGGGAAAAAAAGTTTTTCGTATATATATTTATACATTTTTTTTATAAAAGATCATAACTGCAATGTAAATTATTTAACATACTAAAAATATGTCCTTTCTGCTTAACAAGACTGAGCCACAGCAACGCGTGGCAGGGTACACAGCTAGTATATATATATATATATATATATATATATATATATATATATATATATATATATATATATATATATATATATATATATATATATATATATATATATATATATATATATATATATATATATATATATATATATATATATATATATACATATATATATACATATATATATACATATATATATATACATATATATATATATACACATATATATATACACATATATATATACACATATATATATACACATATATATATATATATATATATATATATATATATATATATATATATATATATATATATTTCTCTATAATTTTGTTCTTCATGTTCAGCTTTTATATTTTTATTATGCTATTTCTTGTTACGTTCATTATCTATTATTTCTTGTTTTTGATATATAATACATATTTCTTTTATATATATATTATGCATTCATTTGGCTGCTTTGCGCCTATCTATGTATAAATCTATTTACTAATGAGATTGTTCAGTTATGGATGTAGTCAATATAGAGTATGTTTGCTTATAGCGAATTTTGAAATCGGTATTAGATTCAAAATCTTCTCTATGAATGTTTTTCTTTTATTAAGTTTAATATGGCTTTGTTCAATTTCCTTGTGTGTTTATCTTGTTTATATAAAAATATTATGCCAACTTCTGATTTTGTGCCTATAAAGTAATCGTGGATATGTTGTCTATGAGTGGATTAGATTTTTTGGAGTTATTGCTCATTGTTTCACTTTATATTATTGTGATTGAAAAATTTTTTGCTAATGATATTTTATTTGGGTCTTTTCAATGTACCATCAACTTTTAAATAACTATGAATTTGAAAAATAACAAGTTTTATGCGACTGGCAATTTGTTATACCAGGGTATGACATTGCTCGGTGGTACAGTATAATGGTATCTGTACCATCGTCATCCATTTACCATTTTAGGAGCCCTTATATAGAGATTTGGTATATATTTAGGTATGGCTTTAGATAGTTGTGGAGATGGGCACAAAAGTTCTGAATTGGCATATAAAAAAACTATAATTTTTTTTAAAAAATCCAAAAAAATGTGTGAATTGTTTTCATAATCAGATTTTTTTTGCTTACTCTTCTGTTTCTAAACATTGTCGTGTTAGAATTTTTAAAACTCGAATTTTTTGGAACTCTAAATATAAGAATTTATCTCGTACAGCAAAACGAAATATTCATGTTTTCGATTGTATAGATAAAAATCAAAGAGATAAGGGTTTTAGTAACATACTGGAAACTAGGCTTTAAAGAGATATCCATGTTTTAGAACTAAAATTTAGATCTTGCACTGATAAAAGATGCAAGGCGTGCAGCATGATGAGTGGGGAACAGTTGGATATGGATGCAGGTTATATATTTTGTAAGACTTTTAACTGTGTTTACAAAATGACATGCAACATATGTAAATTCGCTTACATAGGTCAGACTTCAAACACTATCAATATTAGATTAAATCAACATAGGTCTGATACAAGGAAATTTGATTGCAACAAAAACCAGGCTAAGATTGAGATAGGACACTTTCATAAACATGGATTCAATAACATAACTGTACATATACTTAGAATAGTGCCGATTATGGTTCGAAAATTTTTATAGGTTCATTTAGATCATATTATCCTTATGGTTTGAATGTTATCTGAAAAGGTGAAAGTGTCTTACTAACTTTTAAACAAAAATCCAAGGATTCATTATATATTCCGAATTTTGATAAATCTATTCATAATAGTAATAATATTCGTTTAGCGAGAATTTCAAGAGCTAAACGTAGAAAAAGAGTTACTAGAGACATGTCAACCCTCAAGAATTCTATGTTAGAATTAGCTGTTAAATTTGATGATAACTACAACACAGGCTTAATTAAATCGTTTATGTTTGTCATGAATAAAACTGAAATTAAAATTATGACAGATATTTTAAGCAGATATAAATTTCGGGATTCTCATGGTATGCATATTATTCGAGACCTTAATAACTATTTAGTACAAAAAATGAATATTAAGTTAGATGCAAATGAAAATTACTCTACAGAATATTGTACATTTTTATTTATGAATAAATCCTTTAGCAAAATTAATTTTTCAACTATATTTCAAAAATATCAATCCTTTTTTCCTATTAAAAATATTATTATTAAAAAGGCTTTAAAATACAACAAGAAACTTGGTAGATTTATATTTAATTATAATCAAGTCTCTGAGCTGCTAAGTTCAGAATCATGTAAATGCAATCTATATCGAGACTATATTGATGATTATTATCAGCACGTTGTCACAGGAGACCTTAGCATCGGGAAAGATGATTTGTTAAGAAATTTTATGGAAAAAGGTACCGGTTTTAGACTGATGATCAAAAAAAATAAATCTAACGTTATGAAACAAATCATAAAATATTTAGATAAATTCTACCTTAAAATTGCAATTAAATACGGAATGCCGATTGAAGCTTCCAATCAATTTAGATTGTAGCAACAGAAATTCGGGAATTAGATTTCACTGTTGAAAATGAAATTATGTATAAAGATCTTAAATCATCAATAGAAAATATCAAAATGACTTTGTAAACTCGTGAGTTCTTTTCCGACCGTGTTCGAATTGTGACAAGAAAATAATTGCAGACAGGATTTGGTCCCACTGTTTATTCCATACCTTCTATGGGACATTTCTTAAAATAAAGAATATATCGAGATGTTACAAGATTAAGATACATCGTCAGCCGTGTCTAATTTTCACGACCCCCGGCTTTCTTTGCCACCCTCTCTTCTCTCCCGTTCCGACCTTTTTCTCCCCGTAGTTGCCAATCCTCTTCTCTATATCGTCTCTCGTTCGACCTGTTGCCAGGTGCAGGCAGCGGTTCTCTTAATTTTTTGTAAAATTTGCCCCTTTATTTGGCTGATTTTACCATATCAACTTAAGGAACAGAAAATTCACAAACCGTGACATAGAAAATCAAAACAGAACACACAATAATTGCAACAGTCAAAAGTCTTGATGATTGTTCTAGTGAAAGTTCCTTAATACAAACATGAAATAATATTAATAGTTCACCCAATTGAAATAAGTGACTATGTTCCCAGAAAGATCTAAACTGTAATGGGATTGCAAACAGATACATGGAAAACACATTATACAAAAAAACAACACTAAATATATACATTACAGTTTTTATCTTAATCTACAATGTTTATTTCATTAACTCATGAATGAATGCTCAATGAGTTCACTAAATCTATATTAAGTACACAGTAAACTTTTCTACGGCTCTAATTTGCCTTCGGCCAGTATTTCCGACCCAACCCATCCAATACAAAGTTAATTCGCTTTACGATTTTCCAAATTTGCATCAGATCTATATCGACTATTCGAGATATAACAAACTGCTCTAACGTTCTTAAAACCTGAGCCGTTAAATTACATCCATAAATAATGTATTCAATCTTAAACCTCACTTTTTTAGTCATGCAAATTCCAAACGACATAAAGCATGCGACATAATTCTTCGTGAGAGAACGACAAAAATACCACTTCCACAAATCCAGTACCGTGACCACGATGCTGCGCTATTCTTTTCTACAAAACCTTCCCTTTTCAACAAAAGATAAATCCCTGTTCTCGAAAATATCTTTAACAAAGCTTCACGGGTTGCCTTCGCACTGAGACTAGTCACCGGCCTAGCCTCGCCCCACCTAGTGTGCTGATCAACCAGACATAAAATATATTTATGTCCCTTTAAATTTAGGATCAATTGGAAGCTATCAGATCCATATTCACCACCTGAAATGGCAAAGGCCTTGCCATGGGTGATCGGTCTTTAATTCTAACCGATTGTGCTGACATTCTTTACATGACTCACAAAAATTTCTTCACATCGGCCCTCAGACCCTCCCAAAGAATACTTGATTCGTTCAATCGTCTTTTCTTGGGCCCCATGTGACTAAACACTGAAGTATGCGCTAGTCTCAACACCTAGTTCTTCTGCACTTCGGAATTACCAGTTGCCCAATACTCTCCCCGAATTTTATCCCTACGAAATAGATACCCATCTACTTCGTAGTAACATAGCCTTCCTTAGCATACTTCAAGCCAATGCTAACTCGGCTATCCTGTTCGGAACGAAAACTATCAGCCACCATGCTTCCTATTCCATCTCAGCGGTCACCTCCTCATAAAGTACCCAATGTTCCCACTTCATTTCGACATGAAGTAATATCCCTTTGAGAATCCCTCAATGTGCTCATGTGCTTTCTCCTGGCAGAATACCCAATGAAACCTCGGTTTCATCTACATTTCATGATCAACCCTCATTTTGAATTCTCTTTATCAAACATATCCAAAACATCTGGTGGAAGCAGCACGTTTCTACCAAAACTTTTAACACTTGCTGGTGCACCACATTAACCTGGCCACCGGTAGCATTATTGGAACATATACTAAAGGAATTTAACCGCTGGATAAATACTTTCAAATAAATCGTAAGCTCCTTCAACCGATATTCCAGGAACTAAGTCTTTCTTGATAAACAGTAATCTCCATACCAGAATCCACTAACGCATGGACTAATTTCCCATCTACACTGATAGATGTTTTCACTAATTTGTTAATTTGTCTTCAATAGCCCGCCTAGGAATGACTTTAAAAATCAACTCTAGCAGTGATTCCATCTTCTACCCTTCCGTTGACACCTTATTCACATTAAGTCTTTTATTATCAACCCCTTTGTTTTTAGGACAATTCCGACATCTGATCCACAGGTGAAACAAGCGAATTTTATTTCAGTTACTTTACCTTTATCAAAGTTTTCCTAGAAGAAAATTTATCTGACTTTTTCTCCCCAAATGGCTGTTTACCTAACTACCATTAAAACTTCTCTTTTCACTATCTTCCATTTAGCTCTCTCAAGTTCATCGTAGGATTTCCCTTTGGAAGCATAAAATATATCACATTGTTTGCCCAAGTTTTCTTCCCCTAGGAATAACACCAATATAAATCTCAGAATAACATTTCAAACATTTTATCTGCTACGATCAGTTGATTAACTGACTCAAAATCATTCGCTTCTCTTAACTTACATTTATAACCACATCGATGTTAAACAACAACTGAGAGAAAGTTTCGTCAGAGTTACGTTTGGCCTTTCTAAAATTTTCTAAACATATTTTTGGTGAGGGTTCATACTCCTTGAGCACAACCTGTTTTAAAGATTCGTAATCTTTTAATTCTTCTTCGCCTAGGTTAACTATAAAGTTTGACACTTTGTCTCCTAACATGCATAACAAAACCTTCGGTTTTAACTCGTCGCCAACCATTTCACTAGCGAAAGCCTTTTTCAAGACTAGAAAAAGAAATAGTCCCACCGTCTGATTTATTGGGTACCTTTACAGTTAAGAGCCTAACCATTTTAACTATTTCATCTAAAAGGTTTGACCATTATTTTGATTAGCACTCTGATTAAATAATTCCATTTCCAAGCGTATTTTTAACACCAAAAATACTCTTTTGCCTCTTTGCTCCTTGTAATATTTACTAGAGATTATTAAATTCCTTAAAACAATTTTAGACATAGACGGATCAGGTGACTCATCTAAGTCCCGCGCTAATTAGTATTTCACTGTTGAAATTTATGAAAGATTTTAAATCATCAATAGAAAATATCCAAAATGACATTACTGTTGACAAGGTCTCTGCTAATTATGGCATAATTTGAAAATACTTTACAGTAAATTATTATGTAACCACATTTTAAATAATAATTCCTTTCAAAAATCAATTCATGAATAGAGAAGATGATAATCGTCTTTTAGCTTTTGAACAAAAGACTGAATATCCATCTAAATAATATTAAATATCCAAAAGTATTTTTTTAACACCAAAATTTCATAAAAGCCCTATAAAATTCCGTAGTATCACTAATGGATACAATACATATATCACGAAGTCTGGGAAGATTTTGTTAGAGATTGCTAGAATTACTAAGGATATGTTAATTTTTCCATGCATTGCTTTGATTTCGAGGACCTTTTTAATTCTATAGATATTGATGATATGAATAATGTTCTATAGTTAATTTATGATAAATATGAATTATATACTTCAATGAAAAAAGAAAAATTTGATATTCTTGTTAACCTCGTATTAAAAGAAAATTTCATTGCATTTGATCAGAATCTTTATAAAGAGATCAAAGGATTACCTCAGGGTGGTCCAGCTAGTACATGTTTAGCGAACCTATATTTACATTTTTTGAAATTCATCATGTTGTAAATGATTCTTACTTGATTTATCGTTATATAGATGATATAATAATTTTTGGTAAAAATATTGAATACAAACCAAATATTACGTTCTACCCTGATTATCGCAAGCTCCTTAAAACTAACTTCAACTCTAATATGGTGGAATTCATGGATTTAGACTTGCATCTTATTAACAATAATGTAGTCAGTAACATTTTTGACAAAAGAGATTCGTTTAAGTTCCATATAATTAAAATTCCTGTATGGAATAGTAACTTGCATATATCAATTTACAGAAATATCATTTTGAATTTTTTACTTAGAAATGATAACTTAACTGCCCACAAAATAGATAAATACAATAACATAAAAAAAAATTTCAATGTTGTTTAGATCATGAATACCCTTTTAATTTCTTAAGAAATATTCATCACAAATACATTAACCGTCTTGCTACTTGGAATTCCAAAACCACCACACAACAATAGGGTTTCAAAGTCAGCATGTTAGTGGTCTTGATGTGAAGATTATATCATAACACTCATATCACAGTTTACATTTTTTCCACACACATCTTGAACATCTTACACATTGTTGACAACTAACCAAATTAGAGCCTAGCAAATTTACATTTTTGACAATCAACTAATTCAAATTCTACCATATTTGATTGTCGTATTTTTTGATACCTGTCTTTGCTGGCTGGTTTAAAAGTTAGCTCAAAAGATGTGTTTATGTATATTTGAATTTTTTAACTTGGTGAATAATTGATTTTCATTGATGTCAAGACGCTTGATTATCTTCGTGGGAGCTCTGTGAGTAAAGATATTTTGTTAAATTGTTTTTTGAAAGATACTTTTCTTATGTAATTGTTTTAGCATTTTTCTACCTTTCTTACGTAATTATTTTGCGATTTTTCTGCATTAAGAGTTTGGGAGAGTTTGTTACATAATAGTAGTGAGTGGTTTTATCATACTCTCTGAGTTATCCATACTCTGAAGTTTGTTTATTTTATATTGTTTGGTTTTTCCTACCGAGTTGCAAAGGGGGAATGTTGGCACCTTCAAACTAGTTTAACCCAACTTATTCGGTCTGAAGTCCGAAATTGCTTTCTGACTCGCTAGGTTCTTTTTTTGTAGTTTCTTTTTTTTATTTCTCTATAATTTTGTTCTTCATGTTCAGCTTTTATATTTTTATTACGCTATTTCTTGTTATGTTCATTATCTATTATTTCTTGTTTTTGATATATAATACATATTTCTTATATATATATATATATATATATATATATATATATATATATATATATATTTATATGTATATATCTGCTCTCACCCTATTTGGCGGGAACACGTTGCTGCACTCTTGGCCATCGCTTTAACTCCGAATTAGTAGGGGTTATGTTTATGTTCCTATGTTATTTAGTTTAATGATTTTTTTAATATTTAAATTCTACATATATAAATCTTTCCTTTCCTCTTGGTACATAGTATGACAAATTACAGGTGAAGGTTGGCGCCGCAAAACTTGTTTAGACCTGCAATCCTGGTTCCTAAGGCCAGGAATTTGTCTTTATAATATGTGCCTTCTTCCTATTTTTAGTTATCTTAGGTATATAACTATATGTTTATTTTTATATTTTTGTTTATATATTTGTGTATATGTATATATATGTATAAATTTATATATATGTGTATGCATATGTATATGATTATATATTGAAAAAAATTATATTGGATTATATATATATAATATATATAATATATATATAATATATATAATATATATATATATATATATATATATATATATATATATATATATATATATATATATATATATACGGCTGCCACCGTTTTGGAAATCGAACGTTCATCTATGGATTGCGCAATGCGACCATGCATTCACATTCAGTGGTATCTCCGGAGATAATACTAAATATTCTGCTTTGGTTGCGAACCTGGATGCTGAAACTCTCTCCTACGTGTCGGACATTGTGTTAAGCCCTCCGAACAGTGACAAATATCACACTCTCTCGCAGCGGCTCATCACCCAATTTAGCGACGCGGAGACTCAAAAAATTAAGAAACTGCTTACTGACCTTCAGCTAGGAGATTAGAAGCCCCGCCACCTTTTGCGAAAAATGAAAGAGCTGTCTAATGGTCAACTCCAGGATGACTTTCTGCAAAGTTTTTGGCTTCAAAGAATGCCACCACATATCCAAACTGTTTTTTCTGCATCCTCAGAGCTTTTAAATAAGCTGGCTATCATCGCTGATAAGGTTTCTGAGGTTGTTGGTGCGTCTTTGGACTATCTGTGCTGCCACAACTTTTCCACCACCATCCCAGTCACCTTCATGCAGTGCTTAGCCAACCATGGACTTTCTCGCCAGGCAGATCCAAGAGCTGTCTCTACAAGTTGCTGAACTGACAAGAGAGTGCAATTCCTCTCGCCACCAACGATATAGTTCTGACCGCCGGAGATCACATTCACGCTCTAGAAGTGTCAATAGAGGAAGTGGCATCTGCTACTATCATCGCCGTTATAAAGAGCAGGCCCGCAATTGTGTTTCACCTTGTGCATTTGTGCAAAAAAACGAGTAAACTCTGTCATAGCTGGAATGGCAGAGCCCTCGCAACATACCAGCCGGTTATTTTAATTAGACCGCAATTTCGCCAGAAATTACGCATAGACTCTGGAAGTGAAATCTGTGTCATCCCACCTTCTCCAACTATGAATAAATCACCTCAGTCTAACTTCTCCTTATTTTTGCTGTAAATAATACCAAAATTCCAGCCTATGGTATAGTCCGTAAAGAACTGAACCTGGGTCTGAGGCGACCTTTTATCTGGACTTTCATAATTGCTGATGTATCATCTCCTATAATTGGTGCTGATTTTCTAAAGCACTTCAACCTTTTAATTGACCTTAAGAAAAAAAGGTTGGTGGATGTGGAAACTTCTCTTTTCACTCCTTGTGTTTTTTCAAATATTGTACAGCCCTCAATCCTCACTGTAGATGCAAACATTAGTTTTAAAAACATCTTATCGGAATATCCAGACCTCAGCAACCCTTCTTTAATTTCAAAATCAGCATCACATGGTACAGTCCACCATATTATTACTACTGGCCCACCAGTCACTGCCAGGCCTAGAAGGGGTTACACCCTAAACTGTATGATGCAGTGTGAAGGTAGAATTTGAATTTCTTCTTGCT
The DNA here is from genome assembly GCA_019973935.1 of Trichonephila clavipes. Classification (NCBI taxonomy): domain Eukaryota; kingdom Metazoa; phylum Arthropoda; class Arachnida; order Araneae; family Nephilidae; genus Trichonephila; species Trichonephila clavipes. The sequence goes on along the minus strand of BMAU01008206.1, from coordinate 144,367 downwards.
CAAGGCATTATTAGACCTTCCAAAAGTCCCTGGAGTTCTCCTCTTCATGTTGTGCCCAAATCCGACTCTACAGTTAGACCTGTCGGGGATTACAGAAAGCTGAATTCTGTTACTGAGTTCGACAGCTACCCCATGCCTTATTTGAATGACTTTGCTCATGCACTACGTGGCAAGAGGATATTTTCCAAAATAGACATTTTTAAGGCATTCCACCAAATCCCTATAGCTGAGTGCCATATTCCTAAGACAGCTGTAACAACTCCATGGGGTCTTTACGAATATACTCATTTGTGTTTTGACCTTGTGAATGTACCACAAATCTTTATGTGATTCATGCATGAAGTACTAAGAGGACTTCCTTTTTGTTTTGTCTACTTGGATGATATTTTGTGTTACTCAGAAAATGCTGAGGAGCATCATTCTCACTTAAGAACTATATTCCAAAGACTGAGCTCATATGGTTTAAAACTAAATATATCTAAATGTGTATTTGTTGTGACTGAACTCATTTTCATTGGCCACCTTATCACTCCTGATGGCATTAAGCCATTGCCTGACAAAGTTCAAGTAGTTCTTGATTACAAACAACCAGAAACTGTTGGCTCTCTGAGAAAATTTTTAGGACTGTTAAATTTTTATAGACGTTTCTTGCCCAAAGCAGCTGAACAACAGTATCTTTTAAGTAAATTTTTAAAAGGTTCTAAAACTAAGAAGGACTCAAAGCCTTTAAACTGGTCTTCTGAGGCAATTACAGCATGTCAGAGGTGTAAACAAGCTCTTGCTGATGCTGCACTTCTTGCTCATCCTTCACCTTCTGCCCCGCTTGCTCTTCATGTGGACGCCTCTGATTATGCCATAGGAGGTGCACTTCACCAAGTTGTGGACTCTGAGCTACAGCCATTGGCTTTCTATTCCAGAAAACTTACTTCATCTGAAAAGTCTTATAGTGCCTACGACCGTGAACTCCTTGCTATCTACTCGGCTGTCCGACACTTTCGGTATATGCTGGAAGCTAGAGATTTCACAGTGTTTACTGACCACAAGCCCCTCACTTATGCCTTTAGGTAAAAAAATGACAAATGTTCTCCACGGCAGATCCGTCAGCTGGATTTCATCTCTCAGTTCACCACAAATATTGTACACATTCCAGGATCTGACAATATTGCTGCTGATGTTATCTTTCTTGTTTCTGCAATCACCTTCTCAAGTCAAATTGACTGTGCTTGTATTGCTGAGACACAAGTGACTGATCAGGAGCTTCACACCCTAATAGCATGTGGAACTTTCTTGGAACTTAAAAAGGTAACTTTTCACAATTCGTCTACTGAAATTATGTGTTATATATCAACGGGCATAGCTAGACCCTACATCCCAAAACAGCATCGCCATGATGTTTTCTCTGCTATGCATAATTTATCCCATCCTGGCATACTTCGATCAGTACATTTGATGAAGCAGTGTTTTGTTTGGCCATCAATCTCATCAGATGTAGATAAGTGGGCAAGACACTGCCTAGCTTGCCAAAAATCCAAAATTCATCGTCATACTAGATCACCTCTTTCATCATTTCAAGAACCTTCCCAACGTTTTGATCATGTTCATCTGGATCTCATTGGACCTCCACCTCCATCAAATGGCTACACCTAATACCTGACAATGACTGACCGTTTTTCGAAATGGCCAGAGGCCCAACCTCTCAAAGACATAACTGCTGAGACTGTGGCTGAGGCCTTCTTTTCTTCTTGGGTGTCTCGCTTTGGAACTCCTGTAATTCTCACAACCGACAGGGGCAGGCAGTTTGAGTCCTCGCTCTTCAAAGCTCTTAGCAAACTACTTAGGGTTCAGAAGTGTCGTACAACTGGATACCACCCTCAAGCTAAAGGGATGATCGAAGAATTGCACCGCCCATTGAAAAGTGCAATCAAGTGCCATGCTACTGAGCGTTGGACAGAAGTACTCCCTATCATCTTACTTGGTCTACGAGCTTCTCTTAAAGAAGATATTCTGTGTACCCCAGCTGAATTAGTTTTTGGGACCACTATTCGACTGCCAGGGGAGATATTTGTCTCTTCTAAGCCAGATGATGATGTTGTGAATTTTGTTTCGAAACTTAAGTCTCACATGCAATCACTTCACCCTAAACCACCAAAACACGATGGCAAACGTCCAGTTTTTATCCATCCAGGACTGTTGGAAGCAACACATGTTTTTCTTCGTCGAGACATGTTACGTCATCCACTTCAACAAACCTATGATGGCCCTTTCAAAGTCTTACAAAGGAAGGATAAAGTGTTTTTCCTTGATATCAATGGTAAACGGGTATCTGTATCTATTGATAGATACAAACCTGCCTTCTTTCTTTACACTGAGGACTTGCAACTACCTCAAACCAAGAATGAAACACCTGCTACTGTGGAACATAATGCAACAGCTCCAACACCTGCTACAGTGAAACATGATTCAACAGCTTCAACGCCTACCCAGCCATCTACACGTTCTGGTCGCAAAGTTCATCTTCCAACTAGGTATCGTTGACACTGGAAGGGGAGTATGCAGCGACCTTACAGCTCAACAAAACGACTCCAAAACTGAACTGAATTTATCTGTTATTCTTCTAGCGTGCCTGGTTTACCATGTGTTGTAGTTTTTGGAAGCTTACCTCTTAATTGCTCATTTAATCTTTTATCTTTAAAGTTAATAAAAATGTATTGTTATTTCATTCAACCGTGTTGTAGTGAAGAATGTCTAACCACGCAACGCGGCAAGTGTTTTAAAATATTATTGATATTAAGTAAATGGGAGTAATGTTGCTTGTTTACTTTTCGAAGAAGGAAATGAGTAAAAAAACATTTGAACTTAAACGGTACTGCAACCGCTAATGTGAATATTACGAATTTAAAATCCGGAAAATTATTTATACTGAACTTTGATGAAGCAAATTGGTTAATCTACTATAAATTTAAAATGTTTGTATTTGCTTAAATTTTCAACACATTTTAGTTGCATTTTATGTTTTTCAAAGTTTCTTGGAGATATCAAAAACTTTGCAAATTTGGCTTGCACTTAAAATAATTTTAAGGTTTTTGTTAGGTTAGCTCATTTTCTTACCTAGATTGGTCTACCCATTAGCGTTGCCAAAAGTCAAATGAATAAGATATGTATAAAATAGTAGTCAACAATAAAGATTTTATGATCAAATTTGGAACAAAAGCATTTGTTTTATACTGTTTCATACGCATTAAGATATCTGTTGTGTAACGCACGCCATACTTTCCAGACTGGAATGTAGAGGCCGTCACCTTATAAACAAACACATTCGTAGCGTGAACTTGCAACACATTGCCTTAATCCAGTGTTTCTCAAACTGTGGGGCGCGCCCCCCTGGGGTAGCGCGATAAACGTACAAGGGGGAAGCGAGCATATTGAAAATAAAAGATTAAAAAAAATTATTTACTGGAATGAAGTAAAACAAAATACTTTCTGACATAATAAAAAAAATACACATTTACACTGATATAATTTATATATCTGCGATATTACGTCATAAAAAAATTAAAGCCTCTACTTCTATTACGGTTTCTTTTCAAACCAAAATGAGAAAAAACAAAACCCAGACCCATAATCGAAAAAAACTTTTAGGAAGATAAAAAATTCATCACTGTTATATTATTGTCATCAGCTGTAGGCGGCAGAATGTAGTTGCTGCGGTTTGACCTTCGAACTTACTTGTACGGTTAGTTACGTCCCTGCTCTTATGTATTTGTTTATTTCATTTAGGGAAGTTGCAAATAAACTATTTTTGCTGCGATTCTTTCCTTGTAAAATATGTTTATGATTTTTGGAAAAGCACAGAGAGCTCTTTGAAGGATTACTTGGCCAATATTTATTTCTATGAGTTATTCCCAAGCATATAAAAAAGCATAATGATAAACGTTTTACATAATTTTTTGAACATCCATATTGTAATACACTTTTATTCTGGAGCTGTCATGCCGAGCACAGAGTGCACGAAATCGGCAATTCTAGCAAAACTGTTTAATTGTTACCAATGCTTCTGACACACACACTATCCTCCTGTTTGACAGTCTTAACGTGTGAACTAAAATATATTTGTCACATATCTCCCCCCCCCCCTCTTTTTTGGGAGTGACAAACGTTTTTTTACAATCTTAAGGTACTTGTTTTGACTGAGTTCCCGGTGTGATAACTTTTTTTTTCCGAAATATTTTCAGTGTTCTTGAAAGTAGGGGTGAGCATATTTTCTCTTAATTAAATTATTCACTGGAATTACGATTTTTATTGTGTACTATAAAAATAATTATAAAAAAAGATTGGGGTGGCTCAATAACCCCACTCGCCCATTAGTATCGAGTGCGTGCCTGCTCCAGGTTTAAAACATGTTGAAGTCTTTTCACTTAAAATATTAAAAATAATGCAATTATTTCTCATCGGAATTTTATATTATTGTTCATTATTCAACATCAATTCTAAATGCTAATTCTGAGAGGTTTAAAATTACAGTTCGCTTAAAGTTAATTATAATTTGAGCAATGATTTTAAAAAAATCATTTTACATTTTTGTAAACATTCTTGTGCACTTAGCTTTACTCTCCTTAAAATTCAGCGATTACATCAATAATGTTTTATTTTCTTATAAATGAACTCGTGCAAATAGCGGGCACTTCAGCCGGTATACTTTTAATGTATCAGTGGTGCACAGAGTATTTTATAACTAATTAGTTAATGCTAAATTAAGAACAAGTTTAATAAGTATTAGCGACTTCCATGGGCTTGTCTTACAGAGCAAATTTTTCAAAAGAATGCTTATGATTAGAAACTCACCCACTGAGTTCTTTCTAAAAAAAAGCTGATATCTATATTTTGTCTTCTAAGCAGCCACCGCATTTTGCAATATGCTCCAATTTAAAAATTAGAGAAAGGAAAAATAACATAATAATTATCCTATTACTTAATATTTTTTTGCTTAAATATACAAAATTTAATACTTATGTTATGAATTTGTATGTGGTATATAATTAAGATTATTGCTTTAGCGTAAAAAGAAGTGCATTATTATTGCACTGAGTACATTACTAATGTATAAGGGGGTGCGGTAAAAATTGTGATATATAAGGGGGCGCCAGTATTGAAAGTTTGAGAAGCACTGCCTTAATCGTTAGAGAAACTTGGATTCCAATAAGTGTCAAATCTCACACCTAGCTTTCCAGTTCTGGATTATATTTAAGCTAATTTGTTTTAATTTGTTCCTCTAATTGTTTACCTTTATTTGTCTGCTAATGTCAAAGATCCGCCCTTTTAAAACTGTGATATGTTTACGTTATTAAATGTATTATTTTACCCCGAGAATGTATTCATTATTTTTAGTCTTAACCCAGTAATCGCATAAAGAAATGGTTACAGTTCTTTTCTATGCGGTGGAGGTTTCAAAAATCACAAGACTTTATATATTAACTGCATCATTTTTACTTATTATTTCTTACTTATGTAAACGAACATATGTATCACAAATGGTGGCCACCAAATGAATAACAGGCGTCCCTGAAAAATTGTTTAAAATCATGTTGCCACACTGATGAGTGTCGTGAAAGGTGGCTGCGGCACGTTAAATTTGCTGAAGCTTAAAGTCCATACGCTGGTTTGGTGAGGTAGTTTTGCTCGGGAGTGGTCTTTGTCTCTTGATAAAGATTTAAAACTGAGAGGTATGTCACCAATAACCACAATGCATCTTTATAGTGCGACGTTAATAAAAAATCACATCAATATCACAGTTAATTCATGGATATAATTTCCATGTCATTCATCTCTTATTCTTTTTGCAGTCTATTTTGCTCGATTTTAGATGTCTATTGGGAAAAATGATTGTAAAATATTTCTTGAATAACTTTGTAAAATTTGATGTGAATGTTGGTCTTAAAAAAGGTCAATAGAGCGTTAGTTACGCATTTGTTCCTTTTGCCTATTTTAGTATACATATTGTTAAGTAGATACGGTGTTCAAGGATTTTATGCCAATCAGTCGCAAAGAACAAGACATTTATTTAAGAGCAATGAGAATTTGTAGTAGAAAATCCAATCCTTGAAATACAGGATTCAGCAGCAATATTCACAAAATAAATCTCAGAAGGTGCTCATACATTCAGCATCTCTCATACACAATTATCGGTGTCTAAAACACACGTAATAGAAGATTATTCATAAACAATCGCTCTTTCAACAGCCGAAGTAATCCCTAATCGCTTCAAGAGTCAAAGCAATACCAACTGATGGAAACCAGACTGAGTAACTTTCGGCGAGCATCTCTCTATTATTATCCCTCGCGGATAATTCGAGAAAGACCAGCTTGTGTCATAGGTCTTGAAATTAGTGTATTTCTATTCTAATTTATAGAAGAATCCAGAGAGTTCATGCAACATGTTCGCCTAGTAGCGAAATTGGTCGCCAAATTGGTCGGAAGGCGCCAATTTAGTCTCCAAAAATAACAGCAACTAGGCTCTATTGCCAAGATTTAGCCAAATTTCCATTGAATCACCATTATAATGTAATGAAAGGCGTTGCTTGTGAATATTACAAATTTAACGTAAATTAAATCTTATTTAGAGCATTACTCTTCGAAATACAAATTATTTACACTATTTTACACAAAATTCGTAAAAATATTTTATTCCAGTGTTCTGTCTTCTTAAGTAGAATGTAAGTTTAAGAAGCTACTATGTATTACACCATTTTTGTAAAAAGCCTTTGTTCGTTTAACTATTCTGCATCCTTAATGTATTTATAACTAGTACCATATAAATGAATGCACAGGATAATGATTTTAAGTGCTAAATCTTATCCTATCTATGATGAAAAGCATGCATTAGTTCACGAAGCATGAAGCCCTTTACCTTTTTTTTTTCATATAAGGAAATTCGCTTCACAAGAAAAGTCTCTGGTTATAGCGGCATTTTAATTTTTTTTTACATAGCCTGTTATTTTTATTAAAGAATATATTGATGAAAACTTAACCATGAAATATTTTGCCATTGTGGTTTTTATTAATGAACCGATTAACATAACATCGTTTGCTTCATTAAAGAGTAATTATTAATGGAGTATCCTACGTAACAATGTTAAATAAAAAGCACCAAACTCAATAAGAACCATATATAACTATTTTTTCTTTCATGATAATTAATAAATAAATTAATACAATATGTAGCATAGAACCATTATTCATTAATAAATTATACTGTTAGGAATTTTGTGTAATACATGTGTGATACGTTTAATGAATGTGTAAATAAAATAAACAATGAATGATAATGAATTCGTAATACGTTTAATGAATGTGTGTGTAAGTGTAATAAACATAATGAAAGAGTAAATGATTTATACCTGGATGTGTAATTATATATATTTTTTTACATTACTCTATGCTGTATTTATTTTATATTATTATGTGCTTGCGAATAGTCTTAAAACATACTTGTATTTTAGACACTGATAGTTGTGTCTCAGCGCGGCAGAAGATGTGAAAGTCTTCTGAGATTTATTAAGCGAATTTGAGTATTCCATCATGTATATCAAGGATTGTTTTTCCATAGTAGATTTATGTCGCTCCTGAAGAACTGATTTGTTCTTTGAGACTGATAGCATAAAGTCCTTGAACCCCGATCTACGTAACAATACTCTTTTCTTTCTAATGTTTTCCTATCATTTACTTTAATGATCTAATGTGGGCGCGGTAGCCGAATGGTCAAGGTATCGGGTCGTGGCTGGTCTTGTCACGCGTTCGAGCCCAGTACTACTAAAGACCTACCGTGTAGGGGAGCGATGCACGTTAAATCTGTCGAGAGCTTAAACGTTCTCCCGTTGGTGTGGTGTAGTAGTTAGGAAAGGGGGTGTCAGCTCAGTTGTCGTCCCCGTCACTTGACCATTATTCAGAATTACTTGGTTCGTCACCAAATGCCCTCATGTAACTAAACAGTGCGGTGTTAATATTCACTCACTTACTTAACAATCTAGTATAACTATTCTGTTATATGAATTTTGTTAATAAGTGGATTATATTTATTTATGTATATATGTGTGTGTCTTAATTTAAAGGGTCTAACAAAAATAAATCAGGCATGCGCTGTAAAATATGTGAAATACAGCTAATGTTCTTATAAACACATTCACACAATTTAGTAAAAAATAACAAAAGAAATTACGTATTATTCCACAATTAAATTACATACCGTATAATTAGGTGTATGACGCGTACTTTTAAAGCAATTGTTATAAAAATAGTCGTCCTTTGAACAGCGCTGGGATGGAGTGACGTCCCACCCCACCTCTAAGTTGTAAGCTTCTTTTTCTGGCACTCCGAACTTGTGCAGGCAGAGAGTTAGGTCATTACTCTACTGCCTCGATGTGTAAATAAAGTATTTAAGCGGACTTCTCTTGGACTCATTTTAAAATGTCAACATCACCTAGCCTCGGGTATAGATGCAGCCCCCACACATTAGAATTTAATTCGATTATATATTAACTGAACCGTAACAACAATAAAATAGTATCCAAATTTGTACATGCGTAGAAATGCTTTACCAATGCTTACATGCGTACATAATTTACCAAGTGTAAAAATGACAGCTTTAAAAATCAAAAAGGGATGAGCATAAAAAAATTAGATTTCTATATATATCGAAATATTGTTTATTTAAAAGAAATGGGAGGGGCATATTTCTTATGAACTTAAATATCTGCATAGTTCTAGAAATATATTCTTTAAGTTTCCTAAAGTCTGGGATGCTACCTCGAATAAATGACTTCAAAACATAAGAGAATTTCATACATACAAATGAAGTACTCCTTACTAATACGTACTTTTTCTTCGTAAAAAGGAGGTGAGCGGAATAAGGCGAAAAAATTGTCTTGAAATTATAGGTGCACGTGAAAGATACGCGTTGCATTCTATAAGCCGGATTTTACGGTAATTCACTTTCATTCAGAGTATTGGAAGCATTAGCTATATATATTTCGACATTACTGAAAAACTGTAATGGAATAAAGGGGAAACATTTAATGACATTTCTTAAAAAGGGGGGAATTTATATAAATTACTTAAGCTGCATTTCTTATATATATATATATATATATATATATATATATATATATATATATACACTGCTGGACAATTGCTAAGGACAGATCACAAATTGCTATGTAGCATAACATTAAGTGAGACATGAGGCCTAGTAGGATAAAATATAGTTGCCACACTGTTCAGACATTAGAATAAAGAATATTTATTGTTCTGGAAAGTACAAAAGCTGTGAAACATCTGAAAAAAGAAAAAAATGTTAATTTGGTCTAAGTACGGAGAAATTGAACAATGCATCTAAAAGTCAGCAAGAACCTTAAATAAAGGTATCAGTACGGTGGAGCGTGATGCAACATTCCACACGTCGTACCATACTTTGCACAACATTATCCAGCAGCTGTTGAGGCAATTTATCCCATTCCTCTGTGACTGCACGGATGAGGGTGTTCTTGTTTGTCGGAGGATAGTTTCGACCAGCAACTTGCCTCCCCAAAGCATCCCACACATTTTCAATGGGGTTTAGATCTGGAGAACACGCTGGCCATACGAGACGTTGAATACCCTCGCTGTCTAGACAATCCAGAACAGCGAGTGTTCGATGACGTGTTGCGTTGTCGTCCATAAAAACAAATTTATCACAAACAGCACCACGGAAAAGACGAACATGAGGAAGTAGAACTTCATCAATGTATCGTTGGCCCGTCATAGTCCCATTCGCAACCACATGTAGGCGCGTGCGGCCATTGATCATGATTCCGGCCCACACCATGATACTGCATGTCGGATATCGGTCCTTTTCCTGGATATTTTCTGGACGATAAGCAGTACCACTCTCGCGCCAGATCAGTTGGCCTCTACAATCCGATGACAGACTGAACCTACTCTCATCTGAGAAGAGTACGCATGCCCAGTCCTGTTCAGTGCAATTGTGATGCTCACGACACCATTGCAAACGGGCAGTACGGTGCTGTCTGGTCAATGGGACACACACAACAGGTCTGCGTGCGTATAGTCCTCCTCCCCTCAAACGTCTGGCAACAGTTTTTCGGGAGATCTGCTTTCCTGAGGCAGCAAGAAACTGATTTGCCACCTGCTGAGCTGTGGTGCGCCTGGTCCTTTTGCTGATAGGACGATATATCTGTCTTCTGCAGGCGTCGTACTTCTAACACGATCTCCCCGTGCCGTCTACTATACATTCCAGTAGTTTTAAATGACTTCCACAGCCGTGAAACAACGCTGTGAGCGATGTCGAACTCCCTGGCAACATCTGTTATATTTCGCCCTTCTTCGATCTTTCCAATAATTCGGCCACGCATAAAATCATCTATGTGATGTCGGGAAGACATGCCAGAAATTTTAAGTTCGTCTATTAAATCTTTCCTGTAAGACTTTGACTTGAAACAACAACTGTCCACACGCGTCAAAACCTTTAAAGCTCTTATGAACGCTATCACGTGATGAACAGACGTGGAAAAAAATTTGCATACTCATACTTCTTCTTACTAATATCCCGCACTTATTCTAATTTTCCACATTTTGCTTCCTTTCATTTTGTGGTTGCTATGGATGATAGTGTTATCCGTCCTTAGCAATTGTCCAGCAGTGTATATATAAAACTTAATTTTTTTAAAAAACATTGCTATTCAAAAATATCTAAATATTAAACTTTCCAGAGTTATTAATCCAGCTTAGCATCCTATCTGTAATAAGAGTTTTATTCACCTTTATTTCCATTTAGTAATTTTCTTGAAGGTATAATTGTTTAAGAAGAGTTGGAAACCTCTCTCTATGACTGAGAATGTTAAATTGGCTGTTTTCGATGTACCATTTCCCAAAATCTGTTGTATGTACATGCTTGAAAATTTTCCTACAAATTAAGTACACAATTTTCTTATACTGAAATGAGCTTTTAGATAATTTTGATTTTTTTAATTATTTATGAAATATTTTATCAAACTTTGCGAAATTTGACCCATTTTTCACATAAAAATTTTGTAAAAAAATGTTTTTTGAATTTTTTAAAAGAAGCTTATTTTTCAGTATATATTAGCCATCATTATAAATGCATTATAAAAAATTACGTACCTGTGAACGGTAGTTTCTCAGAAAAGGTACATAGAACATCAAAATTTACATTTTGAGATAAATTGATTTTAATGTACACAATGAGGCTTCTAATTGGCTACGAAAAGAAAAATAAAAGGCTCAATTTACAATAAAAGTACTTATATCAGATATTAAAATTTTAAGCAAAAACGAAGTACGTTGTTTACATTTTTCGCCATTCAAATGGGCTTGGCCCTGTTTCAACGATTATTTAAAAATAGGCTTTAAGGGCTTTTAATTGTCCTAGAGGTTAAAGTAAGGTATTTTTAGAAAGGTTAAAATCGATACAATTTGAAAGTGTAAAAATCTCAAATTGTCAAAAAAATAAGATTTTAACTTTCTAACACGCCTTAAAATGTCTCTCTAAAACTCAAGATCCCCTTTGTTATTCTAGACATTAGATTATCAAAATTAAATTCAGCATTCAAATAAACAGATAAATCACTAGGAGTTTTATTTAATAGGTTTATTTAAGACTAAATAGTTTTGAACTCACGTTCAATTTAGGAAACACTTGACAAGAAAATAAATTTATTTTCAATAAAATACTTTAACTTAACTTATTACACATTTTAACTCAACAATATTTTTAAGATGATTTTAAGAATATTGTCTCTGAATAGCGTTTATGAATAATATATAAATATTGATATCAACAAAGTCCTATCTCCCGTAATTTAAAGATGCTAAATCTACTATAAAATTTTATTTCTCACTTTTAATATTGAAGTTTAATGCATTGCCCTTATAGGCTCTTAGATGAAAATTAGGTATAGATGAAAATTAATTTATGTTGTAAATATTTGTTTATTATTCTAACATGGTTTGAAGCACCAAATAATTCTCGGTATGAATACAGTTTTATTTTTCCTCATATTTTATTCATGAAAGTATTTCCTTCAAATCATAATTATAAATATCATATATAGTCATTTAATAATTTCAAAGGATAAGTTAATAAGGAAAAGTGCATTTTATATTCTTGTTCTTTCAATAACCTTATCATTATGTTTTATTACTTTTTAAGCTGAAAAAAGAAAATGTGAGAAATATAGATTTAGTCGCAAATTATTAACCAGGAAAACGTTATCAAATGATTCTCATTTTTAATTTATATTTTGACAGTAAATATATTATTAGCATTCTCGCAAATTGACTACTTCTGTCAAATGTGAATTTAAATTATATGCGTGAATTGATACCTGTGCTTTAAGAATTTATATTTTTCTATCCTGTAAGCAAGCTTTTCCTAAAATTAATTATAATCCATATAGAAACAAAAATAATATGGTGAAAAATACTTTGACTGTACATACGAATATTGGTGCTTTGAAAAATTATTGAAGTAGCCTCAAGTATTCCTTAACTTCTTTTGAATACTCTGGAATTTTTACATGTTCGCTGTGATTTGCCCTTTTGCAAGGAATATAAAAACATCCAGCAACGAAACCATTTTTATGCATGATAATCATTTTCTCATTTAGTAATTGTCTTAATTATATTGTATTTTCAATCAGTGCCGCTATAATAAATGAACGAAAATTACTTTTAAGGAAGTTTTCTCTTTAGTGATCCAACTGTAACCAAAACTACCCATCATAAAATACAAGAAGCATGGAGAGAACTATCATTATTTCCGTATGTAGAAATCTGTCAATTAAGGCCACTATTTAGAGTTACTGATGGAGTTCTGTTAATTTATTTTGTGTTGCTCATAGATGTTAATATCATGTTTAATAATAAACAACATTCGCAAGCATATTTGTTTGTATGATATTGAAATTGTTGAATGTCCTAAAAATTGTATAACGGAACACATGTAAAAAATGGAATTTTTGTTCAAAATTAAAATTTTACAAATTCTGAAAAATGTGTTCTTATAAATAATGTTTGGTACGTGTAAAAATTTAAATGTATATATTATTGTTCATTTATCTCTCATTTCTTTCTTATTAAACCTGATAAATACGAAAAACCTTTTTAGCGCAAATTTGTATGCATGCAGTATATACCTCTATTTAAATAACACAAGGAAATTTTAAATGGTGACACAATTTTGGAATAAAGCTGTTATTAGTGATCAGAGACAATTTATATATACTATATATTATTTGATTCAGTGACAGAACTGGCTAGACCAAGTGCTTATGATTTATAAACCGTAACCGGTATTGTCGAATCGTGAATTTCATTCCTGGTGTCACTTAGAATTCTTAGTATAGAGGGCTAATACGTTTAAAATTGTTTTAGGTTTTACTTCCTCAAGTTCAAAGCATGGATAGTGGGGTACTGACTCAAGTTTTGTCTTTGTCTGCTGAACGAGAATCAAAAATACGAGGTTCGTCACCAATAACCCACTCACAGTTTCCAAAAGCCGCGTTAATAAAAAACTAAGATCAATAGAATTAGGCATTGTTGTTAGGCATCATCTAACAACAAGTACTAAGTTATTGTTATAGTTAAAGAAAAAATATATTAAATTAACATACTTAATTATAACAGTACAACTTGTCTCAAGTGAATGTACCTAAAACCAAATAAAGCTACATTAAAACAGTTTGATTAGATATCTTCCAAAATATCCATTGTTTCTAAGGCCGTTTAATACTCAATGTTAAAGATCGTACATTCTTATTAGTTTTATAAGTATTAATTCTAGCCAATTCACGAAGTTGACAAATGATCTTGTTATATTATAACAATATAATCGTAACATTTATAGATATCTAAGCACTCCTTAAATAGTGGCACCAACAGAAAAGTAGTCGAAGACGCTGTGTCTGGACATCTGTGGTTTTCCCATACATTTCCGTGGATATTTTTTCCTCTGCTACGTCAATTCTTTCCAATACGAGTTTTATTTCGTATAAATGTTTGCTACTGATTGTGAAGGATGATTAAAGACATTCGTAAATAATGGTATGGTGAGGATCATCAATCCGCATGGATAAAGAAATGAAAACGACCGTGTTACTTTCTGCACCTGGATAATCAAATCCTTTATACAAACGTACATGAGAGCTGATAACGAATGTAAGTCCATGTAATTCATGTATATGTTTTATTTTTACTAACGTTTCTATTTATTGTCTGTTTAAACTGTATTCTTTTAGTGCTCATGCAGATTGTATATAAATATTTTTAACCCTTATTTAACTTATGGTAGCCCTAAGGTAACCTGTTGTTAATCCCTTAGCTATTGTCAACTTCCCAGCTCTCAGTAAGTACAGGAAAATAGTTTTGAATAAGAACAATGAATTGCAACTTAAGAGAGTAAATTAAACATATTGCGTATAATGTTATCACTAACAAGATGTTCAATTTGCAATTGATTGTTTACACATCAATCAAACACTTCCGAAAAATTCTGCAATTGCAAATGCAATTAATTGTGTTTACAGACGTAAAGAATGCGATTGTAGACTATTAATTTTTAAAGTAAAAAACACACAACTCACATTTAGAAAATATTGTCTTTTTTGCTATTCGACAACAAAATGTTATCGGAATAAGGAGAGATTTTTTAAATATTTATATAGTTTTAAAATAAATTATTATTTTAAATTATTTATCCCGCAATTGTAATGTACCTCATATATTTAAGATGCTTCACAGCCAATCATAGTTTCAACAAAAATGATAGCTTTGCAATTGTCGATGTACTATTACACAATTTAGAGCAGAGGTACTCAACCTTTTTTCCAGCTTGGCCGCATACATATGGCAGATATTTCATGCGGGCCGCAACATGAGGATTAATGCAGTGTTTCTCAAACTGTGGGGTGCGCTCCATAGGGGATCTTGACAACTATACAAAGGGGGCGCGAGCATATTGAAAAGTACAAAACAAATGCATGACAAAAGTTTATTGTAGATTACTTTTAAGCGAAAACTTCACTGAGAAATTCACATGAGTATTTTACATTGTTTAAGAAAACAGAAAAGGAAAACATCAAATCTCTGAAAAAAACATAATTCGGTATGTTCCCTTTTAACTTTCGTTCAAGAGTTTGGAGTATTTCGCGTTGATAAAAAATACATTCAAAAATAATACCAATGTCTTTAAAGACAGGATTTGCTTAAAGTGGCTCTCGAGACATTTCATGTACCTTTTAAGAACATGTATACCCATCTCATTTTTCCTGGTTTTCAATGTAGCGCGAAACTAAAGAAAGGTGCTTTTTACCTGCCTTATTTTCTGTGTATGATTTATGATAGCTTATTATGGAGATCACTGATTAATTTGGCTGAAGAATTAGATGGCTTGCAAAATGAAGATATCGTTTATTTGAAGATGTCATTGGTTCCACAGCAACGCGCGAACTGCACTCTTCTCTGGGTTGAGCCATATCGTAAAAAAATTAATTTTATCAGGCCAGATTCCAAACGTAAATAAATATAACTTAATAGATGTTTCTACTCATGAGCTGAACAAATATATATATATATATATATATATATATATATATATATATATATATTTCAATAGGAAGTGATATTTTTAGATAGTTATATACACATTATTGTTGATATTTAAAAACAAATAAATTTATTTTATTAAACTTATTAAAAATCGTTGAAATGTATAGTAAAGGAGAAAAAGGACCTTTAACTTAATGCAAGTCTTTAAAATACTTATGTAAACGTTACTCTTTGTGCAAAATATGCCCAAAAATTCCAACAAGGTCAGAAGATTTGTTTATATCCCAAGTAGCATCTAAAGTGAGTATCAAATAATACATCACTGAATCCAAAAAGAAAAAATAAAATTTAGATATTTCCTGGAAGTAAAATTTTTAGAACAAAATATTTCACGAAACAGATCTCAAAACGTGATTATTGAACAAAATTCTTATTTGATGCAAATTTGGGAGCTGTGGTAGATCAGGGGTGGGCAGACTTTTCCAGCTGCTTCTAATTTTTTCAAAGTATTGCCTTCCACCTAGTGGCGCAGGTGTGACGAGCTAAGAAAAAGGTCTAGAATATTTATAATAACTTAAAAAATTAATACGGAATATGCATTTAACTGCATAACTGAAAACATCGCAGTTTTAAAACCACGTTAAAAGAGAATTGCATGATACAAACATAATATAATGACATCTACAAACATAATAACAATAGCCCCAAGTATAATAATATTAAATGAAGTGTTAATTATTAAACAATTCAAAATACATGAAATGATAAAACATTTTTATCTAAAGTTAGTTTTCGCAGTTATACTCAGTAGAAGAATTATTCTGCATATTTCAGCCAATCTTGAATATTTGGGTTATATAATTACTAACTGCTATTTTTCAGACAGCCACCGCAAAGTACCTTGGCGGTACACGGGTAGAACGCGATCGACTTAATACGCCAAGTAGATCTTCCTGGTGAGACGAAAGTGGATTTTGATTCATCTCGCCATTAGCAAACACATTTATTACGCATAAGTCTGTAGCAATAAATATTTAATAAATATTATTCCCAGTGTTTTAAATTTAAAGTTTTAATTATGTCTTCAGAAATATGTATACGTTTTTAATTGTATTGTAATTATTAACTGAAGTGCGCTTGTAACTGTCATTTGTAAAATCATTTTAAACACAAGAGATATTTTCTTTGGTTAAACGTGTAAAAAGCCGTGCAAAATGATAAATTTGTATAGCAAAGGGAAGATATGTGTGTGAGTTCAAAAATCTTGTAAATTGAAATAAAAAAACTTAATAAAGATTAAATTCTAAGAAAACATGATGGAAAATCAATAACATAACTTTTAAATGGTCTAAATGAAAATTCGGAATAAGGCGTTCTTATGTACTTAATTTATTATATATTTATATATATATAAAATAATATCGTAGTTGTGTATTTGCACATTAAACAGAATAACTTCAGAAATATTCTTATTTTGGTTTCAACGTTTTCCGAAAAGCTTTACCCATTATCCTAAAACTTTTTAAAAATAGTTTGCTTTATTTTTAAGAAAATGATTTTTTTCCAAACAAAATGAGGAATTAATTCACGATTCAAATCGTAAAGTGTCAATAGAATTAACCCAGTGAAATTCTACTAGATTCATATTGTAATATTACATACAAAATCTAATTATATGCAGGGTATTATGAAAAGAAATCATTTTTCTTTAAAAAAATAGTATAGTTAAAAAGGGAACATTTTATTTGTATATTGAATTGAACTGAATTTCTTAGAAGGAAAACTCTGAAGAGAAAAGCTCTAAGTGCATTGATATCCACAAACGCGGATATTTTATTTTACTTTCTGCAGTAATTAATTTTATTTCTATTAGCTGTTTTATAAAAAATTCGGAGAACTCTTGAGAGTAAACATGTATGTCTGATGTGCGCGGCATTCATTTCCTTTTATGTCGAGTGTCAATTGCTTTAAGTGCTTTTGCTACTTCCAGTTAAGGCAATGAACCTTTAATCCCATTGAGGATGACTAGAAAAAAAAGAAGGCTGATAATTGGAAGTTGTGTTTAGGTTTTAAATGAGTGTTACTTAAAAACAGTTACAAGCAGTTGAAAATAAATTACTTTTACGTTCCATTTGCGAACCACTGGATCTTTGGGATAACTTTCATTTTTTAAGCCTAAACAACTAAAACTTCCATGTTTTCTTTGACTGAATAAAGAAAAATGTTAGACATTTTAATCTCATTTTGTAATATTATGGTGAAATAAATATGAAGGAGGATTCAAAAGTTCTCGGACTGAGCCTGTAAAATGAAAACATTTTACTATAGAGCGACTGCGATAACATTTCTGTGTCACTGCTTTCTTCCCCTTTTCTAAAAATGTTTTCCAAAATCACGTGGTTGGTGGCGTGCTACGGTGTCGTATTTTCTAGGTGAATGCATTTAGTAGCCGGTGATTGAAAGAAATTGAGTTTGTTGAGCAGAAAATAGAATCAAATTTTGAGTTGACTTGGAAAAGAGTGCTACCAAGACTTATGAAATGTTGAAACATGTTTAAGGCATTGATACACTATCATGAACACAATATTTTGAGTGACATTGACTTTCCACAGAAGGCAGGGAAAGTGTCAAAACGACGAGTGTTCTGCACGTCCACAGACTTCCAACACCGCTGAAAACACTGAATTATTTTCTGCGGTGTTACGTAAGAGTATGCATCAAACAACGAAGAGGTAAGAATGAAAACAACTGTTTTACCACATCCTTTTTTTCTCCCCAGATTTCGCCTCCTAAAACTTCAGAATATTTCTTAAACTGGCACGCCACTTGCAGGGACGTAAATTTCTATCTGCAGATGAATTTAAAAGTGCATCGCTGGATGAATTGAAGGACATGGCTAAAAATGGATTCCAGAAATGTTTCGATGAGATTTATAAGCGATGTTAAATGTGTGATGTTGCCCAAGTGTCTCATTTCAAAGTAGGTTGTATTTCAGCTATTTAAGTGGTAATATTTTTTAAGATATAGATACAATCATCTTGGAACTTTTGAATCCTACTACATATTTGAATTGAGAATATTTTAGGATTATCTGGTTTAATGAAAGATCAAATCCCATTCCATGAACATTCATTATGAACAAATTAAAATTTTGTTTCAGCTTAGAGTATGTATTGCTGGTGATAATTCTAACGAAAGAAACTTGGTCGCATTCCATTTGTTTTTGAACCTATACTAATAGTATTTTTTGAATACATTATACTCATTCCCAAACATAAGACATCAAATTATTTTAGTAAAAGAAGTTTAATCTTTTCTTTAAAAAAATTAAGCCTAAAATAGTTTATTTAATCTATTTATTCAGTTGCAGTAATGGAGCAGGAAATGAAATCCTTTCTCATTCACGCTACAAATAATTCGTAAGATTTATTATTCTTCATTTTGAGAAAAAACTTCTACTTATATATTTAATGTAAATATAATTACTTCATCTGAAATATAAAGAGGAAGAGCCACTCTCATCACGAAATCTGTGAAACTACACTGGTGTGCAAAACTTAAGCAACAATGTAAAAATTAAGCAGATAACCATGAAATCGCAGAAAAGGAGAGGTCTGGAGATCAGTACAGTGAACACGTAAGTCAGTAGAAACGTCATGCTTATGCAAATATCAGGAACGAAACGTCAGAAGTGACGTGAGCGTACTCAAAACGCGTGATGTCGGCGCGTGCTGTTCAACAGTAAAATAAAATGAAGGACGCAGACGCAATTCAACATATTCGCGGCAAGTGCCAGTGAGTCAGTTCGTAAAATATGGCTAAAAGAAATCACCTGGACGACTTCACACGTGGAAGAATGATAGGAAAGGTGGAGTAGGGGCGTACCGTCACCAGTGTAGCTGCAGAATTCGGAATCAACAAAAGTGTTGTTTCGCGCTCTTGGAAAGCGTTCCAAACCACAGGTACAGCTGTTAGAAAGGTTGGTGGTGGCCGCGCCCGAAGACGACAACTGCAGGAGATGACCGATATATCATCCTACAGGCGAAAAAAGGCCGACGGCAGTCAGCAAGCGTCAATGCTCAGCAACTCTCTACAGCAACGGGGCGACAAGTGTCGCGGTTTACTCTGTCCAGACGCCTTCACAAAGGGGGCCTATTCGACCGCCGTCCTGAACTCTGCCTCCCGTTGAAGGTTGACCACCGACGCCACCGTTCACAGTGGTGCAGAGAGCACAAAAACTGGACAACTGTCAATGGAGTCGAGT
The DNA here is from genome assembly GCA_019973935.1 of Trichonephila clavipes. Lineage (NCBI taxonomy): Eukaryota > Metazoa > Arthropoda > Arachnida > Araneae > Nephilidae > Trichonephila > Trichonephila clavipes. The sequence continues at coordinate 124,488 of BMAU01008206.1, read as the reverse complement.
CCTCTTTACGGATGAGAGTCGGTTCAGTAACAGAAGCGAATCTCAACGCGTTTTGATTTGGAGAGAGATCGGGACACTGTTTTATACCAGTAACATCAAGGAAAGACATCATTACGGTGGTCCTAGAGTTCTTGTTTGGGGAGGCATTATGCTGAACGGGCGAACTGAGCTCCAAATTTTCGATAGAAGGTCTGTAATCGGGGATTGCTATTGTGAGGAGGTACTTCTTCCCCATGTGCATCTGTTCCGAGGTGTCAATGGCCCAGACTTCATTTTTATGGATGACAATGCAGGGCCACATAGGACACTTGCTGTTGAGGAGCTGCTGGAAAGTGAAGATATCACTCGAATGGATTGGCCAGCGTACTCCCCAGATTTAAATCCCATCGAACATGTGCGGGATGCTTTGGGGAGACGTATTGCAGCACGCTTACATCATCCGGAGAACACCCAACAACTCAAACCGATGCTGATTGAAGAATGGGCACTCCTACCGCAAGAAATGTTGCACCAGCTGGTGCTGAGTATGCGGAGACGGTGCAAAGCAACCATTGCAGTGAAGGGAGGACATATACCATATTAAGTAACATCTGCTTGTTGTTCTTCCGGTTGGATAGACCACCATGAGTCACGATACTATGCATTCAATAAAGCTTGTTTTTGTTTTATCCCATACCGTATGCATTGTATTTCTTTTTCAGTGCCGATGCTTTCGTCATCCTTTACGTACACAATACTCTCCCTCATTTCTGGTCTCTCAGATGATTTTTCGTGAATTTATGGCAATAAACCCACCTGTTGCTTAAGTATTGCACATCAGTGTAATAAACATATTGACTTAAAATGTTGTAGGCATGTTCCTTTAATGTAGTAAATATCCATTAAGACGGAGGTATTTTTTTTTGGGAAAATGACTCCCAAGGGGTGTTAAGGTGGCCACAATACAGAAAAATTCCAAATAGTTAACTATTAGACCAACGCACGTGAAGTTTCTTAAACATGTTTCTTTATTTATTTTTTTTTAGTTGAAATGCGCTAAGAATGAGTCTTACGAAAATCCACTCTCAAAGGTAATTACGGGAGCATGAAAGATAATTCTGAGACAATTTTAGAATTTTAAAGACTTGTACTTTTAAATAAAGACTTTAGGGTTAGTTGAATGTTTCTCAATACAATTAAACGCTTAAGAGGAGTAGGAAACCTTTATACCGACAATGTTAAATTGGTTGTTTTCGACAACCTTTTCTCAGAATCTGTTATATGTACATGTTTGAAACTTTTTATAAAGTATGCCTTTCTCATTATACTGAAATGAGCTTTTAGCTAATTTTAAATTTTTTCATGATTTATAAAATAGTTTGTCAAACATAAGGAAATTTGACATAATTTTCACATAAAAAAATTATAAAAAATTAATTTTTGAGTTTTTTTTACAGGAAGTTCATTTTAGTATATATTAGCCATCATTATATATATATATATATCAAAAAAATTTAAGTACCTGTGAAAAGTAGTTTCTCAGAAGAAATATATCGAACATCAAAATTTAAATTTTGAGATAAATTGATTTTAATGTATACACATAGTTTTCCAATTTGGCACGGAATAAATAAAATAAAAGGCTCAATTTACAATAAAGGATACATGTTTGGGTTTACATCAAACGTTCCACTTTTAAGCAAAAACGAAGTACTTTGTTTATATTTTTCGCCATTCAAATGGGCTTTGCCTAGTTTCAACGATTATTTAAAAGAAACATTTTAAGGGCTTCTAATTACCCGAGAGGTTAAAGTAGGGTATTTTTAGAAAGGTTAAAATCTATACAAATTGAAAATGTAAACATCTCAAATTGTTTAAAAAAATATGATTTTAGCTTTCCAACACACCTTAATGCCAGAGGACTTAAATGTCAATAACGTATATATTTATGAATAAAATTGGTAGATATTCATACAAAATCTTCAAATACCCATATGAACAAGTAGGTAATGTGGCTAGTATTTATTATAAAAAGATAATCAAATATATAGAAGAAAGATTCATTTCATATCGTACGGAATTAGTTATAAAATGAACCATCAGGAAAGTCACGTAACATTGAAGAAACATTTTATTTTTGAAAAAAATTATAAATCGTCCATATAATAATTCTTATTTTTAAATCATTAATGTGATAGCATTTTTCAGTAACAATAGGCTCAATTTTAAGTTATGGGTTAAAAAAGAATAGGTAGCTAGAAATATTCAATAAACTAAGAACAAGAATACATGGATATTTTTAATGAATAACGATTTTATCAAGCATATTTAAATCAAAATTTATGTGTATGCATATCCAAATGTTGTAATAAAAATATGCTTTCAAAAATACTGATAAAGATTATTGCAATTGTGTTATACATATTTTTACTTAAGTTCATCACATTTTGTAAGCAAAACGATTATTTCACATGTTAATAAGAAATGTAAATCTGTGCTTTTATACAAAGTAAATTATCCATTTTCAATTAAAATAGAAAATCGCGAATCTAAGGGCTCCTAATAGAAAAATATACAAACTTTATTGTCCAAATAAATTATATTAATGCGGGAACCATTTCCTGTTGTAAAATTTATTTTTATTCTGCGTTCTGTTCTACACAACAGTATCAAATGGAAAATTAGATATTTGTAACAAATTGTAATTAAATTGATCAACAAAAATAATTCTCTTATAAATGGTTATTGAGGATAATCCCTTCTCCCCATTTTGCTTTTTGTATTCAACACTACCAAAAATTTTACGTATTACTTTTCTATTATTTCCAAAATGTGTTTTTTTTTAAAGAGCATCCTAATTCATATATTTCTAGACACATACTTCTAATAAATCTACATTAATGAGAGAAATCCCCACATACCTCAAAAATGTAACTTTTATATTCCCTGTAATTGTTTCTTTGAATTAAGATTCCAATTTTTTACTATTAATTTTCATAAGAAGCAACGCTGCGAATACTTGGAGGTGGAACAGAAAAGCATTAATATATATTTTGCCCAAACTCTCCAAATCTCGTCTTCTCTTTCAAAATAAGATTGTTGGAAGTCGAGTAAGATTATTTTATTTACCAATCATCTGTATTATATACGAGAGATTTTAATAGAATTTGGATTCCATTCATGAGTTTGTGGCCCTAAAGTTAATACAGTCATGCATACATGCTGTACAAATATTCCTTCGACCAATAGAATTATTTCAACCTATTCTAGGAGAAATAAATTTTCATTGATGTATTCATTTCTAGTTTTCGATTTTCAGCAGTAGAATAAAGGGATTTTTAGCAATGTATAATCAAATGCAAGTTCGGGAACTCAAACTGTTAATCACAATCACCTAGACATTTCACACACATCTGGGCAAATAATATAAATCCAAAGAGCTCAGGGTACTTATTTAATTTAGAATATAGTTGCTTAATAATTCTGTTCGACGGACACAAATAGAATTATAATTAAAGTTTAAGAAAGACCCTAATACAAAAGGTCTCCATATTGCAAAGTTAGTGAAGCCTACATCGAGGCTGAAACAGCTCAGAAATATTTCTCTACCTATATTAAGGTAAATAAATTTCCCTTCACGTATTTGATCCTTTAAATGCTGATTTTAATCCTAAAACTCAATGCAAAGTGTTGTGTGGTACTTAAAAGTGCTCGAAACCAAATTTACCTAGGGTCAGAATTACAAACCAGAAGTTTACCTTTAATTTTTAATGTTGTGGGAAAACTTTCTTTAATAGTTTATTTGTATTTCCCTATTCAAATTACATTCATGTCCGAAATAAAGATCATAGAAAAGGTCACATAATGCTGAATTTTACAACCTATAAAATTATCAGAACTTGTGTTTTATATACAGCTTTTAAGTGGTAGTCTTTGCAGAATTTGTAGACGGAGACCATGTGAGAATCTGAAAAATTTTCCTACAATTCTGTGGAAATCGGTTGTCCCAATAATAGTCCCCAAACTCTTCCCGACCAGATGCTTCGATGGAAGTACATAAAAAATAGTCAAAGAACTGTATCTGTATGATTCATAGTTTACAAGAAAAGTACTGTAAAACATTATGAATGGATGGTCACATGCATGATGATGAAAATCCATGTTGGGACTCATGCTCGCTGTTAGCTGGATAAGACATATCCTGACCACTGAATCTGACATGAATGTTCCGATCTTATGGCCACATAAATGCCAGATCTCACGCCGTTTGATTTTTTCAATATGAGGACATCTCAAGGGATTTGTGTATCGAAACGTACTCAATACACAAATTGACTTAAATCATCTTCTGCATGCTGCTTGTACTTCGGTGGACACCGCGCTGATGCAACGTGTGGAATTATCCATTCCGTGGAATGAGTGAATAAATGAAGGAATATGAAGGTCGCGTGCAAACTGTTCAGCTATACGAGGGCTTTTGGAGACAGATCTAGTAATTTTGAAACATGGTCAAGTAATGAGGACAATACCTGAGTAGGCCCCACTCTCTCTTAACAAACCACACCACACCAAAGGAAGGACATTTGAGCTCTCAACATATTTAACGTGCATCGTTTCTTTACACAGCGGGTCTTTAGTGGTACTGCGCTAGAACTCGTGACATGCAAGCCACGATCTGATAACTTGACCACTTACCGCAGTCCTCCTTTCTACTTAGCTCTTCAGCCAATATGTACGATGAACACTTTGAATATATGGCTGTTAAAGTATTTGCAAATACTGCTGTTCAAGTGTCCAGTACACAGTTTTTTTCTTACACCGGCATACATTTTACAATATTTTATTTAACTTGCAATGTAGAATGTTCGGGTGGAATCTTGCAACTCAATTTTGAAGCTGATGTCTTCAAACGATTACTCTGAAATTTTATATGCACATTTAGTTTGGATGGCAATGTATGTTTTGACGACTTATATCCCAATATCGCAATTAGTTAACAATATATTAATTAAAGTATTTCGTTCGGGTGGAATCTTACAACTCAATTTTGAAGCTGATGTCTTCAACTGATTGAGATGAATTTTTGTATGCACGTTTAGTTTGGATGACAATGCATGATTTGACCATTTACATTCCGATATCGCAATTAGTTAAAAAAATTATAATTAAAAATATTTTACCCCTGTGAGCCTTTTTTTCTGCAAAGCAGCTTATCGGATTAAGCTTAAAGAAGTTCCGATTTCATCATTCTCCGACAAATATTAAGAGCTCGATGGTTCATGAGGAATTAAGACCCTAGATCCGCGAGCAAAATGGTTTTTGTCAGACAATTTATCAAAAAAATAGCAACTAACTTCTTTCATAAAACTGAAAACTAATAATCTGTCGATTTTAGATATGGAAAAATATATCCCCGATCCTAATTTTAATAGATCTAGCAACATTCTTTCGGAGAGAGAGAGAGAGATCCACTCTTATATTAAAATTATTAATTCTTCCTTTCATTCTTCATACCCATGTTAGAAACTCACTTTTCCTCTTTCCACGAGTCCCCATGGCCTAGTGGTTAAAGAACCTGACTTCAAATGAATTGCCTCGGGTTCAATTTCTGGGAGCTCGCAGTTTTGAAATGTACTTAAAATCTCTTTAATTTTCACACACATTCAAAAATTATTTCTATTCAACAAACTTAAATTTCTATGTTCTTTCCTGTTTTTTTATGTATGTATTTTATTTTTATCAGCTTTTAAAGGGCTGTTTTTCTGATTTCAAATCATTCAATGTTTCTCTCATTTCATAAACAACTGAGTTCTAAGCTCCATTCCCATTGGTCAGGTATCACCCCACCCACCCACTGATGGAAATTTGCTTTCATTCTCGGTGTTTGCATCATTTTTGAAGCTATTAATTTGGAATGTAAAGTATTTTAATAGTTTTATATTCTCCTATAAGTAAAATTTACCTTTTAAGTATTTTAATTAAGATAGGGCAATCGTCAATTTGTCGCAGTCACTCAAAATCCTAACGATAAAAAGTTATAGCTCGGAAGAGAGCTAGGTACTCTGGTCATCCACTCAACGATACTCTAAATCCACTTGGCACATACCAGAATGTCTTATTAGACTTTACCAAGGATAAAATTGTGATACTTACGCTCAATTGTCAAAGTTTCAGGGCTCACCAAACAAATTCCGAAGACGTTATTTCACAACATTCTGCGTTACTTATGTTGTCAGAGACGTGTTTAGGTATAGAAGAACGTGTTTCGATACATAGCTTCGACTGTAGCGTACAATTTAAAGGACTAGGCCACCCAGCAGTTGGTGTTGCCATCTATCACAGACAGAACAACTTCCATGTTGTGACTCCTCAGATGGACATTACTTATTGTCAATCAAGTCGACTGGATATCGTTAGTCCGATATTGGGGGACATATGTGCAGCAGAATTCTTATTTGAAAACGGACAACTAGCGATTTCGGTGGTCATATACATTTCTTCGAATCAAATGGTTCAAAAAATTAAAGATTTCCAGCATTTTGTACTTTTACTTCATACCGAAGGTGATTCTGCTACTTTAAAAAAATTATCACTCGTTTCTCCTGATTTTGAGTGGTGATTTTAACTTTAACTTCAGTTTGCCAAAATCAGAGCCGTTCATAGCTTTTTTGAATGATTAATTCAAGCTCGAAATGGACACAAATCAAAATGTTTCGACAACTAACAGTGGTACTTTTATTGAAGCTGTTTTTTTTCAATGGTTTATAAATACTTTGAAATCACAAGTATATGTGTCACACTTTAGGTATTAAAAGTTCATTATCTCTGATCTTCCGCAAATCAAATTGAACAAGAATAATTATTTTTGGTAAAAAAAATTGCATTATTCCTTGTGTTAAATAAACTTTTCATTAAAATACAGTTATTCTATATTCATTAAAGATACAGTTATTCGAATTCGGGTATGATTTCCTATCATACCCGATTCATTGTTTTCATGATATAAGTTACTATTGTGTATTTACCACGATAACATGTCAGATGTTACGCATCATATGCCACCACTGTAAGGTTCGTTTCTTTTTTTTACAACCTATGAGTTTTTACATGCAATGTATGTAATTTTTTCAGGCGAAATCTTGCAACTCAATAACAACATGGGGAAAACAGAAACATCAACACAAAGGAAGAAAAAGTTAGAGAAGAAGAAATTAAAACGGCAAGAAAATCTTGCCACCAAAAGCGATGACGCGAAATGCCAACGACTCAGGAAAAAGCGTGATCAGGACAATAGCTAAACCCAGACTCGACGACAGTTGAAACTTGATAAGGCTAAGCAACGTATTCAACGGCTAAGAGCAGCGGAACCATAGGAAAAACAAGACGCACAAATTGCTAAAAAATTGTCAACACATATCTGAAATACAAGAAACCGAATCAGTTGAAGAACGAGAGGTTCGTTTGAGCGCTTTACGAGAGCCTAACTCTTAAGTACGAATAGCAGAAAATGCAATATACGTAATTTGTTCAGGTGGAATCTTGCAACTCAATAACAACATGGAGAAAACAGAAACATCAACACAAAGGAAGAAAAGGGTAGAGAAGAAGAAATTAAAACGGCATTTTTAAAACATTCCACCGAAAACGATGACGCGAAACGCCAACGACTCAGGAAAAGGCATGATCAGGCCAATAGTGAAACACACACTCGACGACAGTTGAAACTCGATAAGGTTAAGTAACGTTTGCAACGGCTAAGAGCAGCGGAATCACATGAAACACAAGACTCACGAATTGCTAAAAATGATCAACACATATCTAAAATACAAGAAACCGAATCCGTTGAACAACGAGTGGTTCGTTTGAGTGCTGTACGGGAGCTTTACTCTCAAGTACGAATAACAGAAAAGTCTCAAATAGAAACTTTTAACAAAACTATAAATATATTTTTTCAAGGTGTGCGAAATTTGTACTAAATGGTGTTTTCCAAATCAAGTTACAAATCACAAAATACATTTAAGTACAGCTTCGTACCAACCTGCAGAATTAATAAGTAAACGAACCATATTTTGTTGTGTCATTGTTGCAAGAATCACCTTACAACAAAAAAAAAAACTTTAAGGCCAGCCAAGGCTTACAGTAATAATTTAGATCATGGTGAAGTGCTTGATGTAATAAAGCAATTAACACAACCAGAACAACGTTTATTATTAAGAATTATACTATTTATAAAAATTTTGTTAAGTATGATGGTCTATATATTTAGACAATATGGGTTTGAATGGCAATCTGTACTTTTTGTATAAGACGTATTTGAATTTACTGAAAATCTGGCTAACATTTTACTTAGATCTACTGACAGTATATACATGGTTTTCATTACAGAACATCAAGAAAATTTAAATATATCACAGGAAATAACATATCACGTCCACGTGTATATGAAGAATTGAGGTGGCTCATAAATAACAATCCCCTACATCATGACGTAATAATAGATAACGATGCACAAATATTACAAAAAGATCTTATTCGAGTAACACAAACTATTGATGAGGAAAATGCTATAAATAATAAACAATCATTATTAGGGCATGTTACTGTATCAGCTGTGGGCGAAGCAGCCAACGCTAATGATGCTTATAAATTGATCAGTAATTCAATACCTGTTCTACGAGCTTCTTGGCATCAAGGGAACAAGCAAGGTTTCTAAACAAACCATGCAAGCAGCCAATGCTGTGCTATGGTGTTGTCGAACATTGCAAGAGCAGCAATATTATCACCACATTTATGGACTAACAACATAATATAAATATGCTCGAGGGTGACGCAATGTGTTCAAAAATAAGACAACTATCAATATATAACCCACTCATACCTCCTATTGATGAGACAGGCTATTTAGAAATACACTTTTCGATGTCATTAGGGACAGTTTTACGATGTAGATTTGCTCTATTAAAATAGAATCTGACGAGGAAATTGATGCAGTTTTTTGCTTGCGAGATTCAGTGAACAATCAATATTATGGGATTAAATTAAAATAGGCTCAAACGACAATGTTTACAAACCACAAAACTGGCATTTAAATTGCCACATCTAAGTCTCTAGGAGAGTCGTGAACTATAACAATAAAAACTACTTTAACGACTCTTACGCATGCGACCTTAAAGGTGCAAGTGCATCTGATACCCACGGAAAAGCTTGTGTTCTTGAATGTGGCTCACTTGAAGACTTGTCCGAGTTTGCAAACACGCTACTGGTTCAGGTAAAGTACGGTATACCCTCAATTACATTGATGTTCATATGATAGACAGATTGACATGCAATGCAAGAATTACTATAGAAAAAAATTTGCATCAATTTCTCCAAGTTACATCTCCAATCAATACATCATGCGAAATTGAAACGAATCTAAACCAAGCTACACAGCAACATTAAAGATTACTTGTGTCACCAACAATTATATCACAATCTGAAAATGCAAGAATCATAACCTGTCAAACTGAGACAATTCCCGTGCATACTTCAATAATGGCTCCTATCGACAACACACAATCCACTGAAGAACAAGTATTAGATGTGTCAGATATTGTCAACAAAATTACTAAGAAAACAATAGATAACATTGTCAATGTGGCTCATGAGTGGAAAGCAGAGGTATTCACGTGGTTCTTCCAGCTGCTTTACGGGTAAATAGATAAAACCAACAAAGAAATATCAAAATTTCACCTCTTGATTATTTCCAATACAGAATTCTAGGAAATGATACTAGGTTTCAACGAAATGAATATTTATTTTTCATTCTATAAATGTCCGAGTACCATAAAGTAAAATCAACATTATATGCTCACTATAAAAAAGTCGAAGTTCAAGATATCAAAGTCGAAGATGTTCATCTTTATTATAAAAACCTTATCTTTAAAACCTTACCATCTTTATCTAAAAACCGCACTAAACGAACTGTTGGCCCAAATTCGATGTCTAGGGCCACAAACTTAATTTTAATCCGCAGTTGTAATGCCATAAACTGGTTGGATATGCGTAAATCTCTCCTTATCGCCGATCGACGACCAATGGATAATCCGCAAGATTTGGATATGATAGCTATACAGCGGTTAATTGAGCAGTATCCTATTCTTGTAAGTAGACATTTCATGTATCGGTTCAATTTGCCCTTATAAAATTTATGTTAAAAAACAATCAAGTTTTAAATATTCGTATTACAGCTTCCTGGTGATAATCGAATTCCAGAATGGTGGGAGTCCCCATGTTCGCATGGAAGTTTGGGTGGAAGGTCACGCATCTTTTCATACGGAAGAGGGGCTGCACCAGCTTAATCAAGTATGTAGTTGTGACCTACCGCCTGAGACATCTGAATGGCACGATCTGATAAAGTAAAATCAATTACACAAACATACATATATCTGCTATAAGAACAGTTCTGAATCTCCAACATATAGGTTTGGTTTCCCGAGAAAAAAATGCGCTGAAACCCGTCTTGTGTCTCATTCATCAGACGAATTAATTCGTAATGGAGGCAGAATCTGTGTTCTGAAGCAAGGACCAGAAGATAGATGGGTTAATAATTATAACCAACTCTTATAAAAGTCTGGAATGTCAATATGGATATTCAGCCAAGCTGAAAAAATAAAGTGATAGCATTTTACATAGCCAAACATGTTTCTAAATCTGAGCCTAATCAGATTGATCGTAGTGTAGCTCAATCAATACGCCAGATACAAAGTGAAGAAACAGATTAATCGCTTAATATGTTTAAAGTACGTATGTGGATATTAAACGAAAGGCAAGTGTCTGCGTGTGAATGTGCTTATAGGCTCATGTCATGGATAGTTCGAGAAAATGTACCATTTTGAACACAAGAAAGCCAAAACAGATGTACATGGTCCTTAAATTTAATTCAAATGGGACAATAACCGGATACTGCAGTAACATAATCAACCGTTACGAAAAACGGCCTACAGAGCATCCCAACAATGATTTTGATAACATGTGCCTTCTGATATTTGCAATGCTCTTTGAACTTCATTATGCAAATCAAACCAAGAACCCGATGAATGTGTTGATATATGTGAACCAGAAAGACAAACCAGGCAGCGAATCATTAAACTTACAGATAATAGTAAAAGGGTAATCAGGAATGTTCCTGCCGTCGTACGCGTGCCATATTTTGTGTCTGCCACTGATCCAGAAAACTATTACTATAGCTTACTTCTTCAGTATGTTCCACATAGAAAAGGGAGTGAATTAATCGTTGACTATATTACAACAAGATAATCATTTCTGGCTAGAGAATATGATCTCTGCGCAACTAATGCACGTTTGCAGATATTTAGAGAGTGTGACAGACAATTGGAGAATGCTTTTAAACAAATCCATGCTTTTGAAGTCTTGAATCAAGAAGCTCAACCGGAAACTTTGAAGAAGAGTTGGAGATACCAGAACAGCACATGACCGATGACGAATTCCTTAATGCTAGAAGGGCAGTGAATGTTGGACAAAAGAATGCATTTTTATCCCAACAAAGAATATTTCAGAACAGCTAAAAAATCAAAGCGATGAGCATCTTAGATTGTTCATAACGAGTAACGCTGTAACCGGAAAGACCTTCCTCTTTAACTTATTGAAACAACGAGTAAATTGGTATTACGTGTCAAGCAAGTTGTTAAAATTTGTGCGCTTAAAGAGGGGGGAGCGTGCTTAGTGGGAGGATCCACATTACATTCTACACTAAAATTGTCTGTACAAAAGGATGGTAGAATAGCGCAAGTGCATTTGCGCTTGATACGGTAACAATGGCAACACATTGAATTTTTATTTATCGATAAAATCTCTATGGTCCCATATGAAATGCTTTGTAATATGGATTCCCGACTTAAACAACTCAAAAACAATGAATTACACTTTGGTGGTATAAATGTTCGTGTATTTGGTGACTTAATGCAGCTACTACCTGTGCGAGAAAATCAAGTGTTTGATTAGCCTTCTAGATTTGTTCCCACAACACACCTATGGCGTTTCTTCTCGTTAATTTAATTGATAGAGAGTATGAGACAACAAGGTAGCACAACTTTTACATATCTCCTCAATGCATTACTAATTGGTGAACTTCAAACATAACATTTTGCTATTTTAATAAATAGGCGAACACAAAAAATTGTTCTTGAACATTTTGGAGTTCGTGGTGTAACTGTTATCAAAATAATAGCACATGATAGTCTAGTAGATTATACTAGAAAAAATGACAACATAGATTTAAATAATATTATACCATCCAGTATAAATAAGACAGGAGGACTACCTATGGAGCCCTCGGATATTCGCTGCGGCCAAGGTAATGTTGCGTTACAATGTAGATGTGTCTAAAGTTCTGGTTAATGGTACCATTAGACATATTACAGAAATCATGTGTCCCTGTTTCCGGAGAGCATAAATGTATGATACTGACATACCATCCATCCATATAGACTTCCGTAAAAATGGTGTTCATCTCATTCAACCCAAGACTGTGCAATTTCTAGCAAAATATAGTCACGGCAATGCACAACGAAGAATACTGCCAATTATATTACGTTGGGCTTGCACAGTGCACAAAATGCAGGGTAGTACTGTCGACCATGACGTTGTATACTTAGGCCCTGAAGCTCTTCACTGCTGGTCAAACATACGTAGCCTTAAGTAGGGTAAAATCATTAGAAGGTATTCTTATTGAAGAGCTAGACTGTTCAAAATTAACCCGCAAATGCCCTTGCAACAATGATGGGTTGCATCAGATGAACATATGTCCAACGATAACTAAAAAGTAAAAAATAAATTAAAAGTAAGAAAAAACCACTTTTTTAAAAACAAGCTTTTATTTAAATGCGCTAAAAAGAATAAAATAAACTTTTCCTGTCAAACTTTTTTTACCATCAACTTATAACGTCTTAGCACAATTTATATAATATAAACGCTTTTTGCTTTTATATTATACTCGAGATTGCAATACTCGTATTTACTTAGTTTGAAAAATTTAAAAATTTAAATCAAGCAGATATATATTTTTTTCTTTAATTTACTGCCTTATGTACACAGGTAAATCTCGCAACAAGCTTTTATATCATATAAATTGTGTAATGACGTTATAAGTTGATAGTAAAAAAGTTTGAAAGGAAAAGTTTATTTTATTCTTTTTAGTGCATTTAAATAAAAGCTTGTGTTTAAAAAAGTTGTTTTTTTACTTTTAATTTACTCTGTTAAAATTAAAATTTATATAATAATACATGCAAAGTGAAAACCTATTGCAGAGAGTTATATAACTGAAAAACAATAATATACTACTTATAAAAACATATAGAAGTACCACAGCGTGTGTGTAAACTTTGCGCACTGTTTATGGGTACCTATAAAGTTTTGTACAAAAAAAGGGGTCATCACCCCGAAAAATTTAAAATTAAATTTTCTTGCTCAGATCCATCAATAAAAAAATCCTATCGTCCTTCTTAGATTGTTAGATATGATAAATTTTTAAACGGCTTTTTAACTGAATTGCATTCATATTTTATTCTATGGTTTTACTATCCAATTACACACTATATCTAGACTTCAAAAGATAAGAGAGATAGAGCATTGCGCATATTCATTTCAAGTGTTTTTGTTGTACAGATAATATACCTAAAATTTAAAATTGCTGTTTGAAAGTATAGATAAACGCCATACACTGGTGTGTTGAAATAAGATATGTTTTATAAAGATTGACGAAGATAGGTGTATTTTTCTTAAACTTTTGACGGCCTAACCTGAAATATGAGAAACAGATGTAGAATACTCGCTAAAAAAAGAATGTTTGTTCATCTTGTTAAGATTATTTTAATATGTAGCATATTTTTTTAATGAAGAATTCTCCGTTTATTTATAATTGGAAAATATTTGAATTACATAAAGTGTCATATACGAAAATTACAGAAAAAAATTAAATATATAACATAATTGAGTAAAAATTTCATGATACTCTAAGAAAATAGAAATTTCATTTAAACAATAAAAAAACTAAATAATGCAAATGGATTTCTAGTTCTTTGAAACATGTTAAAATGCGAGCCTGATATGAGTTAAAATCAGTACTGAGTGAAATATTCATTGCACAACTCCCTACACGGTTTCTAAAATTACAATATACTAGGAAAAATATAATTTTAACATGAAATAAATTTTATGATTTCCTTAAATACTCATTTGTGAATCAAATCTCCATCTCCCATTCTATTTTCCTTGTAAATTTTATTTCTTTAACTATTACATATTATTTTTTTACAGATGAAAAATATATTGAATATTTAAAATGCAACTGGATTTTTTTTCATGTTTTTTTCAACCTGTAGTGTTTCTTTGTTTAAAGTTTTGTAGTTAAAAATTTCAGTATTCAACAAATTACTGAGTCTAAAAGAGACAAAAGTAGATGTCATATTTCAACTGACATCATTAAATGTGTCTGGAACTTTCTCGCTTATCATTATTTAAAGTATTTTTTACCAAGTCGTTAAATAACAAAGGGTTTTAAGTAAAAGACGACAAAGTTTAAACTTCGTTTTAAACACTTCATTTTTCTAAATACAAATTAATTTCTTTATACTACTTTTTAACAAACAAAAATGTTCTAATTTAAAAATAATTATAATATTATGGTCTAGACACTCTCTTTCTGAAATCGTCACAGCATAAAAATGTCCAACAAGAAACTTCCATTTTTTAAAAAAGTACATTGTCAGAAATTTACTAATTGGTGTAAAAACAATGAAATTTGGAAAAAAGTTTTATGTAATGTAAAATTTGTTCGAGTATCATTCAATTATAATTTTTTTTTACTAAGTATGCATACAAAAGTGTTTGTATTCAGACCTGCATTCTAAGAGGAAAAAATCCACTTTAGTACAAAAGTTTAAACTTGAGATTTTATTAATTTAAACCAGAATTAAAACTTTTCTCCCACCTTCCATTAATTGCATAATCTTTATTATTTTGGTGCAGCAATGAAGAGATTATTTAAATTAATCTATGCATGTGTGGAATAATGTTTGTTGTGTTTCTGATTTTAAGTTATTTTATAAAACAAGAGGGATTATGAATTAGTTCATAAAGTATTTCACAATTTTTTTAAAATACAAAAATCCAGTAAGGAACATATATATAATAATTCGCGTAAATCTACTTTTGAGGGATTTTATCTTATCATGATTCCTCTTGGGGAGGTAATCCACATACTCAGTTAAATCCAACAATAAAGCTAGACAAGTTAAGCAACTTTGTTGAATAGGCGTTTTTCTTTGGGCACCCGGACTGTAAAACAGTCCTCAATCCCATGTCGTGAGAGTTTATGATGCTGAGCATGGCAAAAGTGGTGTTTTCCATTCTGTTGAGTGGCATGATGGCGATTGGTCGAACGATGGAATCCGGGAGGAGAGGATATGGTGCTTCATCTGGGTGGAAAGTTTCTTGAGTTTTTTGGCTTGGCTGACAGCTTAGAGGTTGCTCTCTGATTGGATGCTGGGTCCAGTGAACATTGACTCCAATTGGCTGCCCTGGGGGCTGGGATTTAGAAAATGGGGAGGCACAAGTCCAGTGGGGAGAACAAGAGAAAAATGTTGACAAAAATAAAAGAAAGTAAAATTTTAGCTATTAAGGTGTGCAAAAAAAATTATTGCACGAATAAAAAAAATTACGGGGATTGTAGGAATCAAGAAGAATTCTTCTTGGTCTTTTTGTATTGTCATAAGGGGTGTATTGAGATAAATTTTGCATATTGAAATTATTGGTTGCTTCGAAATCGTTAAAAAAGTTAATTGCTATTTTCTGAATATGAGATTTGAAACTATTAAATTTAAGTGCATTACGTATATCGTCATTACGCATGCATCTTGTGGCTTTGACGATCATACCTATAAGAGAATTCTGCAGGGAATCTAGGATATTGATATAAGTTTTAAGCAACTTTGTTGGTATTCATATCGACATATATACAAAACTAATGAAATAAAAATAGTGGTAACTATTTACAATACAATAAACTACTTATAGTATGGTAGAATGGTGGCGCCACATGCACGCAGTGAATGGTAAACTATGTACAGTATGGTGAGCGAATGGCAGCGACACCTACAAGTGTAATAAATGAATGGTGGCGCTACATCTACCCCCCCGGGGTGAAAAAAGGTTAAGCTTAAAAAAACCCAGAATTGGTTGCGATCACACAGGCGTGAAAATTCCGGTGCTTCAAGACCAGTGCAGGCAAATATCAATGTACACTCATATCCATAAATTAAGAATAATGAAGTTCTGGCAAAGAAAGAGACAGATTTGACTTATTTGTAAAAAAATTTGATTGGAATTTATTAAAATAAATTTGACTTATTTGTAAAAATTATTTATTAAAAAAAGGTAAAGAGCAAAACAGATGCTATATGTTTGACATAATTAATAAAAATTGAGATTTTTACTCCCTGGAGCAAATTTCACAAAAGAACCTACTTACAAAAAACAGTATATCAAGATTAGTATGATGGTTAATACGGAGTATGTCTCTCGGACGACGCAATGCAGACCTTACAACGCCTAGGCATGCTGAGTATCGAATTATTAATCTGATGTTGGGGAATATTACACCACTCATCAAGCAATGCCCTCCGAAGTTCTGAAAGACAGGTGGGAGGGGGTTGACGGGCTGCAATTCGTTGGCCAAGCATATCCCACACATGTTCTATTGGATACAAGTCAGGTGAGTAAGCTGGCCAATCCATACGGGTGATATCCTCCGATTGAAGGCAATCGTCTACAATGTTTGAACGGTGAGGACGGGCGCTGTCATCCAAAAACCGAAATTCAGCACCCATGGTGCTCCAAAACAAACATACATGTTGTTCCAGAATGACAACCCGATAGAAGTGGCCTGTCATCGTTACACTCTGAACATGCAAGTCAGTTCTGGAACCAAGAATAATTCCTCTCCAAACGAGCCATCTTGCACCACTGTAACGGTGTCGTTCAATAGTGTTCTCTTGGTGGTAACGGGTAACTTGCGCTCTCCATATTAAAGTCCGGCGAGAATCAGACTGCAAACTAAACCTAGACTCGTCAGAAAACATCACACAAGTCCACTGTTGTGGTGTCCACAATGCATGCTCTCTACTCCAGTTTAATCGCAGGTGACAGTGAGTTGCGGTAAGTGGAACACATCTAACAGACCTACGAGCATATAGACCAATGTGCCATAAGCGTCTGTACACGGTCTGCCTTGACACTGTCGTACCGGTAGCTGAAGAGAGCTTACGAGACAGGTCTGATGCTGTGCTCCGTTTGTTTCTTTTTGCAGCAACTGCCAAATACTGGTCCTCATTCGGCGTTGTAACTCCGGGGGGTGACCTGTGCTGTAACATCTACTCACATTACCATCATCTTGGAATGGTTGCCAATGCCTGGAGATGAACGTCTGTGCGATTCCGATTTCCTCGGATTTTTCCAGCTGGATACGTCCACATACGTCCACAGTTGTCCAATAATTCTACCATGTAAAAAATCATCCAAGTGCTTCCTTTGTGCCAAACATATGCGGTTATTGCACTGAAAGGTTGCTAAAGCGCTTGTGAACAATTTTACTTCTTTGCCACCATTCCTTCTACACCCCTCTTTTACTCTCTCGTCATTGTGACGTACTATCCACGCCATCTGGTGGTTTATTGTAATTTGCATTTTCTTCTACAAGATGTGTGCGATAATTCTACAGGTGAAATTTTTACACTTTAGAGTTCAATTTCTGTATGCTTCTGAATTATGGATCTGTGTCTGATCTCTCACATCTGTGTTTCACTGTCGCCTGCGAATAACCTGTCGCCCGCTAGAGAGCATGCATAGAAACCACCACAACAGTGGTTTTGTGTGATGTTTTCTGACGAGTCTAGGTTTAGTTTGCAGTCTGATTCTCGCCGGACTTTAATATGGAGAGCGCAAGGTACCCGTTACCACCAAGAGAACACTATTGAACGAGAACGTTACGGTGGTGCAAGATGGCTCGTTTGGGGAGGAATTATTCTTGGTTCCTGAACTGATTTGCATGTTCAGAGTGTAACGATGACAGGCCACATCTATAGGGTTTGTCATTCTGGAACAACATGTACGTTTGTTTTGGAACACCATGGGTGCTGAATTTCTGTTTTGGGATGAAAGCGCCCATCCTCACCGTGCAAACATTGTTGACGATTACCTTCAATCGGATGATATCACCCGTATGGATTGGCCAGCTTACTCACCGGACTTGTATCCAATAGAACATGTGTGGGATATGCTTGGCCGACGAATTGCAGCCCGTCAACCTCTCTCCCACCTGTCTACCGGAAGTTCGGAGGGCATTGCTTGATGAGTGGTGTAATATTCCCCAAGATCAGATTGATAATTTGATACTCAGCATGCCTAGGCGTTTTAAGGCATGAATGGCATCGTCCGGGAGACATACTCCGTATTAACCATCATACTAATCTTGATATACTGTTTTTTGTAAATAGGTTCTTTTTTTAAATTTGCTCCAGAGAGTAAAAATCACAATTTTTATTAATTATGTCAAACATATAACATCCTTTTTGCTGTTTACCTGTTGTTTAATAAATAGACATTACAAATAAGTCAAATTTGTTTTGCTTTTGTCTCTTTCTTTGCCTGAACTTCATTATCCTTAATTTAAGGACATGAGTGTAGTTTATTATATTGTAAATAGTTACCACTATTTTTATTTCAGTAAGTTTTTGTAAGTATGTTTTTCTACAAGTAAGAGATGAATTATGGCGCCACGTTTCAAGATTTCACATAATAACTTATTTTTGTTTACCTGCCTAAAGGGAAATATCCGCAACTTTATAGCCGCAATAACTACCGTGTTTTTATTTTATAAAGCAAGATTATGCAATATTAACATCATCCATGTATTTTCACTAATCATAAAAGTCTCTACCGAAAATCGTATCATTCTAAAAAAGCCACCGATTCACACAGAATTATAAAAAGCTTAGATCTCCAGAGCGATCAAAAGCTGTTTTTTGTTTTGCTATAGTGACTCACGTTTTTGTGCTGTGTTTCGTCGATATTTGTCTTGTGTGTGTTACACAAAATGTTAATTTTAAAACTGCAACATGTTTCTTTAACTTCTTTCAACTTCTACATCAACCAAAATGTACATCCTCCGAGTAAAATGCCGTATAAGTCAAGTGAAATCATTTCAAATATCATTTTTTTTACTATTTAGTTTTACACTCTGCTATGGGAAAATAGAAATAATGTTCATTTTTATATGAAATATTATATTACTTCTAAACAATCATTAAATCGAATGTTATGCGTTAATAATTCATTTTAACAAAATTTTTAACCGATTGGGTTTCGAATTTAATCTTTTATAAGATATTAAGCATAAATTTGAATCATAACATTATTTTAATTCTTATACACATCACATTTTTTTCAATCAATTTCATTGTATTATGTACAACCTCCCCCCTTACACCTCAAACTGCCATTCACAGTAAATATTCCTTTCTATATTTGCAATAAACATAACAAGCAGTACATTTTATGCTAACAATAATATTAAATTTCAAAGTCACCTTCAAAAGCGAACATTAAAGTAATTAATTTGTACTCAGATATTTGCATAATAAGTAGAGATGACAAAGATCCAATTAAATGCTAATGTTACGTCCCTCAAAGTTTTCAAGGAAACTTATGGGTCAACGAGTTTATTAATAGCTTATTAACGTTAAATTCACATAAGCAAAAATTGTATTAACACGTTTATTTCACTTCTATAGTTCAAATTGCAAGCATTCAATAAATTCTCAAAAAATTAAGCCAAAGCTTGCTAAACTTATTCCCACTTAGTTTTACTTGATTAAAATAATCCATAAAAAACATTTAAATTATATTTAAAGTGAGGAAAAAAATTGTGTGTGTGCTTATCACTACGCGATAGAAGTGAAAACTTCTGATTTATTCTGAACAAGAGAATCCAATTGATTCGAGATGTACTATGTTTTCTTTTACGACATTTTCGCAGCAGACGTTAACCAGTTCACTCTTTTTGTGCCCGTTGATCGGGGGATTTGTTTATTTTATCCATTTTTTGTAAAATCAATCTTTAAATAATTATACATTCTTATACATTTATATATGAGTATTTACGTTTTAAATGTCAATTTTAGTCTAATTATTTAAAAATATTTACATGTAAATTATATTTATATAATATGTATGTTTAAGTGGTACTAACGTGCTATCCCAGTGTTTCTCAAAGTGTGGTGCGCACCCCGGGGGCGCGATGACCCTACAAGGGGGGCGCGAGCGTATCGAAAATTTAAAGATTTTTTTTAAAAAAAATAACCGGAAAGAGAAGTACAACAAAATAAATTCTTCCATAATAAAAAAATACACACAACAACACTGACATAATTTATGTTTATTATCTGGCTTTTTTCCGTCATCAAATAGCTATCTTTGATCCCAAAACCAAATTAAGGGAAAAAAAACATTTTGTTTTATTTGCTGTATATCCTCAATGAGAGATTATTTTATTACGTTTTAACATAAAATATTACTTGTTAAAAGAAAAACGAAACCCAGACCCTGAGAAAATTCTAAGAAGATAAACAATTCACCCTGTAATTATTATTGAAGTACTGTACATTAGTTGTAGAAAAGAAAAGGAAGTCATGATTCACTTTTCAGCCAGGCTGCATAGTACGTTTGCTAATCATTTGATTGACCTTCAATCTTATGGTATGGTTATTATCAATATTAGTTCCCTCCCATCTTTTATGCGTTTGCTTTTCGCTTAGGGAAATTGTAAATAATTGAGTTTTGCGATATTTGGAAAAGAATTGATTGGTTTAAAATTTCTGTAGGATAATTGAAAAGTGTCTGATTTGCGTCCTTTATTATGGTCTTGTACTTTTGAATCATTTTAGTTCAGTTTTATTGGATTTTTTCTCAAATCATCAAAGAATTGAATAGTCCTTGAAAGAAGGTAAGTATACTTTCTATAAATTAAAATATTCACTAGAATTCCGATTTGTATCGTGTACAGTAAAAAGAATTCAAAACAAATGATTGGGGTGACTGAGTCCCCCCGCACTACCATTAATGTTAGTATCGAGTACGCGCCTGCTCCCGGGTTAAAACATTTTGATGTATTCTCGCTTTAAATGTTAAAAAGTAACACAATTATTCTTCATCGGAATTTTATATTCTTTTTCATAATTTAACATTAATTCTAAATGCTAATTGTGTGAGGTTTAAAATTACAGTTCTTTTAAACAGTTATTTACAATTATAGCATTTATCTTAAAAAAATCATTTTACATTTTTGTATACACTATTTCGTGCACACAGTTTTACTCTCCTTACAGTTCAGCTATTATATCAAGAAAATGTTTTATTTTTTAAAAATGAACTCGTGCGAAGAGTCGGTGTTTCAGCCAGTATACGTTTGATGTATCAGTACTGAAGAAGGTATTTTATAAATAATTTCTTATTACTAAATTTGGCCGCGGTAGCCGAGTGGTATAGGTATCGGATCGTGGCTTGCCTTGTCACGAGTTCGAGCCCAGTACCACTAAAGACCCTCCGTGTAGGACAGTGATGCACGTTAAATCTGTTGAGAGTTGAAACGTTTTCCCGTTGGTGTGGTGTGGTAGTTAGGAGAGAGGGGTGTCAGCTCAGGTGTCATCCACGTCACTTGACCATGGTTCAAAATTACGTGGTCCTTCGTCAAAAGCCCTCGTGCAGCTGAACAGTGCGTCGTTAATATTCAATCAATATTATTACTAAATTAAGAACAAGTTTAATAATTATTAGGGACTTCCACGGGCTTGTTTTGTAGAGGAAAGTTTTTTTTCAAAGGAAGGTTTAATATCAGAAATTGACACTTAAAGAGTTATTTTTCTATATTTAGCTGAGATCTATATTTTGTCTTCAAGGCATCCACTGCAGAAAATCCGGTTTGAAAAAGGTAGGATGTTGAAAATGGTAATAGTATACGAAGTGCTTTTGTTTTCAGTACTGATAATTCCTCATCCACCTCTACCCCAAATTCAAAAACAATTTATTACAAAATTGCCTTTTAATTTTTCACTGGATGTGAAATCTATGAAGATTTCTTCTTCGGAAGTTGAGAGCCCTTCTGGAGTATCTTGAAATAGATCCCTAATCCACTCGTAACTTGCTACCAAGCTGACCCTTTCCGTAAAATACTTTTTAAAATTATTTGCCAACATAGCTAAATGATTTTACATGTTTTAAAAACAACTTTCACATGTTGTTCTACAGATTTGTAAGTTTTAACACATATCGAGCTGGGGCTTTTTTCCCATCATTTACTTCAGTAGTGGTAAATCCAAAATTTAAGTATTTTTGAGAAGATCGCCTTGATTTAATTTTCGGAACCATGCTCGTTCGTCTGTGTACTTGTTGATTCTTTATTATGGTCGAATGTTTGCTTACGACTTAAAAATGTATATATGATATTGTTTTAATCTACTGCCCTTAAATACCTAATTACCGTGAATTACAATAAAACGTGGAAATTAAAAAAAATGTACATTCAAGCTAGATTCGGTAGTTATAGGAGTATCGAGTCGACCAAAACTGACTGGAATTGTACGAGGAAAAGCATTTTTACATGTTTTGCGCAGACGTCCGATAGGTTGCCCAGACTCACGCAAACGTACCCTATAATGCCAGATGTGATGGATATGATAGAGAGTGACATTAAATAGACTATTTTTCTAATGACATTTGTACTTTGAGAAATGAATATGCTGAAGGAAATAAATCTTTAATTAAATACATCATTTTGCGATCTGTTCCAATTTAAAAATTAGAGAAAGAAAATAACATAATTCTAAGATATATATATATTTTAAGTAATTTTCTTAAAATATATATTACTTAAAAGTTACATATACACAAAATTTAATATACTTATCGTATTAATTTGTACGGTTTATAATTAAGATCTTATTGTAACTTTAGCGTCTCTCTCTCAAAGTGCATTTTTATTGCAGTAAATACATTATTGTACAGGGGGCGAGACAAAAATTATGATTGAAAATTGGGTCGCCAGTATTGAAAGTTTGAGAAACACTGCTTTTAATGTATGAGTGGTGCGCAGAGTATTTTATGACTAATTAATTAATACTAAATTAAGAACAAGTTTAATAATTATTAGCTATTTCCATGGGCTTGTCTTACAGAGCAAAGTTTTTGAAAGGAGTTTTAAGATAAGAAATTGACCCTCTGAGTTCATTTTCTATATTTAGCTGATATCTATATTTTGTCTTCTAAGCAACCACCGCATTTTGTAATATGTTCCATTTTAAAAATCAGAGAAAGGAAAAATAACTTAGTAATTATCCTATTACTTAACTTTTTTTTGCTTAAAAGTAACATATACAAAATTTATTACTTGTCATGAATTTTTGTACGGTTTATAATAAATATTGTGGCGTTATCGTAAAAGTGCATTATTATTGCATTCAGTAAATTATTATGTATGAGGGGGGCGCGATAAAAATTGTGATTGAAAAGGGGGGTGCCAGTATTGAAAGTTTGAGAAGCACTGTACTATCCCATCAATGCCAACGTTCAAAAAAACTTGCCGAATTGGCAACCCTGATTTATTATGTGTCGTATGCGCTGAATTGCCAGCCAAGTGCTTCCGTTCGTACAATGTGTTGCCAATACCGTTGTGATAACACATAAGTACCGTTTATATAACGCCGTATGCTATGTAAGGCTAGGAAAACTTATGCCCTGAGAGCTTTTACTTTTCTGAAAGTTTGTTAAACAAACAAAAAGAAAGGATTCGTACTCTTTCACAATTAATGATTTTATTTCCTCGCATTCTTTTAGTTGTCCTCACCAATATAAACCAAAATATTAGCAACTTTCTCAGCAATTGGTTTCATTAAAATTGCAGATTTTAATTCTTTTGGCCCATTTTTGTGCTTAAATGCTCTTTCTATTAATCAAAAAATCGATTCCATGTTTCATTTCTTTTTTAAATGGGGCGTACCATTATTTGTACAGCTTTAAGGAGATTATCTAAAAATGGAATACTTTCCGCAACATAATACGTTGAATGTACATATTCCGCATGTTGTTGCTAGTGTAACCTATGCAACTCGTCTTCATTTTTAAGTTGCAGAACTACGGTCGTAAGGAAATCCAAGGCACAAATCTCTTATATTTTATATATCCTGAGGATTTTAAAATTATTTATTTTAGTTCAACAATTTTAAATGATATATTTACCGTTTCAACAATATCTCCTAATACAACTAGCAAGGGAGCTTTTGTAATTTTTTTTAACTTTACTTAAAATAAAGAATGCTCAACGGAAAAACAAACAGCAACCTTTACTAGATAATTCGATAAGACCTCTGGTTCTCACGAGAGAATGTCAGATTGATAAAAGAAATTTAAATATTCTTATAATAACTACCAGTTCAACACTCTTCTGAATTCTTACATGAGAATAATATTTTTCTAGTTTATTTTTACTTGCGCTTATCTTCTCTCATTCATTCGCTGAAGTTGTGGAGTAGCGGGTTGCATGACAGTAATATTTAAGGATAGAAAATAAAACTTCACGGAAAAAAATATGCATGAAGTTTATATTTAACAAAAACACGCGTCTAAAAAGTTTTCAATTTAAATCCAAGCGAGAGTTTCCAATCCGAGCTAGATTTCTGACTAGAATGGAGAAAAGCCGAATTAGCTTAGCGCACCTAAATCTGACACTTCAATTAAATTCACTCTACAGTCTCTAAAAAGTTTTAACTTGAACAACGAAAATAACTATTAAATAATAGTGATCTGTTTCCTTAATGTAATAGGAATGAAGTGTTCTTTCAAACTTCCCTTCCAATTTTGAAGTATGCTGTTGAAACTCCCATGACAGTTGTTTTGAAATATGGTATTACTTCTTATAAATCCACTTCATGGAAAAAATTACTTATTTTTTGGATGCTTGAGTAATTTGAATTGTAAAAAGTAGGACAACACCACACACGTGAATTTTAATAAGAAATTTATTTTATGTAAAGAAATTTCTCAACTTTGTATGCAAGAGACTGTACTTGTTTAAAATATATATTTTATTTCACTGGTTAGTAAGCAGGTTGGTTAAATAAAAGTTATAAATGCTTAAAACTGAGGGTTTTGGAAAGAGTAAAATAATTTCGATACTCCGTTTGTGAATTAAAAAAGTAATGATGATGTAGCAACGATTACCACGAGCTAATACTTTACAAGCACCATTTGTGGCATTTAAGTTCAAAAATAAAATATTTATCTCTGATGTCACACTTTGTTCCCCCTATGATGATTTTGAATTTGGTAATAAGTTTGCATCACTCTTTGTACACTACTGGCCAATAAAAGTTCTACACCAGGAGAAAATGCAGGTAACAAAATGGTATTTATTGGATAAATATGTTATACTGGAAATAACAAGTGATTACATTTTCAAGAAATTTGGGTGCATAGATAATGAGAAATCAGTACCCAGAACAACTACCTCTGGCAGTAATAACAGCACTTATACGCCTGGGCATTGAGTCAAAAGCGATTGGATGGCATGTACAAGTACATATACACATACAGCTTCAACACAATGCTACAGCTTATCAACCGTAGTCACTGTCGTATGGTGACGAACCAGTCACTCAGCAACCATGTACCAGACGTTTTTTTATTGGTGAGAGATCTGGTGAATGTGCAGGCCAGGGAAATAGCCGCACATTTTTCGTATCAAGGAAGGTCCGTACAAAACGGCAACATGCTATGCTGAAACGTAGGGTTTTGCAGGACTCGAATAAAGTGAAAAGACACGGATCGAAACACACCAGAAATATAATATGCATTCTTCAAAGTGCCATCAATGCAAACAAGGGGTGACCGATACGTGTTTCCAATAGCATCCCATTCCATCACGCCTGGTGATGGGCCAGCATGACGAAGACTAATGGACACTGCCAATGTGCGTTCGCCACGATCCTTCCAAACACGTGTACTGCAAACAGAACATGGATTCATCTGAAAAAATGGCGTATTGCTATTCGTGAGTCCTGGTTCGTCATTGATTACACCATTGAAGACGTTCCTGTCTGTGATGCAGCTTCAAGAGTAGCTGCAATCATGGTCTCCGAGCTGAGAGTCCATACTGTTGGAAACGTTGTCGAACTGTTCGTACGGACATTTATTGTCTCGCAAACGACCCCAATTCTTGACTCGGTGCTCGTAACGAGGCTTCGCGATCCATTAAAACCATGCGGGTAACGTGCCTGTCTTCTAGGCTGCTCGTGATAGGAG
This sequence comes from Trichonephila clavipes, assembly GCA_019973935.1. NCBI lineage: Eukaryota > Metazoa > Arthropoda > Arachnida > Araneae > Nephilidae > Trichonephila > Trichonephila clavipes. The sequence continues at coordinate 98,103 of BMAU01008206.1, read as the reverse complement.
ACCATTGAGATCCAGCGCGGCATTCCGTATTATCGTCCTGACTCCATTGATTCCATGTTGTGCTAACAGTCATTGGATCTCGACTGACGCGAGTAGTGATACTGCAATACAATAAACCACAATACCGGTATGCTACAATCCGACCTTTATCAAAGTCAGAAATTTGCTGATACGCATTCATGCTTCTTACACGAGGTACTACAACAACTTTTCACCAGACAACAACGTTCAAATGCAATTTGTGTATCAACAATTTCCTAATGTAAACACATTGTAGGTGTCACTGCCAGTGGATGTTTTGTCTGAAAGCGCTGAAAAGCTTATCATTTGCATTTCACAAGACCTTCTTCCAGTCGCTTAAATTTCACGTCTATAGCATGTCACCTTCTTGGTGTAGCAATTTTCATGGCTAGTAGTGTATTATTTAGAATCCTAGTTATATAAAATTAATTATTCCTTAATATCCATTGGTTGGTGTGAAAAAGGACCCAATTCATACATAAAATTAAAGAATGTTTTTTAGTGAGTATCACAAACTCCTTGCACTCATTGGTATCTTTATTTTACCAACAAACTCATGTTTGTGAATATTGCAACACCTTGAAGGAATGTTGCAAATGAGCTGAAATTTTCCTCAAATTCAAAGTAGGGCAAAGGAATTTGGTTGGTCAGCGTCTCGCTCGTATTATTCAAAAAACTTTTTCACACGTAAAATGAATGATAATTACTGCATAGCCTTTTTGGTTACAGCAGTGCTTCTTAAACTTTCCATACTTGCGACCCAATTTCCAAACAAATTTCCATAGCCCCCATTTCCTTACAATAACAATGTAATAAATTCACAAATAATATACTTTGACGTAAGTTTACAATACGTCTTTCATTATAAACCGTACAAATTATCAAGGTAAGTATTAAATTTTGTATATAATTTTTTGACATGCCTGTAGGGCCAGTGGAAACTACTAAACTTGTTCTTAACTTGGTATTGTTAAATTAATAATGAAACACATAGTGCAGTACTGATGCATTTAAAAAAGTGTTACATCAGTGTAAATACACTGGTGTGCAAAAATTAAGGACGAAGTCGAAAAATGAGCATATCAGCTGAACGAAGAGGCAGAGCGGACCGAAAGACCAATCCGGAGATTAAGTAAGGTGATGTACGGTAGCACATGCGCAGATATGCAGGTAGACGTAATGGGGAAGTGTCTGAGTAGTATAAAGCATGTTGTCGGTGTAAGATCAGTATTTCTGGCAAAGAGATTGCACGCCGTATAACAGTTAAAATCACACCGAGTTGCTGCCTCAGCGAGAAATGGCGAATAATCAATCTGTTAGACGACATCTGGATGCTTTTACCCGAGGTCGAATCATTAGGAAGTTGGAGGAAGGCCGCAGTGTGACAAGTGTGGCTGCAGAGTTCGGAATGGCTCACAGCATCGTTTCACGACTTTGGAGACAATTTCAAACTACAGGAACAGCTATCCGGGGGTTCAGTAGTGGTCGTCCACGAGGAACCACACTCGCAGATGACCGGTACATTGTCTTACAGGCCAGAAGAAACAGGCGGCAGACAGCGGGAGAAATCGCTGGACACACGACACAGGCGACTGGACGACCGATATCGCGTTTTACCGTGGCCAGAAGACTGCACGGTAGTGGTCTGTTTGCACGACGCCCTGTACGGTGTGTACCTTTAACGCCTGCCCATCGGAGAAGGCGTTCTCTGTGGTGCCGGGAACACCGTAATTGGAGAGACAATGAATGGGGACGAGTACTCTTTACAGATGAGAGCAGATTCAGTTTGAGTAGCGATTCTCATCGCATACTCATCTGGAGAGAGCGGGGAATTCGCAATCATCGCTAAAACATCATTGAAAGGGACAGGTATGGAGGTCGCGGTGTTCTCGTTTGGAGAGGCATCATGCTTGGTAGTCGTACAGACCTTCACATCTTCGACGCAGGTTCAGTCAACGGAACCCGTTATTGTAACGAGATTCTTCTTCCATATGTGCGTCTTTTTATAGGCGCTATGGGTCTGCAGTTCCTTTTCATGGACGACAATGCACCATGTCATCGCACAGTAGCTGTCGAACAGCTCTTAGAGAGTGAGTATATTGAGCGTATGGATTGGTTGGCACGATCTCCGGATCTCAATCCCATCGAGCATGTATGGGATTTTCTAGGCAGACGCTTGGCAGCTCGTACCTTACCACCAGTAACGATTCGGGAGCTTCGATTGGCGCTGCAAGACGAATGGGCAGCAATGGCTCAACAACTCATTGACACCCTCATCCTCAGCATGGGCAGATGCTGTGAAACCTGCCTAGCAGTCAGGGGAGATCATATCCCCTACTAAAGACCGGATGTTTCTTGCTGGACACCCATCACAGGGATGTTTCGACCTTCAGTCGCATTGCTCTTAATGCTACTTTTTCAATCAAGCTTCATTTTATCCCTCTGATTTCTCTTTTAGTAAGTGTTGCTTACATATTACACATGTCCTTACGTATTGGGGATCTTAAGGTATTAAATGTGTTGATTTGGAAAACTTTTGTTCAAAGTTATATTGAAAAAACCATCTCGTCCTTAATTTTTGCACACCAGTATATGTATTTTTTTCTGTTATGTCAGAATGTATTTTGTTTTGTTTCCTTTCAGAAAATTAATATTTTTATAAATAATCTTTTATTTTTGACTTTTCAATATACTCACACCTCCTTCTAGGGCTATCACGCCCCACTTGGGGGGAATACACCCCACAGTTTGAGAAACACTGGGTTACAGTGTTTCCTGTTACTTTATCTAACGAATACTCAGCATAGTTTAGTTTCATTATTACAAAATAGGTAAAATATATCGCAATTTATTCAAACACATTTTCGTTTAAAATATGATAAGAATGATAACAATCTAGACAAAAAATGTATATGGTCTTTTAAAAAATTACCTAAAGAATTCAGATAATTTGAACAGTTACGCAAAGATTTCCGAAAGCAAGTCTGTTCGAATCATGCGCAGTAGACGTTGACATTATTTGTAATGTATAAGAATTTTTTTTTTATCAATCGGTAATGCTAGGCTTAACAGTCATCTAGTCCGATGTTTAATCTCTGGAGCACTTTTTCATCGGCAACGTTGACTTTGACTTGTGTGAACTTCAAAAGTGCATGACAGATAGATTTGCATAGAAAAAAAGAGATGCATGTTCGCGTTATTCAAAATTCATGTGAGATGATATGATGAACCTAACTTAAGGCTAACTTCGGTTATTGTTAAAGAATAGGACCCCAATTATAGGTACAATTTTTCAGATATAAAAGAAATAAAAAATTAATATTATATTCTGGTTTCACTATCCCTTAGAGAGCAACATATTTTATCATACTTCACATTTTTGACCAAGTTAAGCCATTTTTTCTGGTAAAAAATGTCTTTCGCGCTTTTTTTCTATACCGTAATGTTAAATGAGCTATCCTTTCACATGTTAAAATTTTAAAAAAATAATATTTATGTAATATTTTGAAATGTTAGGAACGCTATATTGTTAACAGATGTACGAATTATAATGTTGCAAATTTTCATTAAAATTGTCATTATTTTTGTCTGAAACTGTGTTCAGCGTTTAGTTCAGGGCCTCGTATTTTTGCCGAAAACAGCCTATTGAGAAAAAGAAGCGTTTCTTATTCAATATTATTTTATTGCAGTGCTCATCCCACATCATCTTGTGATCTCTGCCAACCCAGATTCTCCAAACTATTTTAAGGGGTTGCCATATTCTATTCGGTACCCATGGTCGGGTTTACCACAAGCCTTAAACCAAATCAATGTGAAAAAAGTAATCAGAACTGTTCTGCATAATATCTTAGATAATGTGTATTTACATTTACATATTTCACAGTATAAAATTTAGAAATGTTGCGTATATCATTCATATTTTAGACTTAACTCTTTTCTGTTGTTAACCGAATTTTAATTGGTAACTTAATGTTTCAGTTAACAATTAATTAATATTTGAACACATGCATGTTGTGTTGAAATGAGTCAAAATCAATTACGATTAGATGAATAATAATCAGACACACACACGGGGAAATAAATCTATCACATCCACTATGCATTAACCTAAAAAGGATTTTCTTAAGGCCATAATATTTCTAGCAGATAAATAACATCTGTGTACTATTGTGCAGTGTTTACTTTTAAACGAGTGTCTGCGATTTATCTTATTTAAACAGTATCCTCCATTTATTTTTAATGACATTTCCTTAAAGATTACTCAGGTAAACTAGCGTTCATAACAATAGCTGATTCTAAATTATATGGACATAAAATCCACCTGTTAAGGAAAATAAAGCAGCTTTTTTAGATCGTGTTACTTAAGAATCGTATAAAAAATCCATCAAAAACGTGACAAATTGCTTGAATGTGTTAATCTATATAACCTTATATAGATTAAAATATACTTCCATAACCTATATATACGATTACATTTGGTCACTCATTAATGCTATCTTTGGTTGTATCAAACTAACTAATATACATGTATATCTCATTATAGCAAGCTGAATCAGTTCAAGTTTAATGAGAAATTCATGGCATAATGGATTCTGTAATCTCCATTAGGCCATATGTACTAACATATACATATATACTACAAAAGTTACCAATCATCAAATGACCTAATATACTAATATGTAGTAATTATAATACATAGTCCATTTAAACTATGTCCTTCACTCCTGTCTTTACAGTAAGGAGTTATAATAGTCACATCTATGTTCTTGTGCTGAATAGTTTTAATAGTCAAAAAATTTAAATTGCACCATCATTTTATTCAAAAAAAGATTCAATGGTAAATGTGTCTAAATTAATATTAAAAATAGTGTCAATTAAACCAAATACACAATAAAGTTCTTTAAAAGGGTCAAATCATGTCCCTGTTTTTAATAATTGTCCTTCTCACAATAGAAATATTTAAAAATAAATGTTTCATAGATATGCTTTATGTTGCTAAATGTTGTAAATTCGTCAGCCAATGATGACTTTCTAGACTATAATTTATATTTTTCCAAATATGATTTTATGGTGTCATAGTTTTGTAAAATGTTTATTTCCCTCTTATGTAATAATTGTTTATTAATAGGTCCAATAAATGGCGCGGGCTGTTTTTGAGATTTGTATATAAGAAGAGGCAGATAATTTGTTACTTCTGTTAATGGTTTTAGTATGTGAAATTCAGCTTATATGTTGTTAATAAAGATTATTTTGTACTGCCCAGATAAGTGATATATCTTGCTTAATGGATTCGAGTGAGTGTGGTGGTGGGGGGTGTATCTGCATTTTGGAACCTGCACCAGTGTCGGGTAGACACTTTAATAGTTCTGGGTATTGGGGTGAATTTTTGGGTCAGAAATTTAATTCCAGATTTGTGCCCCAACAATAAAGTTCAATTTAATTATTATTTGCATTTAGATAGTTAAACATAGTTTTATAGTTAAACATAAAAATTTATTACCTGTACTCCTAAGTTTTTGAAATTGCTCAAGTGATTCGAAAATTTGATGGCCGGAGCAGAACTCATCCAACGTATATGTTGAGCATAATCCATCTGACTCAATATACACCTAACACAAAATTTCCACACAGTCTTGTTAAAATAATTTAATTTACTGATAAACCAAGATCATTGACATAAATGGCTATGGCACGTGCGTTACAAAACCCCACCATGTCAACTAGATATTACTGATGATGTCAAAAGAAAATATTCCAAAATACAACAGATGAAGTATATCAGTTACAACAATGGCTCAAAAGCCATCGTCTTAAAACATCGGTTGGAAAACATCTCAACAACAAGAATTTCCTCTTTGGAAGCGAGAGAAACGCGTTGCAGCTTCTTTCTTGAGGGTTGAAATTAATGATGAAAAAATGTAGGTACACACTTAATAAACTAGTAGAGATTTCCGTTCTATTTCAGTTTTCCAGTACGGCCCAACAGGTACACGTTTAAGACCTTGCCCAAAAAATCAATTATCGGCTTCAAAACATTATGTGATCCAAGTGCAAATAATATCCACATGTTCAAATTTATTTTCCTTTTTTAGCGGGATTCCAATGTTTGTTTGTAATGCTTCATATTTTTTTAATTAGAATTTGTATATGATTAGCGTAACTACATTAAGAAACAAAAATTCTAATTAAAAAATGATAAATGATGAAAAGCATTTAATTTTATAAAAACATGATGAAACACAGAAATACTTCAAATGTTGATATTCAACTAATCTAATTATGTTTAAATACCTAATTTTACGTTTGCTATATTTTTATCTAATAATACTTTTTTAAAAACTTAATTTTATTGTCGTTTTTCCTATGCATTTTAAGGTAATTTTTTTAAAAAAAATGTTTGGTGTTATTAGCTACATGAAGCAGTTATATGATTTTTTAACGCAAGCTATTAAATATGGATATATAAACAGAGATATATTACGCCCATGTCTTTACATTTCATGTGTTGTAATCCTTATTTTTTCATTCATTTCATTTTTTCTCTTTTCATTGCACAAAGATTACTCATTTCCGTAGTACCTTATTAATTTTCAAAATATTTCTATTTTAACCATTTATTGCTAAAGAAGAGGGAGAAATATTATCATAATAATAATCTCTTAGGTTTCCTACCCAACACACACACACACAATTTCTACTTCTCCTTGTTAATTGCACTCTATCAGTTTTTTCGTAATTTTGATTATATTAATCCTTAATTTACTAAATAGTTTAAAATGGTAACAACAGGTTGACAAGAAAAGAATTTTAAAAATATTTTAAGCATCAAAATTTTATAATATTTAAATTATGACATAACATTTTCTGAAGAATTAAAATAATAATTTATCACAAATAGGAATGACAGTCATATATTAAAACAAATTTCAATGGATATAAAATATGTTATGTGTGATTTCCAAAAGCACGTGAAAGTGCGAAATATTTAGTAATACCCTCTCTCGTGTTTTGTACTTAACAATTAATTGAACTTTATTCCAACTAACTTACAGCAAATCAGTAATGCATTCATTGTACTAAGTAACAAATGCTCAAATTTATATAAAAATATTGCCCTTACTTTTGTTCATTAAAATTTTAAAGTGTAACGAGAATGGTAAAAGATGGACAACAGTACGCATTCTTTTCGCGCGAGGAAAGTGGATACCAATTTCTGCTCACGCAAACCTCTCGTTGTTTTTATACTATTAACTGTTTGATATGATTGTAACTGTGATATATTTGAATGTGGATGAGTTAGAATTCGAAAACCATGAATTAAAGACGATTTGAGCTAACTGGCGTAAAAATTCTTTGCTGACAGTATTACAAAAGGATAAATTTTAAAAATAATTTATGAGATTTAAGGAGTAATATATATATATTCTTTTTACAAAACTGTTTAAATTAATAAAGTTATACAGGGAACTGTAGAACTTTGAAATAAACATGGTTTAAGTCAGAAATTCAATATACTTTTTTCAACATAATCAAATTTTACGTTCAAAAATGCGACCACTAATGGTTAACTTTTATAATTATTTAAAATAGTCTCAATGTATACTGCATAAAATAAAAACTTCATAAAAATAAATTGCATTTTTTATATACAAACAGCAAAATATACACTACAAGTTGTATATATTTATATTTCACATATAAAAAAGTATTTCGAGCATCATGCGTCTTAGTAAATTAAATGACATCGAGATAAATTTCTTCTGATGAGAAATAATTAAGTGTTATTTCAGAAATACCTTTTGCTTCTAAACAGTAAATATTTATGATCAAATACCTACCTCTAGCTATTCAAACATTCTTTTCCATAACTTTCGAATCAAAACATGTCTTATCTAATTTATTCCCAATTAAGAAAATACCGAGTAAATACATATTAATTTATGTTTGTCACATTTCAAACATACTGGCATTTATTAGTTCTTTTTTCTCCTTAATTTGATAAATTTCCCTTGTTATTTCAGACAGAAAATATCAGAAATGATAGGTTTGACAGGTATCATCTTGTTCGTAATTAAAAATAAATAAAAATAATCTGACGAATCTTCTTTTGGTAAAATTCAGAGTTACTTATCTTTATCAGGGATACTTGATTATATATGGAGAAAAATTAAAGTCAAATTCCCTTTTGCGTTTAAGTGAATTAATACAATTCATCGCAAGGGATTTTACTCAAAGTAAGTTAAGAAAACGGAATGGGAGTCCACGTTCTTTGATTTTTTTTATTATATTTTTATCACAATGTGGAATTTTTAAGTAAAAATCGAGCTGAATGTAAAATATTGAGCAGTTCGAATTAAAATACAATATTGATGTATATTTCAATTATATTAACCGTAGAAGAATGTTTATATGTATAAAGGTTACGCATACACAATCATGCATGTAAAAGATAATTTTATAAAAAGTAATCCCCGTGTGTAGCATAAAAAGTTAGAAAATATAACTTATTTTCAGATCTTCATATTTTTAAAAGAAAGCTCTTTCGTAAAACAAATTAACCCTATGCAAACAAATCAGTGTTTAAAATTATATAGGAAAATTCATTCTAAAGAATAAATTTATCTTATAATAGTAAAGTAATTTTTTTTACAGCAAAACTTTGTATTCGAAAATTGTTGGTTTCACAGTCATATTATTTCTTTTTCTGAAGACTAAAAATCTAAACATAATGTTCAAATGGATTTATAATTGATAAAGGTGTAAAATAGTCCTTTTTTAAATATAATTAAAGAATGAAATAACATGTTTGTTTTTAAAATTTCTTAACTACAATATATATATATTATAACTCATTTTCCCGGTAAGAACTTTCGGAAATGACCTTTGTTTTATCAATTTACTTAATACAATTTTTTTATAAAAGTACTAAGAGTTACATTTTGAAAATTTGAACGTTTTTTTTTACTTCTAAAAATAAATAAAGTAGAAACATTTCACAAAAGAGTTCCTCAAATGTTTCTGGAAGGATAAAAATTACTCTAATTAGATACTTTTTTTTAAATTGATTTTTTTTTTAAAATATAAATAGGAAATTTCGTAAAGGTACTAAATTCAAATTATTTTCAAGTTGTTTTATCATAATTTCTTTGAAGATTCAGCTGAAATAGTTTATTTAAAAAGATTGATTTTTTAACATAATTCTGAATTATAGATATTATTACCATAGTTTCAAAATATATATATACTAGACGCAAGATTCTTTAAATTGCTCCGAATTTCTAAAATATTATTCAGAAATATCTGAATTACGTCAGAGAAAGCAGAAAATTCAAATATACTACAAATATTAAAAACAGAAAAGAAAACACATCGAATATGCATACAAATCATCTTCTTTAGAGATTTAAAATTCAGTTCCCTCCAAATACTATGGAAAGAGCCATCTATAAAAATATAAATGTGTGCATCTTTCTTTATCAGCTTTTGCAGAGCTCAGCAGACGCTTAAGACACTTTCTCAATTTAAAAGAAAAATATCTTCAGAAAATAAAAATTATTGAAAATAAATTATTTTGATACTCTATTCAAACATATGACTACAATGGAGATTAGGAACAACACAAATTCAAATAATTTTATAATCGAAAATAATAAAAATCCAATCTTCAAAATTACATTTATGATTAACTGAAAAAAATAAATCTAATTAGAAACTTCACATTAATAGAGTGATGAAGTATCTTATATATTTAGCTTTCGCGTAACTTGTAGTAATGAAGATAATTAGCAGTTTAAATTTATATTAATCTGCATGTATTATCCATAATAGTGCTTAGTTAAATCATAAATAACTTTCTAGTTTTAAATTTAAATAATTAACTAACTTATATTTGACGCCGATGATAATGTAATTTGTTATAGATTCCAGTTCATTTTTTATACCTGTTCATAAAGCATTTACTATTTTTTACTTAACAAAATACTATTGCTTGTGCTTATTTTATTATAGACAGTTTACAACGGAATAAAAATAGTATTTGGATTATGAATAATTGAATGGTTTTAAATTAAGTATTATTCTTAAATAAAATTTTTAATCTATATCCCATTACTCTAAAAGTTAGTGTTATAAATAAATTTTGATTTATTAAACAAGTAAACATAGTTTTTAGACGTAGCACTAATATGATGAAAGAATTCTCAAAACAATGGCGTCGTAAAATGTTTTACATATCTTTATAACATAGCATTTTTTTTTCAAAAAGGATAATTAATTAAAAATGTAATTGTGTTTTTAATAAATATTTTTGATTAAATGTAATTCGAGCATTTTACTAAATTGTTCAATGTTTGCAGAATACTATCTCCTCTATCATTGACGCAAATATTTCTTCAGGAGTTATGCTTTGCATTCAAATTATCCAGAATGATATTGTTCCTATACGTAAAGTTAGACAAAATTATTCTGTGAAGATGGTAAACATTTAAGAATACGTAATGGTTTCCTCTCAAAAATGACTAGATACCTAAAATCTCATGATTCAATGTCTGAGGCAGTTAAAAATCTATACTCTGAAATTTTCCATTTTTAATGAAGACGGTTGCGGTATAGCCTTCTCAGGGTAGGTTCTATCGACCCTAAAGCGCGATTCTGTAACCTTTTATATTCAAAAATTAAATTTCATAAATTTTGTTGGAGCCGTGGTTGCGCAGTGATCAAAGAAACTGACTTGTGGCAGGTATGCCTTGGTTTCGAGTCTAGTGCCGCTGAAGACCCACCGTGTAGGGGCGAGATGCACATTAATTGATTGATTGAATTGATTGATTGAATATTAACGTCGCACTGTTCAGCTACACGAGGGCTTTTGGCGACGGACCACGTAATTTTGAACCATGGTCAAGTGACGTGGACGACACCTGAGCTGGCACCCCCCTCTCCTAACTACCACACCACACCAACGGGAGGACGTTTCAGCTCTCGACAGATTTAACGTGCATCACTGCTCTACACGGCGGGTCTTTAGTGGTACTGGGCTCGAACCCGTGACAAAGCAAGCCACGGTCCGATACCTATACCACTCGGCTACCGCGGCTGAGATGCACATTAAATCTGTCGAGAGCTCAAATGTTACATCGTTGGTGTGATAGTTAGGAGAAGGAGTGCCAGCTCAGGTGTCATCCTCGTCACTTGACCATGGGTCAGAAAAGTGTGGTACGTCTCAAAAAGCCCTCGTGTAGTTGAGCAGTGCGACGTCAATATTCACTCCACACTCAAAAATTATATTTCATGTTTAGAGGTCACATAAACTTTGTTGAAATCCACGATTTATAAGGGTTTATCGAGCGTTCAACATTTACAAAGTATTGTGGACATTAATAGTACATAGTAGAGTTATCGGAGCTTGTGGAATTTGTAATTTACTTGTCGGATGAGGATCCCTTCTTGAATCTTGAGCGTATCTTTGCATAAATGTTAATCAGAAGCTACAGAATTCATGTGAAGGAGGTAATGTGAATATTTTTGTTCAAAAGATGGAAGCACAAAATAGCAGAAGTCTGTTTTGATCCCCATATTTCCTCATTTTAATGGGATAAATGGAATAATCTTCACATCTAGAGTGACCCTTTCAAAAAAAATTCCCAAAGTACCTCACCCCAATTTAACCCAGGAAAACATCATCTCACCTCAATAAAGTAAAGAAGAAGACTTTGAGAGGAACAAGTATCTTCAATATTATATAGCAAAATTATTAAAAGAAACATTTCAGATCCTGTTGCGTATTCTGTTAAATAGTTAGGTAAACATCAATGTTTGAATACTTCTAATAATAAGTTTTTTATCAAGTATTCCCAATTTCAAACGCTACTTTCAGTTTTACATTTGATGCTTGTGAACACAATTTTCTAAGCAGATTTCAGTCCATTTTATAATTTATAATGACTCTCATTTTCTAAGCATTTGTCAGAAAATAAGAAGGGTTCCAGATAGTCATCTATATACAGTAGTATAACGTGCATCCCTGTATTGCGGGGCCTAAAGCCTGACTGACGCTAAGTATGTACTCTTTGTAGTATCCTTCTTGTGACCCCAAACCTGTCTTTTCAGGAGGGGGATCCTAATATTCTCAGTTACGCCGCTATCTATGCATAAAAAATTATTTATCTAGTTGTGGTGAAGCTACTGAAACCTGGCTGCAACTGGTTTAAACGTACGTTACACACACAAGGTCGCTCTAATATCGTATTTTTTCTTTGATTTTGTGAGAACCCCCCTGGACCCCAAGATTAATTTGAGGCAAAGAATGACCAGAAGCCATTTATATAATAACTTATATTCATTCACTTGATTCAAATATTAGAAACTCTAATGACATATAATTTCTATGTCTACGTCAAACAAAAGGAATTTACCTTTAATATTAAATTAAATTACGAAATATGAAATTAATCAATAACTAAGCCAAATATCAATAAGGTCTACCAAAATAGGAGGTCTGAGAAATACACGCAACTCGAATTATTAGCTGTCATTAACTTAAACTAATTTTATTAAGCTAAAGTTTGTTTAAGCGATAATAAACTATAGTATATCACCTGGTAATAAGTTGATATCTTCACGGGTATACAAACTTTTAAAATTCCTTCGTAGAGTACTAGCAGTAATGCTTCCCTATCGTAATCCAATTGAATTCCCTAAACGTTGATTCTTCTGCTGCTGGATCAATAGCCTTCATCATTGCTAGCTTACAACACTCTACTTAAATACCCTATCTACTTTGCATATCCCGTTCTCATCTTAGAGTTGATTGGAAATATACGCAAATTTACAATTCCCAAAAAAACGCCTAAGAATATTAGTGGAAAGGTTCCGTACAGATTCGTCACAATTTGCGCGTACCTTAACTTATTTCTGTCATTATATTTAGGGCTAGTGTTTTAAAAAGGTGATGATATGTGTCTACGGTTCTGAATTGATTTTCAGCTGGCATTTTCTTTGTTGTGAAGACGGGAACTTTTCTTACAAAAAGTCAGGAATGTCGATCCGTAAAACTTGCACTCTACTGTTTGCAATAATTTTGCATTCCGACCGGCGACTTATAAAATAATAAATAATTCAAACGACACTTTGTGACCGGGCTTTATCGCGCTTTCACTAATCCTCTTGGAGAATCTTTGGGACCAAAATGGCATTTCATTCCAACCTTCTCAAGAAGAGAACGCGATATGTAAATTAGGAATGATTATATACATTGGAGCCTTTGCATTTGCGAGAGAAGTTTTAAGGGGGTCGGCTGGAGGCCGGGGAGTATTATAGGAGCCGTATACAAGTCGGTTAAAAGCCAGAAAGTTGCATAGTAGCCGGACCAAGTTCGATATTAGTAATATATAGAAGATATAAAGCTTGGTTGCTGATCGCCGTGGAATATCTGTTAGCGATAGCTTATTAAACTTCAATTGTAGAGCAGACTCTAATTACTTAAGCAATCGGATATAGATAAAGATTCTGAGGCTAATTTATCATGAAGGTTTTGAGTTGAATTTGATGCGCTATTTGCTAAGAATTGTTAATTACGCCATATCACTCCTGATAGTTTCCTTATAAGTAAGACTTGTATTGCATCGATTAATATATAGTAAGATAAATAAACTAGTTTTATTATGGAAGTTTCGAGTGATCAATCTTTTATCTTTACAAATCTAGGTCGCGTGAATGAAGGAATGATACCTCAGGAGCGCGGGGTACCTTAACTTCTTTGGGAAAAATTAAGTAAATTTGAATATGTATTCAGAACTCTCTGCTGATTATATGGATTATTCTTCAGAGAAACACGCATACATACAAAGTTCTTCACACACACAACCCTCAACCGCTTAAAAAAGAAATAATAAATATTTTTCTAAAATATATGAAAAATTCTTCATAGCATGCAGATTGAACTTATAAAAAGTGAACATTAAAGAGTTTTTGTGTTCTACAACTGTGAAATATATATAAAAAAAAGGTGTAAAAATTTTAGCATTTTAAATTAACATAAACGTCTTTCACTTTTTCACTCTATTAAGTACAGTACTTAATTATACACAATAAAAAATGTGCCTTTTTTAAATATCTTCTGTAAAAAAATGACCGTTTAAAGGGTAATTGAGTTTTTACTTCCAAACACTTAACCTGTTTTCACCAAAATACTCGAAAAAGATTTTATTAAAACGTTTAAACATTTACGAGGATTGTGCCTCTTTTTTACAGTTAATTAACACATTAGCTAACAATTTAAAATTCGGGCGTATTTAGTATGGAACAAAACATGCGCAAAGGATAAAATGACCCAGTCCTCAGAAAAATTTTAATAAAAAGCTTTATTTACATTTTTTTTAATATTATGGTTGCTTCAGAAACTGAAACAGAAAGTCAATTTTTCATCCATATTACAAAGAGAAAATAAAAAGATTACAAACTGAAAGCAGTTTCAAAAGCTTTATAAGCTTAAGATATTTAAAAACTATATATAAATTTTAAGAAACTGGAAAGTACATTTTAAGGATCTTTGTGAAAACTTTTTATACCTTTTATTATTATTCTTTTTAAAAAATCAAGCTCTTAGCTGTTTGCCCGTTAAGAGCTTCAAAGAGTTTTTATTTCTAAAAATAACTTTAAAATCGCTTCGAAATCTCATCGAAAGTCTAAGACGATTTATAACTTTCTCTTTTTACTATGCATTAAAATTTTCTGTTGTACAATTTTTTTTTTATAAATTGCAATAACTATCTTGTAAATGACGTTGAAGATATATTTATTAAAATGTTTCTTTTTTGTTACGAAACTTTTCTTTTTAATTTATGTATTTTCTAGAGTTTTTTGTTTTCATGAGATGTTATTCAAATTCTGGAAGTTCAAGTATTGTAAACATTAGTAAAAGCACTGAAGTTAAATAAAAAATTATTTCAGTGTATATATTTATAGTTAGAGAGAGAGAGTTTTTTAAAAAATTACACAACAATCCTGTAGGCAGAGTAAATTTCGTATTTATTTCAAAGATTTTTAATTTAAATATTCTTTTTAATCATTACATCGATTTAAACGATGGAGTTTTTAAAATAAACAAATGTTTTCTAAACATTATTTTGTAACTGGATACTTCTGTATGATATTGTTGACTGATGTTTAGTTTTTATGTTTATTATTTTAAATTTAGCCTAATAATATCGTAGTTGGTATTTTATGAAGCACTTTAAGCTTGACAAATGACGTCTTTTGAAAATATTAACTCGTCTTAAGGTTATTTTAAAATGATTTAGAAGTATCGTAGTAAATTTGAGCCTCAATCATTCGAAGAGAAGTGGTATACGTTTTAGAAGAAAATTTGATGACATAAAAACCCCTAATTAGAAGTATTGTAATCGAAAAGTTCCCGGAATGATCACCTACATTCACACAAGTGTATGTTCGAGGGGAATATCTCTTTTGGAGGTCAGCAGCACTAATACGGAAAACACACAGCCATCTGGATTTTATTTCTGGTACTGTCGACATTAGCTGCAGAACGTTTCTGACAAAGCCAATATTTCATTCGTCGAATTTTGAAATGTTGTTTTTGGAGCAACGTGTAGACATCAAACTCTGCTTTTTTCTCAATAAATAAACTTCTGAGATATTCAACAGGCTGAAGCAAGCATACGGAAACGATGCTATGAAAAATATAGCTGTGTAAGAGTGGCATAAGCGTTATGGTGAAGGTTGCCCAAACATCGAAGACGACCGACATAACCACTGGGTGCCTCTCTACTTTTACCATAGATGAGAATCTTGAGAGATTTCGAGAAATCGTGTGTATGGACAGACAAATAATCATTGTTGATATTGCCTCTGATCTTGGAATTTCACATGGAAGCATTCACAGCTTTCTTCATGATTATTTAAAAATAAACACCGCTGTTGTTAGCACATGGTTCCCAAAATGTTATCACCTGAAGAAAAAGAAATGAGTGAACATGTCCAGAGAAATAGATTGACATGAATCATGAAGATAACAACTTCTTGAAGAAAATTGTGGTCGGTGATGAGGCATGGTGCTTTCTTAACAACCCTTGGACAAAGCGTTACCCAGAGAATGGAAAGCAAAAATATCATCATGGAAACATATACCGTTTGGACAAAAACAGAGGGAAAGTGCGACGAAGCAATTGAAGGACCTTATAAAAAATGGATTACAGGAAAGTTTTTGAATATTTATTAAAACGCTGGAATGATCGTGTGGATGCTTGAGGACAGTACTTTGAAGTCTAATAAGATTAAATTATCGTTCTATTTATTAATAATTTGTAACTGACCTAGTCCGGGAAATTTTTGACCTTGCCATGTATATCGTGCATTAAGCTTAATCTTTCCTTGATCGAAACTTTTTGCTACTTCGGTTGGTCGCAATGTGCGAAAAAGACATGCAATTTGAAAAAAAAAATTGCCATATCTCCCAACCTCCATTGACCTCGGTGACGTTCCTTACTTTTTGTAGGATCTATATTTTAGATTAAAAAATTTTTTTTGAAAACATGAGGTTCTTTATTAATCAAAACATATAATTTCCAAAATAACACTTTTTGGAACTCCACAGTGACTGATTCTAAATTTGAACTGATTGGTGACCTAAGCATAATAAAAAAACTTTAAAAAACAATGTACTGCAAAAAACTCCAGATGTGCTTCTTTTGCACAGGTGTGAACAACAGAGGTTTATTATTATAAAAGATATTTTAATAAAAGTGTAAATTATAATATATATAAAGAAAGACAACACACTAGCTTCGAGTTCATAGTTTGAAAAATTTGCAATCAAAGAATATTTATGCCTGCCTTAAAAATATGTAACAAAAGTTTTTACATTTTGAAATATTTTGAAATGGGAAATTAAATAGTTTATTTTACAGTATAAACATCGTTCTTGCTATAAAACTGAGAAGTTACACTATATGTCATTTTACTTAATTATAAATAGTTTCTGTGAATTATTTTCGTGCATAATGTTATAAAGCATAAGTTAAGAGTACCAGATTGCTTAATAAATTAAGATCTTTTTTTAAAGCTTCATTGTTAAGGTTAAACCTGCAAATTACATTTTGAGTTTAATGTTTCTAAAATACTTACAATACCACTCAGCAATGTTATTTGCTTACAAACGAGGATAAAAGCATTACATATATGATGAACTTTTTTTTAAGTAACCTCCTTATGGCATGTTAGGGAAAAATTTTCGTTACGCGTTACCAGTCATGGTTAAGTGATGAACGTAAGTTAAAAAAAAAAAAAAAAAAAAAAAAAAAAGATGTATGAAGTTCCGACTTTTACCACGTTTTTAAAAAAGCTGTCGCGAGTTTAACAAATATTCATATCATAACACGAAATGTAGTTTAATACATATATTTAAACTAAAATAAATTCAAAATTCTAAGAAGTTTATAATAATAAATGAAAAACAACTCAACTGGTATTGAAGCGATTTTGTAAATAAAAGATTTAAGGTTTTATGTAAATGGTAACAGTGAAAAAATAAATAAATAGAAGATTTAAAATGAAGAGTTTTTGTGGTGAATTATTTAACCTAACATGTATTATGATAAATTGGACGAAATAAAAGCCATCTAATTCTTTTTATCAAACTCAAACAAAAAGCAGTTACAGAATCAGAAAGATCATTTTTTTCGCTACCACACGGCATAATTTTCTTTACAAAATAATGATATTTTTTAATTTTTTTACAACTTTTTCTAAAATGAGTCAAAATCGATACGTTTTTATGAAAATGATTTCTAAACCGTTCTTGTTAATTTCCTTTCGCGTTAATGAATTGATATTCAACCCTAAAAATGTTCATGCTTTTCTCTTTTAAAATCAGTCATTTAAAAAAGAACACCAGAAACTTTCTTTTTTTTTACGATTTTTTAAAAAAATACTTGCAATTTGAAGTAAATATTAAATAACTTCATTATTTATAAAAGTAATCGCATGATTTTTTTTTCTGTGTGTAGAACAGTATTATCCATAATCTGTACAACGATTGACAAGATTGCTTAAAAATTACGGTGTTTTTTTTAAAAAAATTTGGGGGGGGACGAGAACTTTTTACTAAAAAATTATTCTTAAATTTTTTCTTTAAAAATTACCAAAGTTTTCAACCGATGTGTTAAATTGTAAGCCATTAACTTAAAAACTGAGCCTTCAAAAAATAAAAACTATTATAAAAAGCGCTATTTTACGAAAAGCTAAGGGTTTTCCACTTCACATTTTCTCAGAGGTTACACTAGAAACATTTGAGATAAATGAAAATAATCGATTTTGACGAGGGAAAAAAATGCGAATGAAAAATTTATATTTGTTTCAGAAATGGCATTTACTTAGTAACATTACTTTATATATATATATATATATATATATATATATATATATATATATATATATATATAACTACTAGCTACTTACTATTACAAATTTATTACTATTGCAAAAAAACGATTAAATGCCTATAGAAGGTTTCTATCAATTAGTGAGAATGTCAAACGAAAAACACACAAACAAAAAGGACTTTTACATCATGTTATTTCGCATCTTTTATTATCATATCGAACTCCATTTCAAATAATTTTACCAGCCCTGTCGGATGGGGTAAAACGTTCATCATTAAACTTTTGATGGAAATTTATAATTGCTATATGAACAACTGTCATGCATATATAACTTGTGCTTCAACTGGTACAGCAGCAATAGCTATTTCAGGAACGACTGTTCATACAGCTTTAAAAAATTCTTTATTAAGATTACTTCCTTTACATTCTGAAACTGCTGAACCATGCAGAACTCTTTTCAAATACACTCAGGAACATTGAAAATAGCGACCCAAGAAGAAAGCATCGGATTGAAATGAAATTTAATACACATAATGAATGACACAGATGAGAGATTCACTTGACCTGAAAAACAAGATAATTAAACGAATATAGGGTGTGCAACGACACAAATAATGAGGCAATTTCAATAGCGCGTTGGTCATGTCATGTCACCACACGGTCCGGCATTGAGTTGATTAGACACCTTATGTTGTCCTAAGGCAGATGGGCCCACAAATCTTGAACAGCCAACTCTAAATTATGTACAGAGTGACAGGATGGCATCTGCCGTTTTAGCTGATCCCACACGTGCTGTACAGGGGACAAATCGGGGGAGCGGGCCTGACGTAGGAAGTCTTGAGAAACTCTTGCTGTATGCGGACGAGCATTAACTTGCTGGAAAATTGCCCCTGGGAGACCATTTAGGAAAGGTCCTACATGGGGTCGAAGAATATCATCAAAGTAACGTTGGCCCGCATCACAATTAAAGTGGACCGGCTATCATAGGCTATGTCCCTCCAGACCATTACACCAGCTGTGCGGGCAGTGTGACGTAGAACCGTGCGGGGGGTGAATTGTACTGCTCAGCAGGGCACCTCCACACCCACTCACGGTTATCATCTGTCCTCAAAACAAACCGAGATTCATCACTAAACACAACCTTTTGCCAATCTGTGACATTCCACATTGATCTGGCTTGGCTCCACTGTAGACGCAGTTGCCGATGTTCCGGTGTTAAAGGGAATGCACGGAACGAGCGCTTTGATTTAAGATTTGCTTCTGCAACGTGTTTGGAAATTGTTTGTGTAACAATTGCGACGTCTACGTCTGCTCGTGTCGTTGAACGAGTCACTTCGGAGTCCACAAGTGCTTGTCGCACGATCCTTAGATCCTCTCTCCTCGTGGTCTTCCTTGTCGCTCCAGACCCGGTTTTCCGCGCGTGGGTACCTTCTCGTGTCCATTGCTTCCAACAATTTCTAACGGCACACTCCGAACTATTCCCCTGGCCAGCAACACGGCGCGTTGACCCGACTGCAGTTTTCATCCCGATGATCAAGCCTCTCTCAAACTTGCTTAACTGTGAGAAATGTCTTCTAGCACGTTTACCTGGAATGTTTCGCTTACCAAAGTCTTCCTACAATCCGCGGGTAATCGTCACGTTTTTGAATCTTCGAATTTGCGCTGGCTTATATAGCACCCTCTTCCTGATTGTACCGCCACCTCGGCGTGTAGGAGCATGCGTATTGGCACAAAACTTGGATCGTTTGCATATTAAATTACGCTGTACTTATTTGCAAAGTTTCGCGATTGTACTTAGCTTTTTTCTTGGGTCGCTATTTTCAATGTTCTTGAGTGTACATAAAAGTCATAATCATTGATGAGGTAAGTATTACCACAGTGCTCAGTTATTATTGTAGATTGATTCCAGATTAAAACAAATAACTGGAAAGTTTCAGTCAAATTTTGGTCGATTAGATATTATTTTAATAGGAGATTTATAAGTCAATTACCAACAGTTCGTTCTACGCCCATCTATAAGCAACCAAAACAGACCATCGTTGGACCAATTTTATGGCAAAATATAAACTTGTATGAACTAAATGAAGTCATGCATCAAGTGAACTGACAATTTTCCTCTATACTTACAAAAATTGAAAACGCGAACAACTTGATGAAATATAAATGACTCTGATTGAGTCGCGTTTTTGTACTGTGGATAAAGCTGAATTAAGGTGTCCACAAGGTACACGATTATTCAACACTAACAATTCCGTCAATGAGCATATTAATAAAAAATTTAATGCATATGCGGACAGAATAACTTCAACTGCAAAAGATGTATGTATTGTTTGTACTTCAAAAGAACAAGAAACTTTCGTGCGTCAAAAATTATATAAGATGTCATTAATTGATATAAATGGATTGCCTTATCAAACAGTTTATGTGAATAACATTTATTACTTGATTACCACAAATCTTGATGTGACAGATGAATTGGCAAATGGTGCAGTTGGAAAGCTATTTCATGTAGAAACGAATGATGAAGAATTAGAAGACAATATGGCTCGAGTTTCCAGTTTTACCTCAAATAGAGGGAAAAATAAAGACCCAAAAAAGACAATTTCGCCTTATCTCCACAAAATAACAGAATAATATTGACGACAAAATCTAATACTACGATTAATGCAGTGTTTTTGAGATTCTTAAATGATATTGATTGCAAAACGTATGATTCTTATTTTATTTACCACAAATCTTTGATAACAAAAGTAAGTACTGAAATACCTACTAGCATAATGTAAATAGACTAGTAATAATGATACTTTTCCATAAATGTATACAATATATTTTTTTTTTAGTATTATGTATTGAAAATGAAAATTTTGTTTATACTTATACCTTTTCCGTCCTAATTATTTTTAAATACAGTTTGAAATAATAATGATAATAATAATTTGTTAATTCTATATAAGATTTATTTAAAATAAAAATTATACAATTCAATATTAATAAGCCGAAGAAGTTAACTTCTATCACGTGTTCACACTGATACACGCACATGTTTTTTTCGGGGGGAGGGGGAATGCATTTAAATTAATAAACAAAAATTGAAAATGTTATCTCTTAGAAACAGGTATTAACGATTGGTCAAAATTTAATTTCCATTTTTCAAACAGAAAATTATTTATATATAATTTTGAAAATCCTTCAAACAAAATTTCATTCGGTTTTATTTTTTTCTGAAAATATAAGGATATAATACGTATCTTAACAGGATGTGTATGAAATTTCACTTTGGTATGTATGCTTCTAATTGAGCAGAAATAGCTTTCTTTTGTAAGCGAACATATAGTTTGTAAATGTTATCAAATGTGTATATTTTAGATATTTAAATATGTCTTGATATGTATTTGAAGATATTTTTCTTAGAGCATGCATAATATATAATGTTTTAAAACATTTATAAATGTATGATACTCAATGTTTCACCTACATATTAATTAAGACACTATTCTAAGTAATTAAATGTATCAAAATTTCTTAGAATAGCAAAAGGAATATTTATGAGAAGTAATGAAACGTTATCTAACATCCTATAAAGTAATATATTGTTTAAAATTAAAACTGGAAGAAAAATACATTTACTTTTATCAAATAATTGACAAATTAAGCATGTCTAATAGCTAAAGTAAATCATGCAAAAATTAAATCTTAAAGAATTTTAATTAAAAAAATTATATATATATATATATATATATATATATATATATATTCCATTTTGTAAAAATATTTTTCAGGTAATTTGAAAAATAAATTTTATATAAATGAAACTAATAAATACATATTTTATATAAATTAAACTAGTAAATTATATGAAAGCTTAAAAAAAAAAAGGATTAACGCGCCACTTTTATTTTAACCCTCCAACTGGATACCTTCCTCCTGAAAAGTTATTCCGAAAACGTTTTACTCTTATATTGTTATTCCCTTCAAAAATGCAACAGACTTCAATTCTTTCCCTCTTTAAAAACTTGGGAGGTCGAAAGGGGACAACTTTATGACTTGGTTCGGCGTCTTTAATCAGTAAGAACCAGGATAGCAATCGTGTACAGCTAGCTGTTGTTGCCTTGGGCAATCTTGTATGAAAACCGTAGTTCCACTCTGTCGTTTTCCCCATATATTCAGTCACAGTAAAATTAAATTAAAATGCAGGGTAAAAAAAACATGAAATAAATGGCGTGTTAAAAGTTGAAAAATAGTTATAATTTCTTCAAACAAAATTTATTTTTCTGTCATTTTTTAAAAATTAAAAAAAAATATTTTGGTATTGCGATTTGAACTAGAGAAAAGTATCCTGTATTCATTTTTGAATATGAAAGTAAGAAAAAGCGCTCACTTTCCTGTTTTTAAAAAAAGTTATGAAGTAAAAAGAGTAAAAAGGCCCTATCTTTTTTTTAAACAATAAGACAATTAATGGTGCATATATTTATGAAATAAAACAGATCTTTCTCTATTCAATTATATTTTTAATTTAGAATAACATAAAAAATGATTTCAATATACTTTTAATTTATTTAAATTTAAATCATATAAATGATATTTTTATGTTAACTGAATATTTTTCGGAAAAAATCTAAATTTTCATTCCTAGTGCTCTCCTTTTCGAGAACTCCTTGTATTAAATAAAAATATCTTTTCTACATCGGCATTTGTGATGGACATAACACACATTCAGTCAATAATTTTTAATTTTAATGGAGGATATACTTCTTCAAATGCGCATGACAGTACTTCTAACCATTTTCTACTCAAGTTAAATTTCTTATCTTTCTGTTTCTTTTATTACAAGGAAAAATGTCACACATCGATAACTACATTTTCACACAGTTCAGTCATTACAAATTCTATTGTGAGAAAAGTTCTCCCTAATTAATCTTGTCTTTCAAAACAGTACACTTAAAACAATTTTGTTCAGTGAAGTTAACCGACAGTTCCACAATGTATTCATACCAAATTTTAAAAACAAATATAACACTTGGAAATGTATCCTGTATTAAATTTTTCAGTATACACAAATATTTCCTGCTGTAGGGAAGATATAGTATGAGAGATGTGGTGTGTGGTTGTGAAAGAATGTTTTCGTACGTGTAGACTATTTTTGAAAATTTAAATATCACTGAAGCTGATCACATAACTGCAAATGAGCCTTATTTTAATATGTGCTGGTATCAAAGTAAAACACTTTATAATATTAAACAGCCTATGGGTTTATACTTAATATCAAACTATTCTCAAAATGGCTTACAACATCTATTCAAATTGTAAAGAAACTGAAATATATAAATATATCTTACTGCAGTCAAAAATATTCATAATATGTAAGTATCCTGTTTCTCCACTTATTTCTGTACATTTTAAAAACTGTAGCTGAATGCAATTTTTTATATTTATAAACGAGGCATAACAGCTCACACAGTCGTAAAAATGTCCTTATCATTTTTAAATATACTACTATAAAACATATATGGATTGTAAGATCAGTTGTAAAATCCTAAAAGCTTTTAGAGGAGCTAAAAGCATGTAACTTTGGATTGATCAAATTTTTAATATAATACACAACTATACATGTTATTAAGCAAATACATTTGAAAAATCAACCTTCCTTCTGAAATAAACGTAATTGAAAGAAAAATGTTTAATTGCAAATGAGTGGAAATACATGTTTATCTATAGGGGTATCCCCAAAGTGAGGCAATCCTCAAACTTAAGACTCAAACTCAGTGGCACAACAATCCATGAGGGCCAGGAACTACTATGCCCATCATAATACACGTGACCATTGAACGCTGAGGTGCATGAACAGATGTCCCGATTTGGTGGTCTGTCTGAACAGAGACCTTCAGTGATTAAGACCCGAAGCAAGCTTGGTACTCATTTATCGACCCAATGTAGCGGCGATGAAAGGCAGAGTCGACCTTGCGCAGCCCGTTAAGAGAACCCCACACCTGTGGTGTGGAAGCACGATACACTACCACTCGATCTTATTCAGTGAAAAATAAAATTTAATGTTAGAATCTTATATAAATCCCTAATGAATGAGAGAGTCCAAACTTCTTTTTTTTTCATGTAAACTATTTAGACGAAAATGGTTAGTTATGAACATTTCACAAGTTGCAAAAATTAAAATTAACCGTTATATTTTACATAAATTTTTAAGGGTGCAAAAGGTGTATTTCGGCTGCACGAATTAATTTTAAAAGGAATAAGGTTACGAAAAAGTAGTACAAATCTATCTAAATTAGGGTTGGTTACCTTAGATATTGTCAAACACAACAATGCATTGGAAGTCAATTCCACAATTCGTTGTTATAAAATGTATGGAAAATTACAAGATTTATTTTTGCATTTGTAATTTATATATATAATAATTTTTTCCTGGGAACTTTAAAAGCTAGAGCGGCATCCATCAAAACCGCGGTTCTCTCTCTGTTTTCCAGATCGCCCCTGACTAAGCCGGATCTGCCATAGTAAGTGAAAATGCCGGATTTTGTTTGTCAAGATCATTTTATAGCAAACTGCATTTTCATGTATTTCAGATGGTATTTTTTATTTTCTACATCAATATCTTAATGTCTGAATTTAAAATTACATAAAATTCTTGACATTCGCATCAATGACCATGATAATTTTTATTAGTATATGAATGTGTCATCAAATGATTACATGACTAATATTAACATATATTATTTTAACCATTTAATTAATATTAAGTATAACACACATAACGCAGACAAATTTTCTGAACTTTAAAATAAATATTTCGAAAACTACTTCAGATATACTCAAAATTTTTCATTCCTACGCTTTAGCTTCTCAGTTTTGCTTCTATGTAAGAATTTATTGTAATTGTATATTCATCAATTTTTTTAGTATATTTTTTGCTCTTAGCATGCGGTTTTCAACTGAATTGTATGAAATATTCGAAATATATTAAATGAATGATTGAATATTAACGTCGCACTGTTCAGCTACACGAGGGCTTTTGACGACGGACCACGTAATTTTGAACCATGGTCAAGTGACGTGGACGACACCTGAGCTGGCACCCCTTCTCCTAACTACCAAACCACACCAACGGGAGGACGTTTCAGCTCTCGACAGAATTAACGTGAATCACTGCCCTACACGGCGGGTCTTTAGTAGTACTGGGCTCGAACTCGTGACAAAGCAAGCCACGTTCCGATACCTATACCACTCGGCTACCGCGGCCGAAATATATTAAAAGTTACCAAAGAAGCTATATAATAAAATTTGAAATTTTTATTATACTGAAACAATTGCTAAAACTTATGGTAAATAATTTTTAACTGCGCGATGCATTTTTGTTCGAAATTTCAAATGGAATTTCTAACATAAAATGTCTAGCTTTATAAGGTCGAGATTTCAAAACATATCCAGATTTTAATTACTTATTCAGTTAGCCTTTAAAAAAGATAAATGTTGAGGTATTTTGTATAAATAGATATTTTTGAACAATATATAATTCGAATGTTTTTCAATAGCTCGAATTTAAAATTGATTTTTATGTTTATTTATATGCATAAATGTCTACTGTAAATGTTTCCGTATATTTTTGATTACCATTTATTCAAACATTCAAGTTATAAAAAAAATGTGTGAAAATCTTCATTCATGTTATCTTTGATGTAAACTGAAGTTCAAGCACTTAAAATTCAAATATAATTCGGTGTATTTTAACAATATATAACCAGGCACACACAGTGTACTTAAACTTCCCTGAACACTTAGGCTTTGAAATCTAAAAAAAAAACTAATAAATCTTAATTAGTTTTTTCGTTATTATTTTTATCAAAGTGTAAGAAAATGTTTCAAATGATTTGATGAAGTTTAAATTTATTCATTTTTAGTGGTTGGAAAATTGAAAAGGTTCCAAATTTTAAAGAGTTTGGTGTTTTATTAATTTTTTCGGTATCTTATAATAAAATAATCATGTTTCAAAATCTAAAATCTTTGATTAAAATAAGAAAAATGAAGAGAAAGAATATACTTAAAAAAAGATAATTTGTCTAACTATATAAAATAGCAGATTGCACTGACACGCCCCAACTTGTTACAGTTTCAAATTAATATGAAACCAAAAGGGAATTGTAACATATTTTACTTATGCGTTGGGACTTTACAAAACTTTAAAAAAACGAGGTAACAAATTAACACTTCCTGGGTTCTAAAGAAATTTCCCCTCAATTTTTTACGATTGCCGAAGGGTCAAAACACGGGGTTCTCTGCGAGCCATAGAACTCCTGCTGTGTTGCTTCCTCCGTTCCTCATTATCTTTCAAGTTGTTAAACCTTAAAAGGGGGAAAAGATTTAATAAAAGTGCGGCTAATCCGCTTTTGAAAACGTTACTTGAAGGGAGAAAAATCCGTGCAGTCCATTTTCGAAGCATCTTTACACTGACGGAATTTTCCGTGCTATCCGGTTAGAGGGTTAAAGAAAATGACGTGTATATAGAAATGGAGGGAAATGAGCGAAAATCAAACTTTTTCAATTTCATATGTACGTTTTGTTTATGAATATTGATCTTCAACAGTTATTAATAATTCTGTCCAGAGAAAGCTTAGCAATCATGTGAAGTCGTAATCCAAATCATTAAGATGGCGACCCTTGAATGGATGGAAATTGACTTAACATAATCGGATGCTGCTAGACGTCTCGAAATGAAGTCCAACTAGTGCGGGTGAGCGAGTGAGTGAATATTAACGTCGCGGTGTTCAGCTACACGAGGGCTTTTAGCGACGGACAACGTAATTGTGAACCATGATCAAGTGACGTGGATGACACATGAGCTGGCACTCCCTCTCCTAACTACCACACCACACCTACGGGAGGACGTTTGAGCTCTCAATAGATTTCACGTGTATCGCACGTGAAACCTGCAATCTGCTTACACAGCTTGTCTTTAGTAGTAATGGGTTTTAACTCGTGACAAGGCCAGCCACAATCCGATATCTTGACCACCCGGCTACCGCAGCTACCTAACTAGCGCGGCATTATTTTAAATCTAAAGTTTCCTTGTCTAGAATACACGTTTCAATGAGTTGCAACTCATACGAGTTCAACCAGGAGTTACAAAACATACTGAAGATCAATTTCTGGTACTTTTTAAGTGCACATAAGTATATATAAGTACAGTTTTTCAGCTCATTATAAATCATTTCTCCGCATCAACAAGAATATCCACTACTACAGTGCAAAGACGCCTTCACGATACATGTGCAAGGCGATAGTTTTGTGCATCTCCCTGATCTGATTACAGTTATGTGTCCACTTCTGTTGGGCAAGGGAGCCTGTTGCCTGGACCAGATAACAGATATATTCTGTCTTCTTCACAGAAGAGTCCAGGTTCACACTAAAGATTGATTCAGGATGTCTACCGATTTGCAGGAAGAAATGCACGATACAGCCCATCCAACATTGTAGACGGAGGAAATTATAGAGGGGTGGACTGTTAGTTTTCGCAAGTATCTTTATTTGGTTTCAGTAACCTGCATGGGTTCTATGGAGAAACTCTGACTGGTGTGAGATATTTGAATGTTATCCCTGATTGATATGATTGTCCTTATAGTGTTACAATAAGTGATGAATTCATTCTGAAGAATAATAATAGGCGACCTTACACCTGCTCTTCCTTTTCATTACTACCCAGGTAATCACGTTTGAAGCAAACGAAGTGGCCAATTGGAATCTCTAGACACTAATCTGCTACAGAACATTTAAAACTATCTTGGTAGACACGTCTCTCCTTAAAGTACCCACCCATGTTAATTACATTAGACGGAATAAGAGTTATTCAATGTCTAGGTTTGGTAACCGAATTCAGTGTCCGACAACTTAATCGGCTTCATCGAATGTCGAGGTCACCAACGCAATTCTATTGTCCATGGACTCATTCCTTATCAAAATGCATTTTGTAATGTTTCCACGTCATTTTATTCGAAAAAATACGCTGATCAGCTTTCTTCAAGAATATACTTTTCTTCCAAGAATACCTTTTGCAAATTATTTTTGTGTTAAAAATTAAGTTAACTGAGCTTACGGTATGCGACTACGTTCAGAACCATGATTTTGCAAAAGTGTATAAATAGATAATATTTATGATATTTAGTGTCATTTAGATTAGAAAATGTATATAAATTGTTTTAAGCAAAATATTAAGATAAAAAAAATTTTAAGTACAATATTTTGACAAAAAATGAACATAGAATGTCCCATTTTCAAAATATTCTCCTCTTGTGAAAACTACTTCTATTATAATAATATTTTGCCTGTATATAGCTCAGACATCTGTACAGAATCTGAAATAGAATTTTTGAAATATATAGCTTAGAAGTGGGTTTCTCCATGTTTTACGACAACAGAGGGGAGAAATTTTATGAAAAAAATGCAAATAAATTTTTAAAAGTTGTAACTCTAAAAATAATGTGCATTTTTCAAAACTCATGGTTGAGCCTCTGTACAGAGGTCTGAGCTATATACAAGTAAAATATTATTATAATAGAAGCATTTTTCACAAAAGGAGAACATTTTGAAAAAGTTTATTCTAAGTTAAATTTTCGCCGAAATATTGTATTTAAATAATTGTTTTTGTCAAAATGTCCTTAAAAGATTTTTATACATGTATTCTAGTCTAAGAGACACTAAATATCATGAACATTATCCGTTTATGCGCTTTTTTTTAAATCACGGTTCCGAACGTAGTCGGATACCTTAAGGCCAATTTACAGAGAGCACATTTGTTCCATATGTTTTTTTCTACTTTCATTCATTTCCAAATTAGATAAACAAACTGTGTTTGTACTCTAAGTCTAGAGTAAAATACTGTAAAAGATTTGGGTTCTTTCAACGTAAAATGTCCCACAAGTTGTACTTTCGTCCTTCAGATACTTTTCGGCTTTTACTATGGAAGCCAGCATTGCTTTTGCGATATAAGGCCACTGAAGATCTGCAATGTAGAAAGACTGATGCAAGTGAATGCGTAGAGGCTGAAAACTGTGCACTCCTCTCGTTGACGTAATGTAGAAGTCCGAAGAAGGGCATGTCACTTCTAGTCTCTTTAGTATGGCTTAAAAATACTAGGTCCGTTGTCAACAGTACGCATGTTTCTTCTAAATGTTACTTTAGTAAACAATCAATCGATAATACTAACTTTCGCGTCTAATATCTTCCATTTTTGATTTTGAAGTATCCCTCTTTAATATTTTCTTTTACCTATCTTACATTCACTAAATATTTAAAAGAATCCTTAATATTCCATTGAAATTTTACTTAGAATTCTAATAAAATGTTTGTTACATAATTTATTGTGTATTATTTTCTAAGAAAAATGTTTTAACAATGTAATCCAGAAACGAAATTAGACAAAGAATTTTTTATTACCTTATGAGAAGCTCATTCGAATACTTGCATTCCTATATTACTTCAGGTAGAATCATTCGTATTGAATTTTCTATGCTTGAAAAACCTTCAATAATTTATTCAATACTCAGTAAAACAAATTTTATTTTTAACTAATATAATTTTTCTACTGGAAAATTAGTTATATTTTATACTTTTATACATTTTGTACATGTTCGATTTATTTATTCCTTTCTGTTCTGATATCAGCCTATTTTGAGGGTCATGTTATTTAATTATTTTAATGTTTGAATAAATAACGACAAAAAATTTCGATAGCATAGATTTTCAACTACTACGACTTCATCCCATCAATTATTCACATTCTTATTCGAGGAATTTGCAAACAATTTAAATTTTTCTTCAATACTCGTATCATGGGTTTCTTATCAAATATTTACTAAAATGTGCATTTAAAATGAACAACGTATGACAGTTTTTGCATTCGAAGCACAACACATCATCGTGCAGGTTTTGTTTTTCCTTAAAGAATGTAAAATAAAGCAAATGGGGAATTTAAACAACACAGTTACAAATCCAGACAATCATTTCAGTGTGTTTGTTGGTAAAAAAAAGGCATTATATATACTCATATGAAATATTATGATGGCTATTTTATCATTTAGTAAAAAGAACTATTTTAACTAATTAGGATAAAACTGAAAGAGAAACTTATTTAGACTTCACAACGCATTTTTTTAAAAATATTTTTGATAGCTGTTTATTGCAAATGAAATGCAAACCAAAACTGTTATGTAGTCTTTTTGAATTATTTAAATTAAATCACTTAGACAATGTGGAAAGTTATTCTTAAAACCCTCATGTGTTCAGTCAGAATAAAGCAAACTTATTTTAATAGTGATGAAATACTTGGTTGAAATTTATATACTTATGTTTTATTTATATGTGCAATATTATGAAAAATATTTTGTGAGTATTTGTACATAAATATGTTATCTATAATGCATATTGTTGCGAATATTGCAAGCTTCTGAAATTATACTTCTCAGTAGAAGACTTGTTATTACTAAATATTTAAAACGGATGAAAAAATAGTCTTATTTACGCTTGACTCGTGTAGGTATTTAGTAACTTATCTTACTCTACATGATAAAAAAAGTTTAAACTAAAAAAAGATAGAAAAATGTTTACTGGTATTGTTTTTAAATACATATCCGTAGTATGATCGATACGTTCGGGTACAAGAAGTAAAAAACGTTACCCTGAATAGTTCACAGCACCGAAGCACATCCACCTTCTAAGTAGTCCCTTTGGAACACTTCTGCCAGTGTTCGTATAACTTCTGGAAGTCATTTTTTGCAACCTCCCATACGGCTTTCTGCGATGTTCATTTAACGTTATCTTATAACCTAAAACGGCGTCCATGTAAATGTATTTTTTATTAATGGGAACAGATAAAAGTCAAACAAACGGGGCTAAGACTGGTGAATAGGGGGGAGAGATAAGGAATTACGTTAATGCGAGTCTCTATTTCCAAACGGGTTCGATGTGCTAGTGAGTTGTCATGTAAAAAAAAATATCAGTCATCACTCTGCCAGAACTGGGACTGCTTACGATGAATGGATTCTCTCAAACGACGTCTTGGAAAAGTGTGTATTTTCAGCGATTTGTGCAAATGTTTGACGATGATCTTTCCGAACATATTCAGACACCAGCGCAACATTTTCTGCTTTCCCTGAAGTCGGTCGTCCAGCGTGTCCATCGCCTTCGATGTATTATCGGCCATCTTTAAAACGTTGATGTTATTCGTAAATCTTGGATTTCGCCATGGTAGATTCATCATACACTTTCTTAGCATTTCCAAACTCTCCATTACCTAATCGTTGACAGAATTTAATGCTCCACGCTGTTGAAGAAAAGTCATCTCTCTTACATCGCAGAACAAAAGTAACTAGCTTCCGAAGATAAGAGCTGTGCGTGCGATTCAGTCACACGTGACATTAATCTAAACCAGGGTTACTCAACCTTTTTTTCTGGTGGCCGCATACATATCTCAGCTATTTCACACGGGCCGCAACATGGGAATAAATGGGGAAGGGAGGAGAGAAATGCTTTAATGCCAATACAACATTAAAAATTGAAAATGCGGACATTTAATGAAAATATTATAACTCTTGTTTTGCTTTTTTAACATTATTATTTTGTAATTTTTTTTATTTTGATCACTAATGCTAATTAACAAGCATTTAAGAAACACTCCTTCTCAATTTCTGTATCACCAAACGATTTCATGTGATTATCAATAATATAACAACCTTCATAGGATATCTGAGTTACCGCTGACAAAACAATTTGTTGTTGTTGCAAAGATTATTCAAGAAAGACTATCTATCATCTCTTGAAAGGCATCTTCGACAAAAGGTGTCATTGAATTATTCCTGTTTTTTGGTATTTTTTAAATTCAGCACTTTCGTGACAAATCAAACAATTACAGATCCATGTTTGTGTTTCACTACAAAATAGTCAACCTCCCAATGGTCTTGAAACGATATATTTTCTTCGAATATTTTTCGTTTAAAAGATATGGAAAAGAGTTACAAATTAGTTCCACCCATGAAATTTTCACTACTCCACTGTTTTCTGTTAACAGTAGCCGTAAATATTCCAAATAGAAAAAGAATACCAATTCATACCAGTACGACACCGACAGCAAAAAGCAAAATAGATATATTTGATTTATTGAATAGACTTCCCTCCACTTTATTAATACAATGTTCTTAAGTAAGTGAATTCCTCAGAACAATGCGCCATGACTCTTTTCTTGAAAATGATCGGTGGGCCGCAGTTTGAGTATCACAGATCTAAACCAACCTGGCTAGGTAAGGGAGTACGTAGGTTGGGAGAATCCACTTGAAGTGGTTGAAATTTAGGCACTTATTTTCGTCGTTAGCAACGGCCACCATCCCCAAATTTTTGGATCGTACTACGCGTACACTGATCGTATTTAAAAAGTTTTTACTTCGCGTTCGATGTAAGATCTTCCTCAAATGTAAAAAAATATATATAAATTACCATTATTATACTCAGCGGCTGATTGCTCAGTTAAAATTGGAATTTTTTTTTCACTTAAGAGTCACTAAACTTTCTTATTACTACTGAACTCTTGTAAACTGAAAATATATAAAAATAATATGCAAATTCATTAACATTGGATGTAAAACATTTTTACCTTTCACAATAAATTTCAAGGTTTCCTGTAGTTCAATCAGGTCAATAACATATTTTTCGAGTTTTACAGAAAGGTATGCAGTAAAAAAAAACGTAAATTCATCTTCAGTCAAAGAACTCCTATAATCTATCGAACAAAAGCTATTGGAGAACATCTGTAGAATTTCCTTTTCGGTGTGCGCGTTACTTGTTATAAATATTTTAAAACGATTACGTTTAACTGAAAGGATAATAGGTAAAATCGGATGAACGAGTTGTAACAATGGGTTTACCGTGAGGTCAATCCTCTGTAAATATATATATATATAGAGAGAGAGAGAGAGAGCCTTTTGCCTATCTAGCCAAATTGGCACTTTGAGATAGAACAACTCTACACCACAAATAAACGTCACTACTAAATAGATTATAAATAGTCGGTATGGTAGGGAATAATTACCAAGTTGACAATGTTTCCTAATTGTCCTTGCTTATTCATTAATTATCGTCTAGAACTATAGTGGTTTAGTTATTATAAGATTTCTCGTGGGCGAGGTTCTGAGATTGTATTTCATTAAAGATAAGTATACATTATTTATCGTTTGCTTAGTATTTTGTCTACGTATTTCGATATCAGTTTTAATGCTAAATTAATAAAAGTGATATTGTGATTGTTTTGTACCCTTTTGAATCCAATTTAATGGCTTCTCAATCAGCGCGTTCGGCTTCCCCGAAATTTTGATTAATGAGCGTAACTTCTACCTCAGCCGCTATGAGGCGGAGATAAGGTGACAGAGTGAATCAATGGAATTATCATTAGAAAATTTTGAAAAATCCATATCAAATCTTGTTTGTTACTGAACACGAGATAGAGATACAAGAAACCTTTGAAAAATGTATTTGTAAAAACAGAATTGCATTGAATATTCACGCAATTTATCTCACTGTGCTGTAAAAAAATATGAAATTATAGGTTCGTAAATATCTTCATATCTTTTATTATTATTATTTTGCAATGTTCAATATAAGCTTGAATGGATTTGCAGTAATAGTATACCACAGTCTTTCTCAAACTGTGGGGCACGCCCCCCTTCCCCCTGCGGGGCGTGAGCATATTGAAAATAAAAGGTTTAAAAAAATAATTTTTTGGAATGAAGTAAAACAAAATGATTTCTGACATAATAAAAAACACACGTTTACACTGATATAATTTATTTTTATAATCTGGTGATCATCACAAATAAAAGATTCCACTTCAAACGCTCATTAGCTATCTTTGATCCTATAACCAAATTTAAAAACAAATATTTTGTTTGCTTTGTGGTCAATATGAAAACGAAGAGATTTTTTTTTACGTTTCTTTTAACGATATCAAACGATGAGAGTATGGTTATATCCGTACTTACTGGTATGGTTATATCCGTCTTTTTTTAGGGAAGTTATAAATATATATAATATATTTCTGTTTCATCTTTTTCCATGTGAAAGAGTTTTATGATATATGGATAAGCATGAGTATTCTGAAACATATAATGCATAAAGAAAAATGTTTCACACAATTATTTTTTAGAACATGCTACACTTTCCCCATGAACAAGTTTGTAGTTTTGATTGCTGTGTTGTACGACTTATTAGGGTTTATAAATGTAAATAAGCAGAATATTAAAAAAATGGTCATCTGTGATCCTTACTGAAGGAAGTTGAAACTAATCAAGCATTTGAAGAACCTACTGAAATAATGCATATTAATCAAGATAGCGAAAGTAAAGATCAGAAAAGCGTTGGATATGAAACGTTTGAGTTGATTTGAAATTTTCAAATGCTGCCTAAAGATCTGTATGAAGAAAACCAGGAAGCAATAATGTAGCATTTCGGCTTGTCAAAAAGACATAAGGAAGAAAAAGTTCAAAATGCTATTTGTATGTCATCAAGCAACAGCAAAACTACAAAAACGTGAACAAAATATGACAGTTAGCTGGAAAATAACGTTCCTGTGTTGGTAGCGAAAAGTTTCTGTGATTTATGTCCTTTATTAAGGACACGCACATTTGGAACATTTTCTTTAGTTTTATTGGATTTTTTCTCAAATTTTCTTAGAAAAATTGAAAAGTCCTTGAAAGTAGGTAAGTATATTTTCTCTTAATTAAATTATTCACTGGAATTGTGATTTTTATCGTGTATAGTAAAAATAACTATAAAAGAAATTATAGTTTTAAAACAAACTAAAAAATACGCTTGTGAATCGAACTAAAAAGTAAAAATATTACTTAAAAGTAACCAATACAAAATTTAATACTTATCTTGTTAATTTGTACGGTTTATGCGGTTAGTGCCAAAATGCATTACTATTGCTTTCAATACATTATTATTTTTAGGGGAGGCGTGATAAAAGTTATGATTGAAAATTGGGTCGCCAGTAGTGAAAGTTTGAGAACCACTGGTATACCAACAACTAAAGGTTGAAATTAAACTAATTTTCTTTAATCCGATGCAGATGGGGAAGTGGCAATAAATGCACAAATTTAATTACAATTAAAAATTAGTTCGACGAACAAGTTGTCGATAGTTTCTGATTTTGCAATTTTGATCGAAACTAATTATCTATCATTTGGGAGGTATAAGTTTAAGACAACCGAGTAGAAAATAAACTCCCTACTGATGTACTAGTTATTATAGTGTATTATTCATATGTCCCTGCAACTTTCAACTTGGAGAATTATCACCTTGCAACTCTCCTAAGAAGTTTTTTGTTTGTTGATATATTTAGGAAAGGTTTTTTTCAACAATATCACTACAATTACTACACCACATCTATTGCTGCATTGAATTCTATGCTGATCATCACTGTAGACACCATCGATAGTCTGTAGTTGAAATGGGGAGTCTGTTTGAAAAATGTGTCATAGCCAGTTTTCATTACTGGCCATGATTTACGAGGGAGACTTACGAATGTGCCTAGAAAGTATTCCAACTAGTAGAGATGAAATGAGATGTACTGGCATCTAGGGTTCTATTTCCAAATTACAGCTCTGAAGATGACTGCTTACGGGGTGAACTTGGAAGGAGGCAGGTTTGAGATGTGTGCGTTTGAGATATTGAACATTTTTTTTATTTCAACTGCCAATGTACGATTCAATGACATACATTTTCTTTACTTCATGCATATGTTTATTTTGCTTATAAGAGAGGATCTAACAGATTGATTGATTCAGTTTTAATTGGCATTAGATATTAAATATCATCCATATAATACCACAAAATCTGGTGTATAACGCACACCTATACTTTAGGGCTGTAATTTTTAATTTTTAGGTATACTCGATGTATAACGTGCACGCCCTTTTTTACGAAAAAACTTACAATGCACATATACATTGCTCTTGTGTTTTTAAGACATTTGCGAGATATTAGCCCAGGCTTTTAAAAAAAATATTATACTTCTAGAAGTACAACCCTTTTAGTTCATAAGAAGTGTCATTTCTTTTAAATAAACAATATTTTAATATCTATATAGAAGTCTAATTTTTCTCTATGCTCATTTTTTTCTCATTTTTAATGCTCTCACTTTTACACCCGGCTTATAACGCGCACTCGTAAATTTCGATTTTATTTTTCGTGTTAAAAATGCACGGTGTACGCCGGATTTTACGTTAAGTTGGCGTCGAATTATAACTCGAAGAAGTCAGGTCTAAATTTAGGTATCTACAGTTAATTAGATTTTAGTTGCAATTTTCCTTATAGTAGTTACGTCTATTTTTTTTTCTTTTCCAAGGGGAAGAGGCTCTTTAACCAAGGCTCTGCTATCACTCTATACATTTTTGAAATTAAAGGAAATTAGAATTACTGATGATAATATTTTATATACAATATGTAATATGTTATAACATAGCATAATTATTTAATTTCCTAGTTTTGGTTAGTAATTAAAGTTCGAGACTATAAATAAAAAATTAGTTTGTATATCTTATGAAAATTTGTTCGAATATTTTCGATTTTTTTTTTAAACCTTGTATTTTTATTACTATTTAAAAAGAATATTGCATCTAGATTGCTCATTTTATTAAAAAAAAGTTTGTTAATTTTTGGTAAATACATAAGCTTTAATTAGAAATTGTTTACCGTAATGAGTCATTCCCCCCCATTTAACGTTAATTATAAGTGCTAATTATGTATTTCAGTCGAAGCTGTCTGGCATTAATAAGATTCTTAAAAAGTTTTACAGAATGAGGGAGTTTTTCAGTAGTTTTTCTAAGAAATTATATTTAAAATATCAGATGAGATCTTTAAAATTATTGTTTTCTCTTTTCCTTTCTTATGATTAATTTATGTAATAATATATTTTTGCCTAAAGTATTACCATTATTTTCACTAGTTAAAAGCAACACTTTTCATAATTAATAATACGTCAAATTTTATTTTTCTACCTTATTTTGAGACAGAAAAAAATATTTTTAAGCTTCTTAATTTAACATCTGCTTTTCAGAGAAACTAACGAGTGAAACATTTTACTAAAGAAAAAAAGAGACAAACTGTTTACTAAAATGTATAAAGACTAAGTGTTTGCTTTTATTTAAGCGTATCACTATAGGAATTCAGTTTAATAGTTTGTTTATTCCTACTTATTGTTTTGCTAAGTATAATAAATCATTTTGGTCGTTAACCAATGTTTATGTAAAATTTTAATTATATTTATTAAGGGAATTTTTATTCAGGCATCGTACATGTAGGGAGTCTCTTAAAGGATCATTGCCTTATTGTGTTGATGTTAAAAGTTGTGGCGGGCCCATCGCGTTTTCCACTAAAAATTCCTCTTGGGTTCTTTGGGGCCGAAAAAGGCAAATTCTTTCCCAACAAATCCACAAGCGAAGCGTAAATATGCAAATTGGAAACCTTTTAAATAGCAGAAGTTTAACGTAAACGTATGACCTATTGGCAAGTGATTATGCTAGTCTGAGTTTAAGCACGTGAACTGAAAGAAGAGAAGAAAGCCGTCATTGAATGTGAAGCTGTCCGTAATAGAGCGATCAAGCCGAGGTGGATACTATTCCACGCGAGATAAACAAAAGATATTTAGGATCCGAGAGAATTGCGGTTAAACAAGAGATTAAACTATGATACTCCTGTTATCTATTAAGACTGCGTATAAGTTGAGATTAGGAATAGGCGGGAAGAAAGTGATTAAAGTCGCGCTTTTTTGGTAATACGTATTGTGTGTTTTCCCACCTCAGATCTGATAAATTATAATATAAATATTATCACTGTTATTGTTTAAGTTAAGATCTTAATAAAGACATTTTAAGATCATGGCAACGCCTGGTTCTTCATTCACTCCCACACCTCTAGGTCACGAAGACACCTTAGGAGTAAGATATCACCCACGAGCGAATGCCTCACAAAGTAATTACGATTGTACAACTGAATTCAACAATTGTTCTTTTAGTTACACTTTTTTTTCTTAATGCATATGAAAAAAACGAATAAAAATACTTATACATAATACAAGTCGAGAGCAATTAATAGAAAAGCAACTTAAATATCATTCACTATGTTGAAAAAGTGTCCTTCCTTTTTGCTCGTTAACAGTAACTGTTAATCATTTAAGTCTAAAAATTCAAACTTTACTTACTTAAATACAAACAATTTAGCTGTATTAATTTAAATATAAGAGAATTGAAGTTTATTTATATACATATATGTAATAATTCCCCCTAGCATCTCCTTTTAATTAACTCTTTTAATAATATTCAAATAATCTTTTAATTATTTAGTTCGAAACTAACACCCTGATTTTAATCGTAATCGAATAATAATATTACATCATAAATCCCTTTCCCGCCCCTTGTAACCAATCAGAGCTCTTATCGCAAAAATGTCACGTGGTCTTCAACGTCAGGTATAAAAGCCAATTTCTCTGGAAACCTCTCGCTCTTCCCGGAACTCACATTTAAGTAGAGATAACAAAGTGCTTCTTTATACAGCCGTTATGCGTCCAATACTCGCTTATGCCTGTCCAGTATGGGGTTATGCTGCTAAAACCAATATTAATATTTTAAATACTCTGCAGAATTCATATATTAGAATGATTGTAAATGCCTGCCGCTACATGAAAAATGATCGCATAAATAAAGCTCTTAAAATCACTAGTTTTAAAGCACATATTCAAAAATTAGCTATTAATTTTTTCGATAATTTGCCAAATACTAATAATGTAAATATGTTAAATCTAAACGATTACAACTGTAACGATAATACCAAAAGGCCAAGAAGAATCCTTCTGGATTCTTACAATCCGCCTTAGCTTTTTTATCCCTGCAATATTTTTTTAATTATTGCACCCTAGTAAATGTTTTAAATTTTTTTTTAATATTTTTCTTTCAATATTTATTTAATCTCTATACCCCACTGGACAAGTATATTTTTATATCTTTTACCCCCATGGGCAGCCAGCCTGAGGCTAAATTCACTTCTACCTCCAATTTACTGAGAGAGCAGTCCTAAGCTCTCAGCACCGTATAAAACTTTAACTCCAAGTAGTCATCTCTAAGCCCCTCCTCCCGGATTCCATCGCCACAGCCAATCGTCGTCATGTCACTCCGCAGACTGTAAAAACCAACGAAGTCAAGTCCTGCATCAAAGACATCATGATATGGGAATGAGGACTGTTTATCAGTCCAGGTTCCCAAAAATAAACTGGCATCCACTGTCATCCAACCTCTCGCTCTTTGCTCGTTTCTCTGTAGTAATGTAGCCGGCTGCAGAGCGTTCTGTGTGTGTATTTGTGTTGTGTCTTCCATGTTTGCTTCTTGTATGTGTAATGCCGTCCCTACTGGATCTTTATGTGTTTCTGTGTGGTTGTGAATAAAAAGGAATTTCTATTTCCATGAGTGCCTCTTCGATACTATCTATCCTACTCGACCATGCTCCACGTAACACAATCACTCACTACCAGTCACGCCCTATCTTTGGCTTGCTACAGTAAGAACATCCACTCGCCAAGTCTTGCAATTAGTTTAACCCATCTCCAGAAATATAATAGAAATGTTATATATATATATATGCTCTTTATTAACAATCAGAACTAAATGCGTAGTTTGAATCATTTTGCAGTGAAAGAGTTGTTTTGATTGATACCCCTGTTAGAATAATGTCAGATCTAGTTCAACGAAATCCATCGTGGAAACCCTCTTCTGTTCCGCTAACCTCAAGAGAGGACTGGCGGCTTGACGAAAAGTGCCCCCATCCCACAAGACCCTACACGTTTGCAAACATCCATGTGAAAGGATGCCCTTATTCTCGATATTTTTTAGATTGACCCTTTCTTATAGGAAATGTTCAAATTCCCCTCTGAAGGGGAAATTTTGTGAACAACAATGGGTCAAAAAACCCTTAAAAATCTGCTATGTATTAATGTACGAATATTCTCATCCAATTAGAACGTGAATGCACAGAGAAAAAAAAAAGAGTTTTGCAGAGACATTTCTCCGAGACATGTCTGAGTTTAAAATACGGTGCACAAGGAAAAAGAGAATTTGAATCACAATCCGAACTCTAAAATTAATCACATCAGAATGTAGTTCAAGTCACCGAGCCTCCTTCTTCTCATCTCGGCACAAAAGCGAGTGTCACTATCAACTATACTATCCACAAATGACAATCATATGTATATACACAATTCAATAATTTTTGTTCATTGCATATTAAGAACCATAATGCACCACGGATAAAATGCTTCCAAAACCGAAGTATCAAGTCTTGTCCTTTCTGGTGGCTTCTTCAAGATGTACCTAGACACTAAAGTCCAAATGATCAATGAATTATCTGAATCCTAGGAAATAAAATCATAAGAAATGTTCATGCTTACAAAAAACAAATCAAAAACTATGATCTATCTTTGAGAATTACACAATTCAAAAAAAAAACACTCAGTACTAGACATTTATTTTTTCTTTTATTACAATGACGTGCAAGGGTCACATAAAAAAACTTGGCGAAATTTTCATTCTATTATAACTTTTTTTGCGGCAAGCTTTTTTAGCATAAATATTTAAATAATAAGTTCTTTTAAAAACCCTTATAGCATTTTGGTGAACTATTTAACTACCATAAACTGCCAAAATATTTAATTTGTTTCCAATATTTTATTGTAACCATGATTTGTATTTTGTTTATTTTCGTGTGATTATGGTATAAGTAAATTGCGCAATCATATTAAAGCATCCCAATTATCACAATATAAACCTGAAAGATATAATTTTTTAACCCATGCATCATATAAATTGAAGTAAATAAGTAAGTACTCTCTCTAAAAATTTCAGGTTAAAGACATCATCCTTTGCAATTTTTAAAAAATCTACTTATACATGATGAACAACTTCCAAAACTCAAAAATAAAATTTTATTCTTAATATTTTCTATTATTATTTGAATGATGAACAAAATAATGTCCCTAGTCTGATGTTTGCACAAATTCAGTATTTTTATTCATTTTTAATAATTAGTCATGCATAATAAAATGTTTCAGGCACCGACGAGATTCGAACTCGTGATCTCCTGTTTACTAGACAGGCGCTTTAACCAACTAAGCCACGGCGCCGACGGTGTCCACCCGTTCCGAGAAATTTATTACAAGTATAAAATTTAATGATTTAAAGAATAAAATGTTTATATAGCTGTAAAATTCACACAGTATGTTTGTTACTTGAAGGCGTATGAAGAATATGTACAAGCACAGACATTATGTTTCGTGAAATTATGGAGAAAAATTGTTTTAATATTTCTTGGGGAAACTAATTTGTCCTAATATATAAACAGAAATTATCTTTGAATGTGTAAAATTATTGATGTAAATTGTATTAAAAACATACTGTATATAATATAATGAATACCTTTTTTTATTACACACTCCCTTCTGAAAACAAAATTAATCAATATTTGTGTGACATCACTAATACCCAGATATAAAAATACACATAAGGAAAAATCCGTAGACCATTCATTTTTTATTGATTTTAATTCGTCATAAATATTTAAGCATTTAAAAATACATCAGTAGTTCGAAGAACTCAAAAAAGGTTAACTATGTTTTTGAAACATATTACGAAATGCTCGTTATGATAAAATAGTAGGATTTAAAACTATACTTTTTTGAAATGATTCAGGTAGTTTTTTTCAGTCAACTTTTATTCTTATTCTTAAAAAAACTCTCATATTAAATGCGAATGCAAATCTTTTTTTAATTTTGATGCGCATTCATCAAAATAAAATTGCATCTTTTGAAATTTAATACACGCAAACTTACTTCACTCAAATTAATTGTAAATATATAACATTTGCAGAGAAGTTTTGTTATTTACGACTAAAATACTCTTTTATTTCAAGGAATAGTTAACTAATGGTTTGGTATTCACTTAAAAATGTATTCTACGAACAATAACTTATCAGATAATAACTATGGAGAAATAAACAACAAACTCTCTTTTATTCAGACACTAATAGAATTTTATATATTTATGATTTTTAATAAATAAAACTTGTAAAAAAATTCATTTATTCAAATTTTAAAAAAAATTGCTCCAGTAATGATCAATACACTTCACAAAAAAGGAAAAATATTTTTTAAACTTTTTTTAATGAAAAAAGAATCTTACATATTATTTTTATTAAAATAGTATAATCATGAACAACTAAAAAACTAAACCCTTATTTACATAGAGATCTGAATGAACAAAAGTATTTTACAGAATATTGGTGCTTTAAAATGCCTAATGGTCTGTGATTATTTTTTAACACATAATAGTTGAAAAAGCAATAAATAAAACCATCGTGAAAAAGTTAATCTAATATTATTTTTATCTTAATATTAATGCTATTAAATATTAATTACATATATTCCAATTTTTTAATTAAAATCCTTTGTGAATTTTAGATGATTTATAAATTAATTAAAATCGCGCGTGCAGCACAATATCTTTAAAGAAAAACAGTGTGCTTTGTTTGTCACTCTTCATACATTTCATAACAATTATGAAGAAATAAGTAAAATAATGCATAAAAACTGAAACGAAATGATTATTTAATTAGTTTCTAAAGTGCTTCTTAAAGGACTAGAAAATAAAGTACTATTTTTTTTAGATTTTTATTATATTTTAATTAATGTTTTCAAAAGCATGTTTTATATGTATGTTAATTTCTTATATTTATAGAAATTAATAAAAACTTAT
Organism: Trichonephila clavipes; assembly: GCA_019973935.1. Lineage (NCBI taxonomy): Eukaryota > Metazoa > Arthropoda > Arachnida > Araneae > Nephilidae > Trichonephila > Trichonephila clavipes. The sequence continues at coordinate 54,845 of BMAU01008206.1, read as the reverse complement.
ATATATATTTAGATATAAGGTAAATTATATATAGGAACTTGATTATTTCAAAATCTTTTTTACAAATCACTGATCTGTATGCGTGTACATTTAGCTATCTAAAAAATAGAAATTAATATAAGACTGTTTAAAACATTGCTAAGGAATATGTGTTCAGAGTTAAGTCTCTTATTTCTGACCACTGTACATGCGTAGTACAATCCAGAAATTCGGGGAGTGCAGCCATTGCTGATGACAAAAGCAAATACCTAAAATTAAGTCACTTAAAATGGATTCTTCCAAACCGCCACCCCTCTTAATTGGCCAAGTTTCAGTCCATGTCATGTGACCAATGCGCACGCGCAGCTATCTTCCGAAGTTAGCTTTGCTTCGCGATGTAAGAAAGATGACTTTTCTTGAGAAGCGTTGAACATAAAATTTCGTCTATGCTTTGGTAAAACACCAATGGAGACTTTCGAAATGCTGAGTAAGGTGTATAGTGGTTCTACCATGAAGAGATCCAACATAATATATAGATAATGATGTTTTGCGATCGATCCATGCTGGAAAATAATCCACATTTAACAAGGCAAGAAATTGCAGAAGAGTTTGGCATTCATTATACAACTGTTGGAGATCACATTAAATCTCTTGGGTTTGTGTTAAAGTGAAGTGTTTGGGTTCCACATTGTGACGAATCTATACGGAACTTTATCACTAACCTTCTGAGTCGACCTTTTTAGGGAAATTTAATTCCCTACCTATTTCCAATCAACTCCAAAAAGCGGACGGGATTCCTTGTTATGCAGATTAGATTAAGTATTTAAGTCAAACGAAATAGTAAAGTTGAAGCAGTAGGAGATAGAGATTGAAGCAGAAAGTTATCGTGGATTTAAATTGAAGATTTCTTGTCAGAGATATTTAATCTCAAGAATTGAGATCAGGAGTGGTAACTATTGATTTGTGTTTAAAGTCTCATTAAAGATTTAGGAGTGAGATTAAAGTTAAATGTTCAATAAGAACATTATTAAATATAATTCTGGGATCTCTTATCGTGGTAATCTTTGCGTGATCGTTATTTAATTGTTAATTAATTTGATCATTAATTAATTTAATTTAAAGGATATTATCTTTAAAACCTCATAATACTAGTTAGAAAAACTTGTCAATAAGTCTTTGATTCTATTTGGATAAGATAACCAAATAAAGACAGTTGTTTATAAAAATGGCTACTGGTTCTTACATGACTCCTATTTATTCTCGTTCTCAAAGTGAGGTCCTAGGAGACCTTCACAACATGAATTAACGGAAAATAATTTGTCTGATCGTGTAAGAATGTGTTCATCACAACTGATTAGATACAATGTAGAGCCGTTTTTGGAAAAGCTGATTACTGGAGATAAAAAGTGGAATCAGCTGGAAAAACTGAATGCAGCTATCAAAGAAAAAAGGCCAACATTAGCGTCCAGAAAAGGAATAGTGTTCCACCACGATAATGCTCGACCGCATACTGCAATGGTGACACAACAAAAACTGAATGCGTTAGGTTGGGAAGTCCTTGGACACCCACTGTATTCACCTGACATGGCCCCATCTGATTATTACTTGTTCAGATCTCTGCAAAATTATCTAACGAAAAAAAATTCAAATCTTTTGAAAGTGTTTGGAAGGCAGTTACTGACTATTTTATCTCCAAGGACAAGAACTTCTGCAAAATAGGAATTTATATGCTACCTGAAGGATGGCAACAAGCTGTAACAAATAATGGAGCATATATAATTGATTAATATTAAACACCTATTTTTATAAATGCATTCAAATATTTTCTTTAAAATATGACAGAACTTTTCCTCCAACCCGATCTTTTACTCTCCAATAATTTCAGCTATGTATAGCGTCAGCATCGAGCTGAATTCTCATAAAGTATTCAAACCCATCAAAAGCTTGAAGAATTTAAAATTAAAGTTATAATGTGATAACTTTCCTTTCAAAAATGCTAGTTAATCAAAATTAAACGAAAGATAGTTTCACTGTAGTCTAATGTGGGGATTGAGTCCTAAGGTTACCAAAAAATAGCATGTGTGTGAGTGTGTTTTAAAGAAAGTTCACAATAGTAATATTTCGAGTACCTTGCTCATTTAAGTAACTGAAACAGAATTCAAATGCTATTAATCTAACTAATTAACGGCTGCTACCACTTAAGAATGAAATTTCTCAAATTAAAAATTCAATTATTTTTTGTGCTTTGTATTTATTAGCATAGTACTTTTGATGAATGAAAGGAAATATTCTTTCAAAGCCATGAGTTAATGCATTCTAAGTAAAACTTCAAGTAAGTTTCATGCACACACTTGTTCCCTTCACAAGATGAATAAATAATTTTATTTAGAACCCTCCATGCATAGGAAACAGTTTTAATTAATTTTGCCAATTAATTTCATTCTAATAATATACTCAAAAAGTACAAAGCCCTGTATTATCATTCAGTAAGCATCCGATAACCAATTTCAAAATTCCTTGTTAAATTGGCCTCTGGAATACATTTCAGAAGAAACGTCCAGATTAATTGTTAAAACATGTGAAAACACTTTTAATTTAAGAAAACATTTTAACGTTTGAAAAATTAACGTGAGAGATACACAGAAAGGAATGCACTCAAATAAATTACCTTTTACAAAAATGAAGGTAAATAAAAATGTATTTCTTTGAATTATAAAATAATGTGAGAAAAAGAGCTACCGATAACAGGATTTTATCCCTTTGTTACTTTATCATAACCAGAAAATGTCTTTTCTCTGAAGACTTAAAAGGGCTTCTTTACTTTTTACAAACAATAAATGAGTAAATTACACGAAGCATAGACTTATTTTTCCATTCAATAACCTTATTCTATCCAAATTGCTTATACACCTAATTAAGTTTAATTAATAAACAACTAATTTTGGGGGGAAAGAGCTCTACTTTGTAAACATGCATTTATTGAAACAGTTACTCGCTTTGCATTTTGTAAAAAAAAACATTTTCATTCGATTTTTCAGTCCTTAAAGTAGTAAATAATGTGACAAAATTGTTAAAAAAAGAAATTTCTATATAACGTTGAGATCTGATAAAAGTATATTTACTGAAGTTCATCCATGCTTAATATAGGAGCGATTTTATAATTCATTTTCTCGTTTATATTTTGAGATATAGCTTTGGCAACTTCAGAATAATATTTCGATAAGATTTTCTTTTTATTGGAATTTAAAATAAAAGGTTGATTTTTTTTTTAAAAAAAAGACTTCTAAAACTGTTAGATGACTCTAAGATTACTTAATTTCGCTTTCCTAGGAGAAATAGTCGGTGTAAAAATGTCGGTTATTTCATTTTGATCAAGGGTATTTATAATATATTAAATTTAAAAGGGAAAAGGCGTCTATAGCAGGAAGTACAAATGAAAACGAATTACCAGGAACCTTCGTACTAAAACTGGTCAAGCACAGGCAACCATCAAGAAAGTGAAGCCTTTCATGCTAAAAGAAAATCCACCAACCTAAAGATTCATTGCATCGAAACTAATTCTGGCACTGAAAGTAAAATCACACATAAGGATTTAAAGTTAAAACATATGCTTAGATAAAAAGTTCATCTCCTTTTTTAAAACATATTGCTGAAAGAAAAGCAAATTGTAGAAAATTATGTAAAAAACACCTAGCTGCGGAAAAATGGAAATTTGTGGTAATACTCGATTAGCTATAGGTATATTAAATGACTGTAATAAAAGACGATCAATTTTTTATTGCTCAGCTGACGGGAAGGATTGTACGAGAAAGCTTCATCAGTGTGCAGTACAGTTTCGAAAGGAATCCATGATAGTTGTAGGGGTTTTTTTACAATAGGCCATTAAACATCAAAAAGTCGCAAGTAAAGCCAAAATTAATTCATTCTACTATCAGCCAATTTTTCAGGAAGAAATTCTACCCTGATATGGTAAGGGCATTGATAAGGTTAAGCGTCATATGGACAAAGCTTCTAGTCTCACGCGTAAGTCAATTGTAGCTTATTTAGCAAAAAACGAATTAGAAAGTGCATCACATTTAATGAAATAGTGTAAATTAATAGTGTACCTTACGAGATTCTGCAATGGGGACTTCAGTGTTTTCAGTTCATTAAAACATGTCTTTTGAAAATAGCATCCAAGGACATTGAACGGACTTTGGAAAACTTTTCAAGAAGATTGGAGTAAAATTTGCATGACAGTACTAAGAAAAAGTTTAATTTCATAGAAAATTCGAGCTAGACGTATTGTAAAGAATTATGAGATAGAAGCAAATTTCCATAAAGAGTACGGTATGTATTGATAAAAATTAACTATCAAAATCGTTTTCATTAAATGTGAATGTGAATGATAGTAGTAGATTGATATCAAACTTATCATAAATTTTTATTTATCTGTTTATCGAATGTCCATGTTTGACTTCTTGACCATTTGACTCCAAGCTTCCCAGTACCGACTGAGGATGTCATCAATTGGGTAATTTACGAGCCCAGTGCATTGAAGCAGAAGGTCGCTATCCATTCTGGCATGGCCGCATAGTAGGCAGGCCTCGTCAGCATACAGGACAAGCCAGTGGAGGTATACTCCTAAAACGTCATGTCCAATGGTTAAGTGAAAGAGGATAACAGCCTCGGTTCTCTCCAGATGCCTAGGGATTGGATCTGCAGTGGCCAAAGTTTCCCATGGCTTTCCAGGGCTCTTCGTGTTTTGGATCACGGTGATTTATTTGTCAATAAATGAGGAAATAATGCTTGTTGCTATTCTGAGTGTCAAGGGCTGTGTTTGAGAACACTCGGCTCCCTGCTTGGCTTTTCGGTCGACTCTCTCATTGGCGGGGATCCCGACATAATATGGAACTCATTGTAAGACCACAGTCCAGCCATATGAGATTAGCTCCACAAATTTAGTTCGGCACTGTATTGTGTCAAGGCAGTCAGTTGGTGTACTACTGCTTAAAGCAAAATTTGGAGCTTGAGAGACTATATAGAAAACAATGTTTGCAGAAGCTAAGCCAACAGCTAGTAATTGCATTGTAGCTTCACAGACAGCCAAGAACTCACCATCGTAATTGGTAGTGTTTTGTCCTATGGACAATGAGTTCACAAACAGCCGACATAACCGTCCCGCGTCGGTTCCGTTAGTTTTTGGCTGGTATGAGCCGTCAGTATAGATGTGGAACCACTCATTCGTTGGATATTTTTGTTCGATCTATTTCAGAGCGCAGGATTTTAGTTCGTCAGGAATGGCATCAGCCTTATTTGATACATGTTAATTAGGTTCAGCCGTTTAGATGGAAGGGCAGCTGTGACTGTGGAATAAAACTGCATAAGAGCTGTGGAAATTGATGCTACATCCTAAGAAGTTCCGCATGTGAAAGATGAGAAGTTTGAGTCTCGAGTTTCTGTTGCACATTTGTATTCGTTCCAGTACATGAAATCAACTCTTTTGGTTCACTCGCAAAATTTGATAGTGAATTTGTCTCTACGCCTATCAAAATGTTCGATGCCGGTCTGGAGTTGCATTGCTGTAATTGCAGTTGATTTGGCTCCACCGTTTATAATTCTGAGGGCGCTGTTCTCAACGACGTCATACTTTTCAAAGTTGGTTGTACTCACCAGGGTCACAACCTCACACCCATTGTTCAACACTAGACAGACATATGTTTTATAAATAGTTCATAAAACATCCTGAGTCGCTACCCACTTGGTAGTAGTTAGCCTTTCCAGGAGATTTAGATGTTTTAGGACCTTTTCTGATGTGTCTGCGATGTGATGATCATAATTGTAAAAAATAAAAAAAAATAATAATGATTTATGAAAAAAATGAAAAATATATGTCTATTTAATAATTAAAAAGAATAATATGCAAAGCACAAACATTACTAAGAATTTATATTCATTCAACACGAACACATAAAGACTATTGTATTAAATGTGTCCCTAATATCTTTAATTATAAGTATTTGAAGAATTATTTGTTATAAATAAAATTCGAGCAGAAAATGTCCAACAAAAAAATCTACTTTTATTTGAAATATAAATCAATAGAAAAGTTTAATTATTTCAATAACTTTAATCTTGTATCATTTTAGCAATCACCAGTTTCATATAAGTCGTTTCTTGAGAATAATTCAAAATCTATTTTTCTTTTTTAATTTATATTACTGTTCCGTAAGTGTTGCCTATTTTTATTGCATATATTGTATATTTTGTAAATAATTAAAGAATTATTTATTTTTAGAGAGAAATAATTTTAAGAAAGAATTACCGATGATAATTGTTTTATTTCAATTACACAGATTTTATACTAAGTAAGGCACCATGTTTTTTTTAAACACCAAAACGTTTTAAATTTAAAAAAGTAAAATATAGTAGAATATTGCATTAGTTATGACAGTTGACATTAAACAGTATATATAGTTAAATCCAACAAAAATATTGATTTTCAAAAGCAAAAATGTAACACTAAGTCAAGGACAATCAAACGAATTAACTCTGTGAAATAGTATACAATGTCATATGTACACAGTCACTGATATTTCAAAAAGTATTCTTAAATGTTATGCCAGAATAATATATTTTAGAAGAATTCTGTGTGAAACACAAACAGAAAAAAAAACAGAAAATTTAAGAGAAGGATTCTGCCGCCTTAGTTTCAAAAAAAAAAACAGACTTTTCCCCCCTTAAAGTATCCGACTACTTGAGCGACAGTTTTTTTCCCCTCTAAATTGAAGATATGGAGATTTTCCGTGGCTTTTAGATTTATTTAGTACATTTTAAAAGAAAAAGATTAAAATTAAGAATAGAAAAAAAAATTACTACAACTAAAATGGGAAAAAATGGTTAAAAGTTGACAAAATTTTACATACTCTCTGTACAAGTAGTAAATGACCAATTTCTCAATTTTTCAACTTTGGTGTACTACTTTGCTATTCCTTTTTTAAATGACCTTGAGTATAAGAGATATTTTAAATTTTTACAAAAACTAGAGCACTTTATCTTAGCTATTATATGAAATAGCTTAAAAAAAGTGATTATATTCACATAAATAATTGTAAACTTTGTAATAAAACAGTGATTAATAAATCTGAAGGTTGAAACACTTCTGTTATACAGAGCTTACACGCAAAATTTCATCAAATTATTTTTAAAACTTTCTTTGCAATCGCTGTACCCGTTTGAACATTTCGAAAAAAAAAACATTTCGAGTAAAACGCATTTTAAAGTTTGATATCTTATGTAAAGTTATGGCATTTGCTTTTACTAAAACACTTGTAGTTTTGTTCTAAAGAATGGAAAATAAAAAAAATTGGTATTTTTTATAAAGCTAATAAGATGGCATAAAAATAAAATCATAAAGCATGTGTCAATATTTATTAAAATCATGATTTTAGTAATTTATTACTAAATTATATAATTACATAATTACATAATAAATAATTACATAATATTACTAAAATCATGATTTTAGTGTATTCGGATACCTTAAGTCGTCTGCAACGAAATACGAATAATTTTTTTTTTGCGCATCGAAATTTCAAATGAAAAGTAGTTTTTCAATGTTCTTCATATGCTTTATTAAATAAAAAATCAATAATTCAGTATTTTTTACTAGTTTTAAGTTTTGAAAGTAGTCTGATACCATAGAAAAAAAGAATAGGTACAATTTTTAATCTCCTCTTCTTTATGATAGATTTGGCGAAAATAAAAAGTGTTGAACTACTAGCACAATTTTTCGGTTATTATCATACGGTAAATGCATAATAAACTAAAAAGAATGGTTAAAAATAATTTTAATTTTATCTTTGCATGTAAAGGGTGTTTTTTAGAGGTATAGAACTTTAAACTGCAATAAAACAACGATGTATTATTCGATTGACATGAATTTTTTTTATTCGAAAGATAATCTTGTGGCTTTACATTTTTAATTTGATTTCTGGTATATGACTTTCACGGTTGGCGCGGATGTAGTCCAATCTGGGCGTCTAATTTTCGATGACTTTTTCCAACATTTGTAGCCGTATATCGGCAATAACACGGCGAATGTTGTCTTCCAAATGGTCAAGCGTTTGTTGCTTATCAACATAGACCAATGACTTTACATAGCCTTACAGAAAATAGTCTAGCGGTGTTAAATCACAAGATCTTGGAGGCCAATTCACAGGTCCAAAACGTGAAATTAGGCGGTCACCAAACGTGTCTTTCAATAAATCGATTGTGGCACGAGCTGTGTGACATGTTGCGCAGCCTTGTTGGAACCACAGCTCCTGGACATCATGATTGTTCAATTCAGGAATGAAAAAGTTAGTAATCATGGCTCTATACCAATCATCATTGACTGTAACGTTGTGGCCTTCATCGTTTTAAAAGAAGTACGGACCAATGATTCCACCAGCCCATAAAGTGCACCAAACAGTCAGTTTTTCTGGATGTAACGGTGTTTCGACGTACACTTGTGAATTAGCTTCACTCCAAATGCGGCACTTTTGTTCGTTGACGTAGCCATTCAACCAGAAGTACGCTTCATCGCTAAACAAAATTCGCTTATGAAAATCGGGAACAACGGCCATCTCATTTTGGGTCCATTTGACGAATCTACGCCTTGCTTGATCATCTTTAAAATGTAATGCCACAAGATTATGTTTCGAATAAAAAAAATTCATGTCCATCGAATAATACATCGTTGTTTTATTGCAATTTAAAGTTCTATACCTCTAAAAAACACCCTTTATAATAAATAATGTAGGAATGAAAAGTAATATTTTTAAATGATAAACAATTTAAAATTCTTTATAGTAATTTAACTTTTCGTATAATTCAAAATTTTCTTTCAGAATTAATAGAGTGCTCCTGTTAATGTGTCATAACATGACGTTTGGAGAATTTCAGTCATAATTCCAAACTATGCACTTCCGTTGGCTTATGGACTGTAGAATATTCGTGGATATTGCGTCATTGTCTTTTAACCTATTTTCTTCGCCATAAAATTCTGCGGTAATAAATATGTAACCTGATTTGTCAGAATGATAGCAGAGCCAAATAAATGTTCTGATTTTTATAGTATAATTTCTTGAAAATATTGATTATTTCTTGTTACGAAAATAGACCTCTTTGTCAACCTTTTATAAAAAATAAATAAATAAATAAACTTTTTATTAAGGTATTCGACTACCCGAAAATCATGATTTTTTTTTAAAAAAATGACGATTTTTTTATGATTTTATTTTGTAGACCCTCTTATTAGCTTTATAAAAATGCAATTTGTTTTTTATTTTTCATTCACTGGAACAAAAACTACAAGTGTTTTAGTAAAAGCAGATGCCATTACTTTCATAAGACGTCAAACTTTAAAATACGTTTTACTCGAAATGTGTTGCTCAAAAAGTTATTGAAATAATTTTGCTGAAATTTTATTTGTATGTTCTATATAACAGAAGAAGTGTTTTAACCTTCAGAATTATCAATCACTGTTTCATTACAAAATTTACAGTTCTTTATTTCAGTATAACCACTGTTTTTTAAGCTATTTAATATAGTAGCTAAGATAAAATGCTTTTGTTAATGATAAATAAGTTTTTGTAAAAATTAAAATATTTTTTATCCTGAATAATTGAGAAATTGTTCATTTACTATTTGTACAGAGTGGGCCCCGTTTATTTAATTTTTTGTCAATTTTTACCCATTTTCAAATTTTAGTAGTCATAGTTTATTTTTCACTTCTTAATTTTAACCCTTTTTTCTTAAAAAAAATGTACTAAATAAATCTAAAAATCACAAATTATCTCCATGTAACCATTTTTTTTAAAAAATAAGTGTTGTCACAAGCAGTTGGATACCTGAGAGAGAGAAGTGGAATTATTACAAAACCTATTTAGCATGAGCCATCATGTCAATGCAGTTCCAATGCATAATTTTTAAAAAAATTTTATTAAAAGAAGGAAATGAGAAAAGGTTTTTTTCCATAACAATATATTTGGTATTGCTTTATTGGTAGTGTGACGTATTGGGAAAACTGATGAATAGTGTAAGACTTAAGGAATTGAATTGTTCATTTATTACGTCAAGTTATTCAAACTAGGGAGTGTTTTAATCGACAGAATACTTCACTGGTGAAGGAACATGGCAAACGCAACATCTCATTTCGAGCTTTCCAAGAGGTATGCCCCTTTATTCTCTTGAGGTGGGGCGGTCCCTTCGTACTTCTCAAATTCCCCTAGAAATTTGGTTTCCAGGTGGAGTGTACATGTTTTTGTTTTTCGGCTATGGCTATCACGTGATGTCAAATGAAAGGACCCTGCAATATTTTAGGGGTGCACGTGTGATTATGAAGGGCAAAATGTTATCTGCATAGAAAAGATGATTTATCAGCTGCTAGGTAGGAAATGGTTACCGTATCCTATTCCGTCTACTTCTTAAAATGGTCCTTTTTGTCCACCAGTTTCAACTTAGCATAGTGAAAATTAAATAATTTATAAATTAAAGTATTTAAAATTCAATCATTCATAAGTTATTTTTTTAAATATAAAATTGTAACTGTAATTTGCAAGTTGATTAATTTCTAGGGATTTTTTAGATGCATAATTTTGTGTGTATTTATCCTACAAGTCATTTAAGAATTATAAACAATATCACAAAAGTTCTTTGTTTGATATTGCACATGAAAAGTAAAAAAAAAAATACTTTTTTTTCAAGGAATTTTGAAATTTTCTTTTATTTAGTTGGGTTTTTTTTTAAATATAATCATTTTCCTCTTATAAAATTATTTGTAAGAGTAAAATCAATTAGACTTTTTTTAATAATTTAAAAGATCTGTAAAAGGATCAAAAATAATGTGGCAAACAGCAACTTTTAAAATATTTCCATGGAGTTTTCTTAAATTTTTAACTACTTTTATAAGAACTGTTACTTTTTTAAGAGAACAGGGACATCATATACTTTGAAATAATCGATTTTTCAATTTTAGTTCTAAAAAATAGTGCTTATTTTTCTGAATCTAAAAATGTATAATACTTATATGTTTGATGATAAAATAGCAAATATGAAAAAATATGAAAAATAAAAATGTAAATAAATGCCCACGCGCTTTTTGACACGCCCCTTTAAACTTTAAATATGTAGTTTCCCCTGTGTTTTATCTATATTAACTTTTGATTGTTTTTTTCGTTTGAATGTTAACCCCACTACTTTTTAGCCACGATTATGCGTGAGCTATTGTTCCATAGTGTGTGACAAAATTTCTTACTATAAATTTCAGTTTATGGCAATGTTTTGAACCGAGTTCGTCTATTCCGAAGTTTCTTGTGGCATACAACTACTTAATTTTACATTAATTTTCGTAAGAAATATTTATTTTTTACTTATATTTAATAATATTCATAAGATTTTAAAAGTATCTAACTTTTTTTAAACGAGTAATTATGCCAATAATAAAAAAAATTTGGCAGAAGGAAGTATACTAGCAATCAACATAAAAAGTCTAAATCGACTGAAGAATAGCTTTCGAATTCCGTGGAAAGTGCTTCTAAGAGAAAAATTAAAATACCGGATTTACTAAAAGAACAAGATTCTCCAAATGTAAACATAATCGTTGAACTGGATTTATTATCTTCCCTTATGAAAAATCTATTATGTTGTAAATATTGCTGTTCTTCAAAGAAAATTGAGCTGAGAGAAGATTTAAAAAGTCGTAGAGGTTTAGCTGTGAGTTTGGAAATAATTTGTCACAACTGTGGAGAATCGACGAGCACAATGTCATCAAAAATATCAAATAAATGTTATGATGTTAACCTAAGATTTACATATGGAATGAGAGCTATTGGAAAAGGTGGAGCCGCTGCTCGAATATTCTGTGGGCTCATGAATTTGCCTCCACCACCTGCAAAGTTTGAACGCCATAATTCTTTGTTTTTAAATGTTTTAAAAACAAAGAATGAATGCAGCTGTTCACGAAGCAGTCATAGCGAGAATGATAACAATTCAAATATAGTTGTGGCTGTGGATGGCACATGGCATAAAAGAGGCTATTCTTCATTGAATGGATTTGTATGTGCTACGTCTGTTGAGAACGGAAAGGTTATCGACTTTGAAGCTCTCACAAAATATTGTTCTTCATGTAAGGGTAAAAAAAAACATGTGAAAATTGTGCTAAAAATTACGAAGGATTCAGTGGGGAAATGGAATGTCGGGGGGTATAAAGTATATTTCAGCGATCTGAAACATCACGAAAAGCATCTTATACGCAGTATCTTGGTGATGGGGACTCAAAAGGATTTCTTACTATAAAAGAAGCAAAAGTATATGGCAACACAGTAGTTGAAAAATTAGAATGTGTTGGCCATGTGCAAAAGCTTATGGGCACAAGGCTGGGAAAAATTCTAAAAACGAGCATAGGCATTAAGCTATCAGATGGGAAAAATATTTCAGGACGTGGACGGCTAAAGCTTAAAGAAGTGGACTCAATCCAACATTATTATGGGCTAGCAATCCGTAAAAATTTGTCATCTGTGGAGGACATAAAAAGAGCCATATGGGCTATTTATTTTCATAAACTAAGTACTGAGGATAATCCTCAACACGCTTTGTGTCCTCTTGGTGAGGATAGCTGGTTCGGTTATAACCGTAGCATTGTTACGGGGGAATTTTATATTCACAAGCATTCTTTACCTGAGTCAATTTTATTGAAAGTGAAAAAAGTGTTTCGGGATCTCACAGAGAAGGACTTATTGAAAAAGTGCCTTCAGGGAAGAACACAAAATCCCAATGAAAGTTTTAACAAATGTATTTGGGAGCGAATTCCTAAAACAGTTTTTGTTGGCATTGAAACTTTGAAATTTGGAGTTATGGATGCTGTAATTTGTTTTAATGATGGATATGTAAATAGGATCAAAGTCTTTGAAGCTCTGGGCATTAAACCAGGATACAACACAGAACGTGCCTTACTTATAATTGATAACAAACGAATTTTTGAGGCTGAACGTATAGTAAATAAAGTGTCATTGAAAGCCAGAAATAAAAGAAGGTCTTTAAAAAGGAAAATGGATAAACAGAATTTAGATGAAGAAAATGAATACCAAGCAGGAAAATATTAATCAAATCTATAATGTAAGGAGAAATTTTTTTGTTAAGTTTTATTATATTTTTTCTCGAATGTTTAATTTTTTAAAATTTAGGTATACTTTAAAAAAGCTATTGTAGCATATTGTTTGAAACCTTTTATATATCTAAACACGATACATGTGCATACAGTGAACAAAATATCTTTTAGTATGAGTTTAATTTTTTGAAAATTGATTTTATATGTAAAAAAAGAAAATTAAGATTTTCATAATTTTAAGGTTTTATGATTATTTTTAAGAAATTATGCAATTAAATTAATTAAAAACAGATTCATTATGCTTAATATGTTACTTTATATATATGTGTAAATTTTTTTGTATATTCAAAGAATATTTTTGTAAGAAATGGTACCTATACTTGAAAATATGTATTACAAGATCTCGAAAATTATGTTCATGTTAACTAAAACAAAGGGAAAAAAAGATATGAATTTAAAATTACTTTTGTAACTCTAGAAAATGGTTAAGGATTATTATTAGTCACATAAAAATAGGCAAGGAAATACTAATTAAGTGTATAATATGTGAAAATATTGTTTTTTTTTAGTTTTTTCACTTTTTCTCAAAAGCATATTTTTTTGCATTTAGGTACATTTTTAAAAAAAACTATTGCACTATATGATTCCTGATTTTTTATACTTCTATACAAGATGCCTATGCATATAGTGAACCTAATTTTTTTTCTATTAAAATAGTGCCTATTTTTTTAGAAATAGTTTTATGCATAAAAAAAGCAGAAAAATAAAAAAAATTTCAAAGCTTCATAATTTTTTTAAAGAAACTACACTAAAATTTTACTAAAAGAATGGTTTCACTGTATTTTATGTATTGTTTTATATATGTGTAAAAAATATTTTGCATAAAAAAGGATACTTTTTTAAAAAATGGTACCTAAACATAAGTATATATTACGAGTTCTCAAAAATTATGTATTACATAAATTAAGTAGTAAAAAAACCCTTTTGGAGTAAAAAGTTATTTTTGTAGTTCTACAGAATAACTAAATTATCTTTATTATAGACATAAAAAAAATCTAAGCTCTATTGGAAATTGTAAATGATATATGTCTCATAGACAAAGGGTCTTAATTTTGACATTTTACTCTTTCGAGCATGTCCTGGTTCCCTTAAGGAATCACAAACAATAAATCAAAAAATAATTCTCTAGAGATTCTTTATTTGATTGTTTTCATTGAAGACAAAATAAAGCTTATAATTTATTTCTTACTTTCAATACAATTATAGCATTGTTTAGATGTAATTCATGGACAATTTAATTTGAATAGAAAAGATTTAATTATTTTTTACCATGAAGAAGATTTTGAAACGCTATGAAACGAAAGCAAAATTATACACATGTATAGTACCAAAATGCAAATTTAAACAGAAAAATACATAGAAGACTTATTTTACAAGACGATGAAATTGATCTGAGTTTTAAAAAATATTTATTGGCAATTATTACTAAAACTTTTTGTCTCGTTCTTTTTAGAAAATAAATAGATTTATATTGAAATCTGTTGCAATTTTATAAAAGTATATGTTTGAGTATTTTTACTTCCAAATTATCGCAGTGATAACTTATGTGCTTTTAAAAGAATAAAAGACGGTATTACATCGTTTATCGACCTGTGGTTTGATATCAAAACCCTTTCATGAAACCTAACTCTACAATAAACAAAAGTAGATAGAGCCAGGTGAACACACGAAATGAGGATGCTAAAACGAGATGGAAGAAGTTACGATCTAGGGAATTCAATTCTCAACTTCATCGACCTCTGAAACGAAATGCAGAAGCAGAACATTCGAATGTAATGGGGTGAAAGAAACATGGTCCTCTTTTTTCCTCCCTTCTTATTTCTTAAGAGTAGCAGATAAAAAAAATTTCTGTTGGGCGCAATATGTATATTGGAAATAGAGTCCCCAAGCCGTTCCAATTGTGTATGTCTGGAATTTCAAACATTCATTTGGTCCGTCATATTGTTTTTCATGAGCAAGCAAAGTGATGAAAATATAATTCCATCAAATATAGAGAATGACTAAAACGAACTATAATAAAAATATTTAAATCATATAAAACAACAAATAGACAAAGATTTTCTTTAAAACAAATATTTTTTAAGCAGCATATCAATTTTTGTTTTAATATCTGTCTCTTTTCCTTTTATCTTTTCATTCAGTATAAATTATTTAAGAATTCTATTTCACTTCTATTCCAATCCGTCCCCTCTTAACTACTTTCTGAGCACTATGTGGTCAGTCATAATCCATAAACGACAATCATTGAAGAAAACATTTTTGTTTCAGACGCGAGGGGTATTTAAAATTTCCTCTCCTCGCCCTTCTCCTTTAGTTTTTGAGCCGTACTAATGGCCACGGCTCATCAGGTAAAAAACAATTTATCGTGTCCTTCTGTATTAACACATGATAGTGTTATCTTAAACAGAAAAAAAGCAGAAGCTAACCCTGTTCTGTTCGTATTTACTAGTATGTAGCATTCGGGTCAAAATGACTCGATTCCGAAAACTGACGTTTCTTGCCTATATAACAGGTAGCATTTAAAAAATAGTTGAAATAATAGTAATGTAGGCTTTTTTAAAAAAAATAGATATAATAATATAAAGCGTATCGATAAAAACAACAGAAAAATATTTTAAAAATTGATATATTTACAACAATAATATAAAATATCTATAAAAATAACAGCAAAATATTCGAAATTAAAAAAAACTTACTTTTACTTACAATTTGAAGAGTAATACCTTACATGAATTTTTCAAATGTAATTCTTACAATTGTAACATAGCATATTACTTACAGTTTTGTTGCCATTGCTAGATGGACAGAGCTTGCACCTTTCATGTTTGACACACAAAGAAGTATTCTCATCAGATCCCGATGGCACATTTTCACTTTTTCTCTGTATTCGTTTTACTAATTTTACTGAGTCCTCACTTCTTAAGAGGTTTGGTCTTACTTCAATGTATGGAAAAATGAGTGATTTTGCCAGTTCTTCTAAAAATAGCCTTCGTTTAGTGAATTTGTTTTCGTTCCAGTCACTGTGCATTGAAGCTCATAGAACAAATGCATTGTACGCAGAAAGTATCAAGTATGTTATTGAATACCATCATGGGCTAGCAATTCGTTTTTCTTTTACAAGTGTATGTGCTTTGAAGGTAATCAAGAATATCCACAGCCCCTTTACTTAAATTATAATCTATAATCATTAATAGTTTTTGTCAGGTATGTTGCTAACTCCTTTATCCGATGTAAAGTTTCCATAAGAATAACATTCTTGCTCTTTTTTGTAATGTAGCTTACAACTGCTGTGGCTTCTATAAAATAAAATAATGAGCTTTGATAATCTTTATTTGCCGTTTCTTCAGGAAGTTCTGGTAAAGAATTTTTCTAATTGTGTCAAGCATAGTCATTTTCCATTTTAGAAAATGCCCTAAATTGTAAGATGTGAAATAACTACCTCATGAAATATTGTGCCCCGAATACCCTTCAGTGAGATCACACGCTATTCACATTCCTTGATTTTTCTCTGGCCTTAGCTATTGTTCTTTTCCTAAGTAAATTTGTGTTTTCAATACATACGAAGTTTTACTGTCACAAAAAATCTATATCTTGATCCCATATTTAGAGGGTTTATTCAGTACATACTGTTTAAATGAGGGAGTAAATGAGTGAAGGCATATTAACATCACACTGTTCGGCAATTCGAGGGCTTTTGGTGACATATCTCGTAATTTTAAACCATGGTCAAGTGACGTACACCGTATCAACTTTTTGATCTTGCACGTGCTCTCTTATCAAATGACCAAACGCGTACATCAATGAAGCAAGTTTTGAATACGAATAAATCAGAGAACTATTGTTAGTATTTCTTTTTAATTTATTCTAAACAAAAGTAATCATGTATGAGTAAAAGTAAAGGATTTTTTGCATTGGGTCTTATTGACCCAAACGATACATTAGGTATAAAAATTGAAAAATATTTCTTCCAAATACAAATAAATATAAATCCTTCTAGGAGTGCATATTTATATTGTTTATCTTCGATGTCAAGGTCATGAAAATATCATTGTTCTATATTTTTTATGAATGCATAAACCTTATTTCGTGTCATATAGACCCGAACCCGCTATAAAGAACAATTTTTTTAAAGTTAGGTGTTTCTTACAGGTTTATAAGTTTTAGTTTTTAATACATTTTCAATAATTCGATATTAAACGCCTCTGGTAAAAGTTAATGTTATTTTTGAGTTCGTAACTGTTAGGGTCTTACAACATAATACGCTTTTTTTAAATACAAATTTGTGATACTAACACGTCTCATTATTTTCCTTTAGCCGCTTTTTCTTTATTTATATACATTTCCTTATCAAACATTATTAAAGTATAACGTGCAATTTCTGATCAATAATAAATTTTCTCTAAAGCTAAAATATTCTGGGATAATTTAAAACAGACCATTAGGAACTTCAATAATAAAAAAATACAACAATTCTTCCTTAACCAAAAAATTATTTTTTAAAAAAGGCTCATTCTCTGTAAAAAACTGCATAATAAATATTTTTATAGACTGAATAACAGTAAGAAATCCCAAGAAAAGGAATAAAATACCTTTAATCTGATCACAGAGAAGAGCATTATTGATATATTGCGATAAAGTAAAATAATAGTTTCCAATTCTTTGAAACTGAGAAGTGTTCTAATGACAATAAAAAGGTTTCTGATTATTAAGAAAATGACGGAATTCACTCAATAAAACAATTTTATTGTAGCTTAAATGTTTTCTGCTCGAGAGAGTTTTATGAACTTCCTTCCTTCAGATTAGAGTCCTCACGTTTACTGTATTAAATTGTTTTCTTTTTCCCACTTTATTTGTAAAACTTTCTGAAGAATTCAAGCTAAACTGAAATCAGAGTCATCGGATATCAATGCTGAGTGTTCATTTCAATTGTTTTCTCTAACTTTAAGTTCGAACATTTTATTTATTTATCAGAAAAAGTCTTTTTTACAAGCTTTTATTTAACTTGCAATGAAAAATGTTCGGGTGAAATCTTGCAACTCAATTTAGAAGCTGATATCTTCAATCGATTGCGCTGAAATTTTGAATACACGTTTAGTTTGGAAGACAATGCATGTTTCAATTCATGTTACTGTAACGATCCTGTTCAGGTGTTAAGGCGAGATATGCTTACAATTACAAAGGAGTAGACTGGGGGCGTAGCTCAGATGGTAGACCGCTCGCTTAGCATGCGAGAGGTACGAGTATCGATACCCCGCACCTCCAATTATTGCTTTTTCGTGTAAAATATTTTTGAAATTCGTTTGATTTGTACAAAGAGACATTTTTCAACACTTCAAATCAACATGCGTACAAAGTATGTTGTATTTATACTGTTCTAGGTGGAACACTAAGAAAGGCATATCTATCAAACTATTTCTAATTACTTTGAAACATTACATGATATATGTTTACTCAATCCTAGTTTCTCCGGTAAAACTTTTAAATGACCTAGTTACTGTGTAACGATCTTGTTCAGGTGTTAAGGCGAGCATGTTTGCAATAACACAGGTGTCGACAGGGAGCGTAGCTCAGAATGTAGAGAGCTCGTTTAGCATGCGAGAGGTACCGGGAGCGATACCTCGCGCCTCCAATTATTATTTTTTCGTTTCGTATAAAATATGTTTTAAATTCGTTTGATTTGTAAACGAGATATTTTACAATACTTCCACTTTCAATTTTACATATTGTAATGTAAAATGCTCAGGTAGAATCTTGCAACTCAAGTTTGAAGCTGATGTCGTCAACCGATTGAGCAGAAATTTTCTATACACGTTTAGTTTGGATGACAATGCATGTTTTGACCTTTTATATTCCGATATCGCATTTAGTTAAATACTAGCTGCATGGACCGGGGTTTCACGGGCTTTCTCTACTTTTATATAAATTTTCCCTTTCCTTCACAAAATCAGCACTTCTAATACTCTTTTTCAAAATGACTCTTCTCCCCTTTTTTTCCTCCGCTTAGCCCGGTGTTGCTCGGGATTTTACCGAGTGTATAACTTAAAATTTCCTGTTTCGAAATGTTTCGCTTCTTTTCCTTATCAGACAGGTGTATTTCCCTTCGGCTTTGCACGAACATTTTTAAATTTATAACATATTGTCATGTATATTCCCCTTCCCCTTTCGCTATCAGAGCTCTCGAGTAAGCGAACTTTCACCAAATTTAAGCAGCTTGACACGTACAGCCTACCAGTGGAACAAAAAGTAATGAATTATTGCACATAAAAATTTCGTGTAAAAAAAAGCACTCGACATTTTATTTTTTAAATCACTAACTGCAAAACATCAAAGCATGAGTTTTTAAAACTCATTTTTACATAAACGCATCAATATTGATTCATTTTAGAAAAAATCATAAAATATGTAAGGAATCGTTGTTTTGTGCTAATAAAAAAAACATACTCTATCGTAACGAAATAAATTATCGTACCAATTATAAAATTTCTGGAGATGTTACTAAACGTGCGAATAAAATTTTGCGTTTTTTTTTTAAAAAATTATAAAAGCTAAGCGATGATGTAATTTCGAACCCGGGTACAAAAGTTACTAATCCAGCGCTCTAAGCCACCGATCCATGAAATCTTCGGGAATAAAAGAAATGAAACACTGTAGAAATAAAAGGAAGAGATATTCAATTTCGCAATGCGTTAGTTGTTAAAGTTAAAACAAATTTTCGGGCTTCAATTTTAAGTTAATGCCTTCAAACTTCATATATCGATTGAAAACAACGGTAATTTTTCAACAAAAAATGTAACAAAAATAATGCTTAAATATTTCTCGCAAATAGGAAAAGAAACGAAAAACATTTTTTTTAATTCGTAATTTTTAAGCAATGTTTTCAATCTTTGTACAGATTACAGATAGCAAGGGAAAAAAGTTTCATGAGATTTGTTTAATGAATAAAGAAATTATAAAAAATGTAAATAACATTTTGAGTATTTTTTGGAAGACCGTAAAAAAAGTTTCTGACATTTTATTTTTTAAATGACTGATTCTAAAAGGAAAAAGTATGAATTTTATTAGTGTAGAATATCCTTTCATTAAGGGAACCAGGACATGCTCGAAAGAGTAAAATGCCAAAATTAAGACCCTTTGTTTATGAGACATATATCATTTAAAATTTCCAATAGAGCTTAGATTTTTTTGTCTATAATAAAGATAATTTAGTTATTCTGTAGAACTACAAAAATAACTTTTTACTCCAAAAGTTTTTTTTTACTACTTAATTTAAGTAATACATAATTTTTGATAACTCGTAATATATACTTATGTTTAGGTACCATTTTTTAAAAAAGTATCCTTTTTTTATGCAAAATATTTTTTACTCATATATAAAACAATACATAAAATACAGTGAAACCCTTTTTTTAGTAAGATTTTAGTATAGTTTCTTTAAAAATTATGAAACTTTGAAATTTGAATTTTTTTTTATTTTTCTGTTTTTTTATGCATAAAACAATTTTTAAAAAATTAGACACTATTTTAATAGAAAAAAAAATTAGGTTCACTATATGCATAGGCATCTTGTATAGAAGTATAAAAAATCAGGAATCATATAGTGCAATAGTTTCTTTTAAAAATGTACCTAAATGCAAAAAAATATGCTTTTGAGAAAAAGTGAAAAAACCTAAAAAAACAATATTTTCACATATTATACACTTAATTAATATTTCCTTGCCTATTTTTATATGACTAATAATAATCCTTAACCATTTTCTAGAGTTAAAAAGTAATTTTAAATTAATATGTTTTTTTCCCCTTTGTTTTAGTTAACATGAACATAATTTTCGAGATCTTGTAATACATATTTTCATATATAGGTACCATTTCTTACAAAAATATTCTTTGAATATACAAAAAAAATTACAAATATATATAAAGTAACATATTAAACATAATGAATCTGTTTTTTAACTAATTATTTAATTGCATAATTTCTTAAAAATAATCATAAAACCTTAAAATTATGAAAATCTTAAATTTTCTTTTTTTACATATAAAATCAATTTTCAAAAAATTAGGCACTAACTAAAAGATATTTTGTTCACTGTATGCACATGTATCCTGTTTAGATATATAAAAGGTTTCAAACAATATGCTACAATAGTTTTTTAAAGTGTACCTAAATTTAAAAATATTAAACATTCGAGAAAAAAATATAATAAAACTTAACAAAAAAATTTCTCCTTACATTATAGATTTGATTAATATTTCCTGCTTGGTATTCATTTTCTTCATCTAAATTCTGTTTATCCATTTTCCTTTTTAAAGACCTTCTTTTATTTCTGGCTTTCAATGACACTTTATTTACTATACGTTCAGCCTCAAAAATTCGTTTGTTATCAATTATAAGTAAGGCACGTTCTGTGTTGTATCCTGGTTTAATGCCCAGAGCTTCAAAGACTTTGATCCTATTTACATATCCATCGTTAAAACAAATTACAGCACCCATAACACCAAATTTCAAAGTTTCAATGCCAACAAAAACTGTGTTAGGAATTCGCTCCCAAATACATTTGTTAAAACTTTCATTGGGATTTTGTGTTCTTCCATGAAGGCACTTTTTCAATAAGTCCTTCTCTGTGAGATCCCAAAACACTTTTTTCACTTTCAATAAAATTGACTCAGGTAAAGAATGCTTCTGAATATAAAATTCCCCCGTAACAATGCTACGGTTATAACCGCACCAGCTATCCTCACCAAGAGGACACAAAGCGTGTTGAGGATTATCCACAGTACTTAGTTTATGAAAATAAATAGCCCATATGGCTCTTTTCATGTCCTCCACAGATGACAAATTTTTACGGATTGCTAGCCCATAATAATGTTGGATTGAGTCCACTTCTTTAAGCGTTAGCCGTCCACGTCCCGAAATATTTTTCCCATCTGATAGCTTAATGCCTTTGCTCATTTTTAGAATGTTTCTCAGATTTGTGCCCATACGCTTTTGCACATGGCCAACACATTCTAATTTTTCAACTTCTGTGTCGCCATATACTTTTACTTCTTTTATAGTAAGAAATCCTTTTGAGTCCCCATCACCAAGATACTGCGTATAACATGCTTTTTGTGATGTTTCAGATCGCTGAAATATACTTAATACCCCCCGACATTCCATGCCCCCACTGAATCCTTCGTAATTTTTAGCACAATTTTCACATGGTTTTTTTTTACCCTTACATGAAGAACAATATTTTGTGAGAGCTTCAAAGTCGATAACCCAGACTGTATCTGGAGATGAGGTGAACGGAATGTGACAACTGAGACCTCATATTGAATGTATCGGGGAGAAAAATCACTCCTGAGAAAGTTAAGACATCCGCCTGAAGAGCCGCCGAGTTATGGTCATTTTAAAATAATTAAAACAATTAAATAAAATAGAAGCAGGGCACTCAGAAACTCGAAACTCGGCTTGGTTGTGAAGAAACACAAGAGGAATCCATCCGAATCAGCCCGGAGTCTGTAGTGGCAAATGTGGTGGCGCTAGCTCGGGAAAGGAAAACTAAACTAGCTCCCCCGGGAGGGACAACTGTGACGTAAATATTCACGTACATCCCAACGATACACATAGTAGGTGATACCAAAGTTTAATCCTTCTATCCCTGTAATATCGTGTGGCCGTGGTAGCCTAGTGGCCAAGGTACAGGATCGTGGTTGGCCTAGTTAAGAGTTCGAGCCCAGTACCACAAAATACCTGCCATGTAGGGAAGCGATGCACGTTAAATCTGTCGAGAGCTCAAACGTCCTCCCGTTCGTGCTTTGTGGCAGTTAGAAGTGAGTGGTGCCAGCTCAGGTATCGTCCACGTCACTTGACCATGGTTCAAAATTACGTGGTCCGTCACCAAACTCCCTCGTGTAGCTTAACAGTACAAAGCGACGTTAAGATTCCCTCACTCTGTAATATCGTACCGTCATCAAAAGATCGTACGTTATAGGAATAACATTGGGATTCTAATTTTAGTGATAACGCCCTCTAAGCCCACTATCTACACACGAATTGGTCCGAATTTTATTAACGAAACTCAAAAATCTTCGGAGCTATGCGAGATTTAAAATTTTTTGAAATTTTAAAATAAATTGAAAATGTTAAATATGGGAGAAGAAATAGAGCTATGGTCCTGAAAAAATATATCTAGAATTCTCATAGGGAGAATAATCGAATCCAGCTGGTGCGGTCGACCAAGGTTGCATAGGTTTCGAGTTGTTGCTGGAGAAGCCCTGTAGGGGGAAGGAGCACCGGAGGGGACTTATTCCCCGCAAAGCGCGCGCTAATACGAAATTATCAAGTGCGAAGCTCAATTCCTTAGGTGGGGGGGATTTTTTCCAGTCCCCATAAGATTAACATGAGAGCATGATATTTTAGTGCTTAAGACCTCCCCATGCCTACACAATGGAAATGCAGTAGGTGACTCAATGCGTCTCGACGAGTGAAACACTTTGTTCAAATCTCAAGTCCGAGACTCAAACATGAGCCAAGATATTGTGAATTTAAACAAACTTAAAAAGTTTAAAACAATTAAAAACTATGGAACAAATAGCCCTATGAACTTGAAATAATAAGAGAGAGTAGAAGAAGTAGATAAAGAGGGATCAAATGAGCCAGGTCCCAATGGACTGTCAGCCTCGGGTGCCGAGATATTGCTGAAAAAGCTGTGGAGGGGGGGATAAATTGAATATTAAAGTCGCACTGTCTAGCTACACGAGGGCTTTTGGCATAGAGTGGGGAATGCATTGGGGGATGCGTCCCAACAGATATGGTTTAAAACAATACTTATTACGATCCTCCAAATATCAGTTCCCTAACACCAAAAAAGTGGCATGTTAAAGTATTAGACAACGGCGTGCGCGTGTATCGTAAAAATTTAACCCTCATCCTTCTTCCCAAACGCGCGATAAGAAGTATAACTTCAAAAAACCTATCAAACAGAGATTAAAAAATACATGTTTTAAATTATTTCTGTATAAAATTGAATACTACATTATTTTACAATTAAAAAGAATCAGAATTAACAAAATAGTATAAAGTCATAGAAAAACTGACGTTATTCTGCGCTCTGCATCTATCAGATTCAATGGTCCCTGCCGTTCAAAACATGAAGAAATTTCCCTCTTTCTTTTTTCTTTACGCTGAATCGTAGGCCTGCTGCATCTCTATATTTATATAATATCTTTGTTTTTATAAATTTAGTTTTTCATGATCTGGCAACAAAAAGTTGTTGACATATTATAGCGCGATGTAAGAACGAGAATAAAAAGTTCTAACGATATAAAAGAGTTTTTTTCTTAAAATCAATTAACTACATCTAAATAATTATTTTGTTTATCTCGTGTATTATTTGTGACTAAATCGTCTACAGGTCCAGTGACAAAATGCAGATAGAAGAAGTAAAAGCACGTTCAAACCCACCGTTAGGACCCAGCACCGAAACTATTTGTATTATGCGCCTGGAATATTCACGCGCCTAACAGAGGGTTATTAGATTTTTGAATCTGTGATATGGAATATTTACAGATGTGTATTATTTATTCCATTTTAAGAGAAAATTTATTGTAATAACTAGAAAGTTCCAGAATAAAAGTTACGGTTTATTCCGAGAGAACATGCCTGTTATATATATATATATATATATATATAATTTCACACAACTTTCCTACATTTAAAAATTACCAATAACGTAACCACACCAATGCTTCGATGCACATTAGCAAATAAAGTATGAATTGTTACTATCAATTTTGGGAATTCTCTTACAACACTACATGAAATGTGTTGATTTATAACTATGATTTTTCGGGATTTATAATAAATTAAATAATCCAACATCTTTTAACGAATATAAACTTGTTTAAACCAGCTGTCGTATACATAATTAACAATAATTTTGTCCGAATTCTTCGTCTCTAAATTCCAATCAATTCACAGAACTATCATCAAATTACAAAACAAAAACTTCCCCCTTGTCGTGTATCACTCCTCTCATTGAACTGCTCAAAGTTCTGCATCTTGTTCGGCTTCTAGCAAAGTTCGTCAAAGGTACTTGGTCGAATATACCTCATTAAAATGATCTAACATGCAGAAAATAAGAGAGCCGATATTTTTAAAGTGCAAAACAAACACATAACAAGCATGAATCTTGCTGATGAATTACCGGATCATTTCGTGCTGAATCATATCATTATCGAAACTGCTTCACAAATCATGAAACGGAAAAGAGGGAGGGGGGGGGACTTATTACTGTAATCGGGGAAGAAAATGTTCTCCCCATTTTAGAAAAATGACTTCACAAATTTACCCCGGTGTGAGGAAATATAAGAGATCAGCAGGTCTTAATTACTAAAAGGGTTTGATGATTTACTTTTAAAGAAAGGAATTGCACTTAAACAATCATCGGATGAATTTGAATGATTCTTGAAATGAATTATAAGCATTAAAAAGTGACTCTGAAAGTGTTAATTATGATACTTTCCAGTAGAGACACATATTACATATCCGACGGCAAAATTACAAGACGACAATACTTAAAGATTTATCTTTTTATTATACATTTCTCTCAAGTTCATTAAATATGCAAGTGCTTAAAGTCAATGAGAGAAGTACCTAAAACTTCCACTCTATTTCAATCAGCCTACATGTTGAGGCATTCCACTAGATTCGGAGACCTATTTTTCAAAAAGTGCTTTTTAAAATACCTTTATTGTCTTAAAGAACATTAAAAGACTTAATGAGTCAAAATTATTAAAACAATAACATGTATCAGCGTTTGTGTTTGAAAAAAAAATATTGTTTTTATGAAATTTCAGCAAACATTTACAAGTTAATAAAAGCTCCATAGATCAAAATACATTGGAAATATAGAAATTTTAATTTCATTAATATACTTCTTGATCAACCTGAAGTGTCACAAATCGCAGGGTAAAAATATTTTAAGAAATAAATATTTTATAAGCATTTGAATTTATTGTTAGGGATTTTTGGTCGAAATTACTATATGTTCTAAGCTAAAACATGTTGTAAAATGCTATTAACTTTGAAGAACTTTTAACATTTATGTTATAAGTTTCATTGAATAAATTCGATTGTTTTAGAGATATCACGTTTTTTTTCGTTCACAAATTTGGGTAGAAATTTCATTCTTCAAAAAACACCTTGAAAATATTCTTATTCGTTAGATAAAGTAAATGCTATAAAAACAACTTATAAAACTAGTTTTATATACCACTCCTACTCTCTCTCTCTCTCTCTGAAAAATTATTTCTCTTTCTTTTTAATAATCGTAAGATCAAGCACCTAGAAAATCACTTTTTCAACCTATTCGGATACCTTAATATAGATATTTTAAGAACACCAATTGTTCGTATCGTCACAATGAACATGGATATTACTATTGGTGTAGCTTACATATAAATAGAATATATGTTTTAAAAAAATTGTAAGGAATTAAAAACTTTAATTTTTTATGAGAATATTAATAATGAAGTAATATACTCTTCGAGCCTGTTCCTTACAATTTCGCATAATTTTCTTGTATTGTGACATTTTTAGAAATCTCCTTGATGTTTTCCCATGTGGTTTCAAAGAAAAAGTTCCTGGTAAAATTATGATAAGCAGGGAAAAACAATAAAAAGCACTGAGTTGTTAGACTAAGAGCTATGCAAATAAAGTATGGTGTAAAAAAATAATATGCTTTAGAAAAAATATTTCTTAGAATATACAAAATTATATGTTTTTAGAAATTGAGAGATATTATTACATAATCTAGAATTACTTTTAAGGATTCATGTGTTTTATAAAGTTCAAAAGATGATCATCATTGTTTAGTTACTGTGCAAAGGTATAATATTCAAATTTAAGGGTTGTTGTCATACATGAATATAAGGCAGCCTTTCGCAAACTGTGGGGCATGCCCCCCAAGGGAGCGTGATAACTCACGAGGGGGCACCAGCGCATATTGAAAATTCAAAAACAAAAGATTATTTAAAAAATTATTAATTTACTGAAAGTGAACAAACAATACATTGTGACATAATAAAAAATAAAATATACATTTACGCTGATATAATAGAATTATTAATTTATCAGAATTTTACAATGTATACCATAATTACACTGGTGTGCAAAAATTAAGGACGAGACGGTTTTTTCAATAAAAATTTGTACAAAAGCTTTCCAAATCAACACTTTTAATACCATAAGATCCCCAATACGTAAGGACATGTGTAATGTAAGCAACACTTACTAAAAGAGAAATCAGAGGGATAAAAAGAAGCTTGATTGAAAAAATAGCATGGAGCGCAATGCGACTGAAGGCCGAAACATCCCTGTGATGGGTGTCCAGCAAGAAACATCCGGAATTTAGTAGGGGATATGATCTCCCCTGACTGCTAGGCAGGTTTCACAGCGTCTCCCCATGATGAGAATGAGGGTGTCAATGAGTTGTTGAGGCATTGCTGCTCATTCATCTTCCAGCGCCAATCGAAGCTCTCGAATCGTTACTGGTGATAAGGTAGGAGCTGCCAAGCGTCTGCCTAGAAAATCCCATACATGCTCGATGGGATTGAGATCCGGAGATCGTGCCGCTCAATCCATACGTTCAATATCCTCACACTCTAAGAGCTGTTCGGCAGCTACTGTGCAATGACGTGGTGCATTGTCGTCCATGAAAAGGAACTGCAGACCCATAGCGCCTCTTAAAAGACGCACATATGGAAGAAGAATCTCGTTACAATAACGGGTCCCGTTGACTGAACCTGCGTCGAAGATGTGAAGGTCTGTACGACTACCAAGCATGATGCCTCCCCAAACGAGAGCACCGCGACCTGCATACCTGTCCCTTTCAATGATGTTCGAGGGATGATTGCGGCTTCCCCGCTCTCTCCAGATGAGTATGCGATGAGAATCGCTACTCAAACTGAATCTGCTCTCATCTGTAAAGAGTACTCGTCCCCATTCATTGTCTCTCCAATTCGGGTGTTCCCGGCACCCGATGGGCAGGTGTTAAAGGTACACACCGTACAGGGCGTCGTGCAAACAGACCACCACCGTGCAAAATTCTGGCCACAGTAAAAGGCGATATCGGTCGTCCAGTCGCCTGTGTCGTGTGTCTAGCGATTTCTCCCGCTGTCTGCCGCCTGTTTCTTCTGGCCTGTAAGACAATGTACCGGTCATCTGCGGGTGTGGTTCTTCGTGGACTACCACTACTGAGCCCCCGGATAGCTGTTCCTGTAGTTTGAAATTGTCTCCAAAGTCGTGAAAAGATGCTGTGAGCAATTCCGAACTCTGCAGCCACATTTGTAACACTGAGGCCTTCCTCCAACTTCCCAATGATTCGACCTCGGGTAAAATCATCCAGATGTCGTCTAACAGATTGATTATTCGCCATTTCTCGCTGAGGCAGCAACTCGGTGTTATTTTAACTGCTATACGGCGTGCAATCTCTTTGCCAGAAATACTGATCTTACAACGACAACATGCTTTATACTACTCAGACACTCCCCCATTGCGTCTACCTACATATCTGCGCATGTGCTACCGTACATCACCTTACTTAATCTCCTGATTTGTCTTTCTGTCCGCTCTGCCTCTTCGTTCAGCTGATATGCTAATTTTTCGACTTCGTCCTTAATTTTTGCACACCAGTGTAGTTTAACAGTATTAAGATCCAGTTTAATAATTACCAGTGACCCATGTTTTGTACATAAAATTATATACAAAAATTAACACTTATATTGATAATTTGTATGATTTATAATTAATCCCTTCACTGCGAATTAAAAGTTACACTATTCGCTACCCAATGCCAGCCGTTTTTCACGTAAGCACGCGTATAAGATGCATTAGAGGGGGGGGAGGAGAAAAGGAATAAATAGGCAAATCTTCTTAAATGAGTAAATCACTCACGAATACTGTCAAGTACCTTTTATTGCATTCCAAAGCTTTCGGAATGATTTTATGAATAACAGTGTACAGAAAAGATCTTACTTCGGAAAGACGTATATATACGACCGGAAAAATTAACGCTTTGACAGAGCCAGATATTTGTCTACACCTAGGACACGTAATAGATTAAAGTCACATCAAAGTATAGTATTATCGAATTAAATACATTGATATTGTTTGAAGGAGGCGTGATGAGAGAAAATTATGATTGTGTAATGGAATTCAAACACTAAAAGTTTGAGAAGCACTGATATAAGATGCAAAAATCTTCAATAATTTCCCCAGTCCTAATCACATCTGCACAAATTAAGTATAACGGTTCATATCTTAAACAGAGTGAGAGTTTTATTAATGTAGCGCTAGAAAACAACACGAGAACCTCGTAATTCTGAACCTCGGTTAAGTGATGAGGACGACATCTGTGTGTGAGCTCGCATCCCCTCTCCTAACTACGACATCATGCCAATGAGAGGACATTCAGCCTCAACAGATTTAACATGTATCATTTTCATTTTCTTGGCAGGTATTCAGTATCACCAGGACATGAACTCGCAACCCACCGACCACGAGATCATGACCGTAACCACTTGGCTATCATGACCATTGTTTGTAGCTCAGAACAATTGAAATGTTATTGAATTCTTAATATAAGTATCTATTAGCTACTTTCTCAACTGTTGTGATTCTCAAATTCGATTCCATAAGCTCTAAGCAGTTTCTGGTTCTAATTTAGTTAAAACATTATAAATACTTCATAAAAGGAATATTAATAATAAATATTAGTAAAAATCTATTAAAAGGTGATATAACATATGATCAAACATGCAATCCATTAAAAAACCGTTCATGTAAGTTCTATATAAACACCTTTTGATTGGTGCTGACACTTCCACATAAGATTAATGTAACCGATGAATTTCTGGAAAATAAGATTTTTCACTGCATAGAATGACCAGCACAGACATGTGTTCTCTGGGATTCTCTTGGAAATTCAACCACCACTGTCTTTTCCATTCCAGGACCATCCTGATTTTCAGTCTTATTGATGGGGGTCATGAAACCTCTCATTTCTAACATGCATTCCCAATGTAAAAGTGCAATAACTGCTCTCGGAATTATATTCGAATATTAACCTATTCTTTTCTTTCATTTTGTAACCTTTCTTTTGGGCTTTCCTTCCAGTCATGTAAATGATCATGCAGACATACCGAAATACTTGTAGTGTATCTTTCATATTATATCAATCCTGTGTATATATCTACCAAATTTAACTCATTGGCACAACAGCCCATGAGGGTCAAGGCCAACTGTGCTTATCTCAGTATACATAACCTTTGGGTGCTGAGATACATGAGCAGATGTCCCAATCAGTTGGGCAGACTGTGACGTAACCCCCTGTGTTTAGCCCCAAGCAAGCTTGGTACTCATTTATCGACCCACTGAAGGGACCAATGGCTGAGTCGACCTTGCCCAGCCCGATAATAGAACCCCAGACCTGTAGTGTGGAAGCACGATGCGCTACAACTCGGCCACTAAGCCTTAAATATATGTCTAGTTTTAAAAAATAAAATCTATGCAGTACTTCTAGAGATAATCACCCAAAATTAAAAATATCCTTTATTATGAATATTATGATACATATATAATTCATACGATATAGGTAACTAAGAAAAGTTACTTTAGCTATCAAATATATAAAGAAACTGCAGTTCAATTCACGAAAAATTTTGGATGTCGTTTTATAAAATAAATTATTTCATATTTAAATTTTTTTCACTAAAACACATAGCACCATTCTCTCTCGGGGTATCGTTTTATCATATTATTTTAACTGCAAGCAAGTCAGTTTTAAACCTTTTAAAAACTCAAGGGGTTTTTTTAATAACTTTTAGAATAAAAAAAACGATTATCCATTCACATTAATTTCTATTTACTCTACACGACTGAAGGTTTAACGGAAATTTTATTAAAATATTTGCTGTCAAATTAAGTTTCAAAGCAATTCATTGTAATTTTTAAGCTTAAATTTTTAGAATTAGCAATTGACTGGCATGTAATTAAAAAATTCTTACTTCATCGTACAAAAAAAGGAATTTCATTAAACTGCCTAAATTTAAATTAATTCAAGCACATATATTGTACTGATTCCCATTTCTCACTTTGTCTAAAGGGAAATTATCGCAATAGTTTTGAGAGAGGAATGACCTAATTTGCTGCGAAACCCTTTAATTAGGAAATTGATTTAACATTCATTAGATAGCAAGGGATTAAAGATAGATTTCCGATTCATTTAACAGTCTTTGAAATATAGATAATGGGGATTATTTGAAATGTAATAATTGTGATTTCTAGCATATCGTAAACTGAAAATAAGTTCTTGAAATCACGATTGCATGCACACGCACGTACAAAGTTTTAAAGGAACTTAATACTTTTCTCCTCAAAAGAAATACAGGAGTTTTACATAGATCGAAGTATTGTTTATTGAAAATAAATGACATTTCTTATGAACTTAAAGGGTTGTAACTCTAGAAATATTTTTTTTTTCTAAATCTTGGTATAATATCTCGAATAAATGACACACAAGAACATTGCACTCGTATATTTCAGTTATCTTGATTAAAAAGGGGCTGCGTGTTATACGGCGAAAAAACCTAAAAATTAAAAATTGCAGCTAAATAGTATAGGTGCGTGTCATATGCCAGATTTTACGATATTGTGACGTTTGAGATAAATAACGGTGTCATAAAATTAATTAATTTAAATATTTAGTTTATTTAAAGATTACACCTTGAAGTTATTAAAATTATTAAAGATATTATTGGAGTTCAAATGATGTGGTTTGTGAGAGAGTATTTTCTTTAGGGTTTGCTCTCAACGAAGGTTGTTAGACTAACTCCCGTTCTCTCTCTCTGCCGTGTCTAGCTTCAGGGATGACACAGGCTGGCTTCTTTAGCTTCCAGTTATATCCAGCGAGTGGCGGCAAGGGGTTCCTTGTGGTGTTAATGGTTGCCGGGCCGATTCAAGACAAGACCGCGTAATAATTTTAAAGTTGCAGGTACCAATGCACTTGCGGTGCTCCACAAAGAACTCGACTCACAGCTGTGTGGCGGGAACTGCTACATTATGTATAAATTGCTTAGTATATTAACTTGTTCAAAATTAAAATGTATGTTTATTCCACTTTCACAGCATCACTACAAATAACCAATTTCCTGTTATCAATATATAATCAATAATTTTATTTATAATTTTATATTAAATACACATTAATTTCTACGAATGCTAAATAGTAATTATCTTCCCTTTTTCTTTTCAATAAATTTCTGATGATCTAAAATTCTTTCAAAGTCATGGGAAGTATATTTATCACCAACTTCATCAATCTAATCTCTGGATCAATTTCCTCTGTTTAAAATTCTTTTGCATATTATAAACCTGTATCTACTTACAAAACATATTTTATACATATGGGAAATATATTGCATGCTGATCCTGATTTTCATTAATTTCATAAGGAAGTAACACGTGTATATAAAAATTAGTAATTTTATCATCATCTATGAATATAAATTTCATCTACTGTACATTTTATTTTTTCATATTGTTATACTTTCAAAATATGTTATAAAACTCATGTAGAGAACAGCTTTTCAATCCATGCAATGGATGATGATAAGCATATTCTTCACAAAGAAAGGTCTTAAAAATCAAATTTGTTTTATCCAATAAGCTAATCGGATTTCCTGGCTTAAATTAATATTATTCTCAAAAATATTTTAACAAACCATACTATCAATAAATGGCTAGAAAAAGTTTATGTTAACTTTTAAATGAAAGCAATTTATTCTCAGTGATTATTCCGTCGTACAAATACTATTTGTAAGTATATATATTAGATTTTATGTTCGAACGGATTGATCAAAGACCGAATTAATCTTCCCTTTCATATTGTCTTTACTGTGATGTATAGATGTAATCTTTTTAAAGTGAATTAAAGAGACTTTTTCTATTTTCAATTCAGGTAATTTATGAAAGAAGTTAAAACTTTCTTCCCTATTAACCTTTTTCTGTTACTTTTCAATCATTCCGACTTATAGGTATTCACATTTTACAGTTAACATTTCCCAAAGGAAATTAACTTTGACCTTTAATTAAAAATTAGAAATATTTAAAAACTGTCACGCAATAAAATAATCCATTTAAATCCTTAATTCCTACCATTAACGTTTTTACTTGAATAGATTGCGTTAGATTTAAAAAATGGGTGATTAATTTGGTTTCTATAAATGAAAACCGATTTAAACCTTAATTAAGCTGCCAGAGTCTAATTAAAAAGATTTGATTAATCTTAAAGCAGTATCTCCAAGCATTTGTAAGGTATTATTTAAATTTAACCATTTGTCTTATAACTCCATTAAGATTATAAACTCTCTTTTCCGTAAATATGATGCATCTGGAAGCACATATCTTTCTAGAAAACATAATTCCCCAAAAGCCGATTTTTTCCTTCTTTCAAGAATTCTGGAATGCCTTTTTTCATGGAAAAAACGATCAAGACTTGCGTTAGACGATATTACTTCCTTCTATAGAAAAATGTATGACATATATGTTCCTTTTAGAATAAGTAGGAACTTATAAAAAAAGTATTTTTCTAAAATGATCTAGATACCTACCTTCTTTAAGAAATCACAAAGGTGTTAATCTTGGATTTTTTCGAATTTTCGAAAAAAATATATGTTGTTCCTCATTTTCTTTTTAACATTTTGATACCAACCACGTGATAGTACTACAAAAACTTCGAAAGTTATTCGAAAGATTCCAAACAGCAATTTAGTAATAACAATGTTTAAATGGCCACATGCCACACCCACTTATTCTTGATTTCCGCATACGTTTTATTTTTCTGTTTTTTAAAAGCCTCATGAAATATTTTAAACACTTGGTTAAAGAAGAAGGAAGCTTGCAACTCAACACACACTTTTTTAATGTGTTTTGATTCTGTTTTGGTAATGCCAGCACGTTGTTTGAAATAACTTATCGAAACTCAAAGCAGCGTTGTTTAAAACCGTTTATCAAAATTGAAAACAAAACTCTCTCGATTGAAATGGAAAATACACATCGTAGACCTTCAGGTAAACGTCCTAAGAAAAGAAGAGAGAGATTTAGAGGGAACCAATTCATGAAGGTATGTCCTCATACATATGTTGCAGAAAGGAGAGATACAAGTAAGTGTGCTTCCAGTAATAAAATCTCAGGAATTCAGACTTCATTAAAGTCAAATCTTGTTAAGGTAAGTGAAAAAAAACTTCAAAGGATATCGTATTTTTGATTTTATTTCAACCTTTAGCTCTATTTTATCAGTATCATGTTGTTTAAAATGTCATAAACCATTAACAATTAATGAAAAGTCCACTCGTGGTTTATGTTCGAATTTTGAAATACGTTGTAAAAACTGTGTGAGTGTTTGTACTTTTTCAAGCTGTGAAAACACTGGGAATAAAAATAATTCTCCAGAAATTAACAGAAGATCTATTTTAGCAATGAGATGCATAGGCCAAGGTTTAGAGTCATTAAAAACCGTTTGTGCTGTAATGAGTCTTCCTAATCCTGTTGAACAAAAATCATATGATGTTATTAATAATGAACTTTCACGTGTTATGAAGGAAGTCGCTGAAGAAAGGATGAAAAGGGCAGCTGTCGAAGAAAATTCTTCGTCACCTGATAACCTTTTAACGGTAAGTAGTGATGGTACCTGGAAGACGAGAGGACATTCATCGTTGATTGGAGTATGTACAGTAATAGGGGCCGAAACAGGTAAGGTTTTGGATAGGGAAGTGTTGTCCTCATTTTGCAAAGCATGCGACAGTTATAAAGGGGTAAAGTTTGGTAACAAGTACAATAAATGGCAAAGAGCGCATAAGATTTCATGTAGAAAAAATTATTCTGGGTCTGCTGGTAAGATGGAGGTTGACGGGATGTTGAGGATTTTTAATCGATCATAAAAGCTTCACAACCTGAAATATTCGAACTACATAGGAGATGGCGACACAACAACATTCAATGCCCTTTCTGAAAAAGAGCCATACGACGATGACCATCTTATTCAGAAAATAGAATGTGTAAGCCATGTGCAAAAGAGAATGGGTACAAGACTTAGGAAGCTTAAATTAGTATATAGTGAAAAGAAATTATCTGATGGTAAAACTATTGGCGGTAAAGGTAGGTTAACTGATAGTTTAATTGATAAACTTGCGCATTACTATGGTAATGCTATTCGATGCAATTCTACTAGTGTAAAGGAAATGCGGAAAGCCATTTGGGTGGTTTGGGGTCATTCTTGCAGCACTGATGATGAACCGATGCACTGGTTTTGGGTTGAATCCTAGGAGGACCCACTTTTGGTCGCCAAATTTTTTTGTCGCCAAATTTTGAGTGATAAAGGTTACAATATGGTAACCCTTCCATTTCATCCAAAAATTTGGATTTTCAAATCACCGAAAAAAATGGCAACCCTAAAAAAGTACAACCTTTTTTGCCTTTTCCGAAAAAACGTCATTTTGACATTTGACTTCGTTTGAGAAGGTTTGCTCTCCACCGGTTGTTATTAAGAATGGCGTGTGAAAGGAAATTAATTGAAAGTGAGGCTACGACAGGTTTCTTTGTGCTCCTGGGCACAAAGGGGAAGAAAGAGACATTAGAATGGTGTATGAAAGCTAATTTAATTGCTTCTCGTTATGAATGTCCGAGGTTTAAAAAAAATATGCGTTTGTAAGAACGAAAGGAAACGGTTGACGGCTACGAATGGCGTTGCCGCAACCAGTCGAAAGATAATCGCCACGACGTTGTTCGGAGTGTGAGAAAGGGCACTTGGTTTAGCGAAAGCAAACTTGCTATAATAATTTTCTTGAGTTTGACCAGATATTGGTTTGGCAAGAGCATGAATGCGTTCGTGGTGAATGACTTGAAAGTTAATAAGAATAGGTCACAAGTTGGTGGATGACAATTTTCATGAATTCCTTGCATCCATCGCAAGGGTGTATCCACCAACGGAACATGACGAAATGCAAGCGTAAGGTAAGTGCCTTTTAAATTTTTTTAAAATGATTGATTTCATGTATTTCTTCGATTTTATATTTGCGAAACGCCTCTTTCGTCCTTTTTTAAAAATGTAAATCATGTTGTACACACTGGTTTTAGAATGTTTTTTTAAAATTCCATTGCTTTCTCCGTTTTTTTCTTTATATAAGGATTAATTTAATGTATTTATTCGTTTTCATCTTTGCGAAACGCCCATTTCATCCCCCGCTGACGCATGCGCTTCCCAAGAGTTTTTCGTCATTGACGCATTTTTGAAAACCTTCAATTTGGCGCTTTTTGGCGAAAATTTTTGGCGCCAAAAACAGCAGTGGGTCCTCCTAGATTTATCCGCGCGTCGTAAAACTTACTATTTGTTTCTTACAAAAATTTTTCTTATTTTTATGTGTTTATTATTTTTAAAATTATGATTATATTTTAGATATTTTATACTTTTTTGAAACTTTATTCCTTTATAAGAAATGTGTAAAAGAATTAAAATTATTTCATTTTAATCTCAAAGAATTATTTCTAGTCGAAAATTGTTTGTACTTTGTGCTCTTGAAACATTTTTAACACCCCTGTGACACCTTAATAAACTGATTTTTCACTCCTTTCTAGTATACATGTATTAATTTCCAAAGATTACACATTAAAATATTCTAAGAATTTTAATTTTTTCAAGAAAATAATTCAAAGATATATTGTCTTTTAAAACCATTTCGATTTTTTTATCATGAACATTTAGAAGAATTTTAATTTTAAATCAGGTTTGAAAATTCATTTACCTGAATCTGAAACTAGTGCAATAATATGTGGATATCACGTATAAATCTTGTATACTAAAGGAATAATTTTGCGTATTCTATTTTAAATTATGGTTTGAATGTATTCATTTCTTTTGTTAATTTAAATTAATTTGTTTTTAATTTTATTTTAATTTGAAGCATAATAACAAATAACCGCAAAATCTCTGAAGTCGATAAATTAAATTTAGTAAAAATGAGATTTGCGTTTATATTTTTTCCAAATGTTTTATTTGACCCAACCCATGATAAATTACTATTCTTATATAAAATAATAAACCCCTTTACACATTGAAGATGATTTATTGTTCTTTAATATGTATATTAAATGCATAAAAAACGAAGAAACACATAAAATTATGAGGGTTTATGTGGGAAGATATTCTGTGGTTGCCTATGAATTCATCAAAAATTTGAAATAATATATAATAGTAAATTAGTATAAAGCATTATACATTTTGAAGACAAAAGAACAATATTGTCAAAATTGTTTATGTATTGCCGATCAACTGTAGGGAAATTTATGGCAGTTTTTTTTAAATCTATAAGTTAAGGACGGTTGACATCTTAACCATCCTTTCCATACAACTTAATTTCCTGTAAAGAAATTGTCCATGGCTTTTGACAGGCTATATTATGCACAAAACTGATTGCACTGAATACTCAGATCATAACAAAGTGTTTTTTCAGCATACAAATTAGTTATAAAGTTCTGGAAATAGCCATACATTCTTGGAGCTCTTGAGTATGATGGATGATGCGTCCAATTAATTTAATTGCATACATTATCAATACTTTTATACGAATGTCTTCGGCAACAATGTCATATAAGTTATCAAAGTTTTACCTTCAAGAATTCTGTTTATATAAACATATAATTAAAGTCTTAGATAATTTATACTTTTAATTATATTTTTACACTCAACAAAAGCATAATATATGCATGTTCAATAAAGCTTCTATGCTGTTAAGGTGTGTTCTTGCTTAATTATAGTTTAGACTCACTATTAGAGAAACACATCGTAAAATGTATTTTATTTTCCATGCAAATAATAAAATATGAAAGGATATATGTTGTATAAATAAAATAATAAATGTTGTATACATTTGTATGTTAAAACATACAAATATATCAATTCTTTCAATAGTTAGTATATTTCAAAATCAATATATTGTGTTAATTATTATATTTGAAAATAAACTTTTACGCTTGTTTTTGTCGTATCAAAAGAACTTTAAACTAATATACAACCAATTATTATTTTTTTAATAAGTCCAATTTTTTTATATATAAGTATAAATCGAAAAATTATTACTGCAGTATTTAATTTGGATAATATTCAAATTCACCAATAATGTTACGATTTCAATTAACTTCCCATGAAGTAAAAGATTTACATAATAAATGAAGTGGTAAGAATGGTTCGAGTATCATTGTTTCTCAAATATTGTCACAGGATAATGAATTTCATTTGGTTTTCATAAATGCCGCAATCAAAAGCAACAAACAGGCAATTGAGGATTGACCCTTGTAATTTCAGAACACTCGATCAAGGAAAAAACATACCTGAGATATCACCTTGCTTTATCCACTTGATGGCGACGTGGGGACTTTGGACGTCGGCAGGTTTAAGGCTGTTTTCGCTTAATGCTAAAGAATATGACCCAGATTAGGAATATTTTTCACATATAAATGCACTCCATCATCAATATTACATTCTTGTCTAGCTATCCGAAAAACAGAAGCATATTTTACGATACTATGCATTTTTACCAGAGTTGACCCATTTTTTCTGGTGTAAATTGCGGTTTCGAAGCTTTTCTCTGCTATACTGTAATTCTAAATAAAACATATCTTTACATGTTAAAGGAACAATTAATTATCTATGGAATATCGTTACAGATTTTCTTGAAAGTCTACACATTATTGTCTGAGAAATTCACTTTGTTAAATTTGGTTTGATTGATTGAATATATTAAAGTCACACTGTTCGGCTACACGAGGGATTTTGGCGACGGACCACGTAATTTTGAACCATGGTCAAGTGACGCGGACGACAGCTGAGCTGGCACCCTCTTCTCCTAACTACCACACCACACCAACGGGAGGTCGTTTCAGCTCTAGACAGATTTAACGTGCATCGCTGCCCTACACGGAAGGTCTTTATTTGTACTAGACTCGAACTCGTGACAAGGCAAGCCATGATCCGATTCCTATACCAC
This sequence comes from Trichonephila clavipes, assembly GCA_019973935.1. Taxonomy (NCBI): domain Eukaryota; kingdom Metazoa; phylum Arthropoda; class Arachnida; order Araneae; family Nephilidae; genus Trichonephila; species Trichonephila clavipes. The sequence goes on along the minus strand of BMAU01008206.1, from coordinate 15,595 downwards.
TCGGCTACCGCGGCCTCCTTAAATTTGGTTTGAAATTATTTGTCAAGAAATCACATATATTAATTTTGCTTTTTTCTGTCAGTGTCGTATGGGTGCAAATTGATATTCTTTTTCTATTTGGAATGGTTACGGTTAGTGATAGCAGACAACAGTGGATTAGTGACAGTTTTTTATGGGTGGAACTACTTTCTAACTATTTTTCATAACTCGAAAGCGAAAAATATTCGAAGAAAATATATCGTTTCAAGACCATTGGGAGGTTGACTATTTTGTAGTGAAAACAAAACATGGATCTGTAATTGTTTGATTTGTCATGAAAGTGCTGTATTTCAAAAATACCAATAAACAGGAATCATTCAATGTCACTTTTCCTCGAAAATCTCTTTCAAGAGGTGATAAACAGACTATTTTGAATAATCTTTGACACAGCAACAAAGTTTTTTTACCAAATGGTAATATCACAGCTGTAACAAAGATACCCTATGAAGTTTGTTATATTATTGTTAATCACATGAAACCGTTTACTGATGCAGAAATTGTGAATTAGTGTTTCTTAAATGCTTCTAATTTAGTATTAGTGACAAAAGTAAAAATTATTATTTAAAAATGCAAAACAGGAGCTATAATATTTTGATCAATTTTCCACATTTTAAATTTTCAATCTTGTCTTAAAGCAGTTCTCCCCTCCCCCTCCATTTATCCTCATGTTGCGGACAACGTGAAATAGCTCACATATATATGTATTCGGGCCAGCAGAAAAAAAGGTTGCATACTCCTGCTCTAGATCCTTAATGTCAGTCATGGTGAGTGTAAAATGCATGTAAATATCTGTCATGGTGTCTTCCTAAGGTCTTCCTAAAGTGAGGGATATTGGCGACGAAGCTCTTAATTCCAAAGTGTGGTCAATGGACAGACGAAACTTGAACCCCACTCTCGAAGATGTTACACCACGCCAAAGTAAGGTCGGAGCCACTACAGATTTAACGTGCACCAATCCCCCTTCATAGCGGACCTTCAGTGGCATCAAGGCTTAATCCTTGACTCGAAAACTTCAACTTCTAATTCTTGACAATGAACGATGATTTGCCTTAACCTCTTTATTACCGATCAAAGGTTATGCTATCCTCTCCCCAGTGTCATCGTTTTTCGCATAGGTGCGCGTATACAGTGTATAAGGGGGAAAGAAAATTCCTAAATAAGCAAATTTTTCTCGGAAATAATTATATTATTCGCACATTCAATGTCATTTTATTTCATCCTAAAGCATTCGCAATAGTTTTACTGATATCAGCCGAAGAAAAAAATCACATTTTCCTAAGAATATATATACCAGGGATGCGAACTTTTATGGATCTACGCGCCATTTTTCCTGAAGAAATGTTTAATTAGATTTTATAAACGTGTGTGCCGTCAAACAATTTTGACTTATGATTGTTGGAAAAATAATTAAAATAAATACTAATAACTCAAGACTCTTTATTTACTTGAAATAAGTACATTTCGCACTGTATAGTAGTAATATTTTTGTAATAAGTGTAATTCAAATTAAAGTAATATTAGAGTAACTTCTGTTGTTGCAGATCAGATGACAAATAATTTAATTTAGTATTGTAAGATGTTACTTTTAGCATATAATGCATGCTGAATTCTAAAAATATTGATTCGCAGGCATAGATAGAAAAAACTATGGTTAAAATACCTCGAGACAACTTCTTCAAACAGTTAAGGGGTCACAAGGGTGTTTAATTTCTCTAGGGGTCTGAAAATATAAACAGTTTTCAAACAGGTATAATTTCTGTAAATTTAATTTAAGTAATTCGAATCTTTTACTCATTACTTATAAAGGAATGGGGCTTCAGAAAAGTATAAAATGTTTAAAATATAATCATAATTTTAAAAATTATAAGCATATGAAAATAAGAAATTTTTCTATAAGAAATATTTATTAAGTTTTACGTCGCGCATGCTATTTTCTAAAAGAGTAGGTTTAATTACTAGCTATAAGCTGATTTATAAAGGCAAATGTATTCTTAATACTTTGTAGCTACTTTTATATAAATAGAATAATAACTTACATATATTAATAAATAAAAAAATACATTTTTAAAAAACTTTTAAAAATTATTTAAAAAATTGCAATATTTTACAAATATTTTAAAATACAAAAGATATATAATAATAAAATTAGGTAGGGTTTAAAGAGCATGATGCATTGTATAATTCTATAAAGTTTTATACATCAGAGGCTAATATTTTAGAAAATAGCGTGCGCAAAGCAAAAAATACTTAATATTTATTATAGAATTTTCATATGCTTATGACTTTTAAAATTATTATTATATTTTTAACATTTTATACTTTTCTGAAGCCCCATTCTATTTTAAATAACACGTAAAAGATTCGAAACATTTAATTTAAATTTAAAAGAATTATATCCGTTTGAAAATCGTTTATATTTTAAAACCTCCAGTGAAATTTAACACCCCTGAGACCCCAATGTGTTTAGAATCCGTTTAGCAGTCAATTTTCTACATATCACTGTTCCAAAATATGAAACACATACCACTTTGTCGTCTTTAGTAATCATGCCGTATTTCTCGGTCTACTACGTTTGAAATTCTGTTACACTTACTATCTTGCACTTTTATTTATTTATTTGCTGAACTAGCCATGCTAAATAACAGTTAAAAATCGTAAAACAACACAAATAAACTTTAAATTTCTGTTGTATCAACGAAATTAACTGTGCTATGTGCAACAAATTAACAAACGAGTGTGCTCCTCACGTTTGTTAGTCATCCTTTTTAGTGAAATTTGTTATTTTGAACTAAAATACAAACCGTTTTGATAGGTGGCGTGCCCAAAATATTGCGTCGCGTTCCATCAATAGTATGCGTGTCATTGGTTCGGCATCCATGATATATACGCTAGGGGCAGTTAAAGGGTTAAGTCAATGAATGATGATGATTCAACTGATGATCGATGATCTCAATTGATATTTGGAGGAAATTTGTGATGCAAAACATCTAAAAAGGTATAAGTCATAATAAATTCTTTTGACAGCTAAACCTATTAAATGCAATCCAGGGATATCTCTTTAAGAAACCGCATGCTAACAAAAATTAAAGCATCTATTTTATTAATATTATTATTATTTTGCTAAATACGCTACGTGCATCAAAAACCGAAGTTATACGAAGATAAAAATAAACGCGCACTTATTTTTTTAAGCAGACTATCGAATTTCGATACAATGAAAAAAGGTTTTCTGAATCCACATATAAAAAATAAATTTTCAGGTACACAGCAAATTAAATATCTCTTTAACGAAAAGAAAGAAACATATGCATAAATTTTTCATTTGCAAATCAAATACTAAAAAATATGAAATTAAAATTAATACCTTTGCTAAGAAGAACTTTTAGAAAGGGTAAAAGAATTTACAGCTTTATATATAATGAATAATTTCTTTTTTACTAAAATGTAAAAATTGGATTTAAAAGGATTGAGCTTGATATTCGTAAAAGTTTTATGAAGAGGAAAAATACTTTATCGTGTAGTGTCTCTAGAAAAGATAATTTAATAATTTCATTCTTTATATATGCAGTAGAAATTAACATTTTTATTACATGTGTGGATTTCTGAAATTATTTTAAAACATATTAAAATGCGAGAAAATATTCCTTTAAAATCAGTGATAATATATATAATTTGAATATCCTTTGATACCTTTTTTGTGTACATAAAAGACTGATTTAAATTTTAGCACCATTAGCTCAAGCAGAATTTTGTTTTGAAATTCTTTTTAGTAGTTCGGTTATTAAAAGCAAGTTCCTTTCAAAATTAATCTGTTTTAACAATTTGTGTCTCTCAACAATAGATTTATATTTGATAATGGAAAGCAAGACGGTGCACATTCTAAATTTTCACGATATGTTTAACGAACAAAGAAGTCTAGAAATAAAGAATTTTAGTCCATCAAATTATTTGCTTCAAATTTAATGTTTTATTTTTATACCTTTCCTAACTTTCAGCTTGACTAAATTGAAAATCATAATAATGAGCTTTACTGAAAGCAGTTATCAAAATTTATTTTAAGCGAAATGAATTATTTTATAACAATAAAGATGAATCAAGATAAATAAACTCTCTAAAAATACATTTACATGCAAATTAAAATATTAATATATAATTTTAATGTCTTTTTAGTACGTATTATAAGCATGAAGTGATAAAGGTAATAAATCCCAAGCAAAATATTAAAAAGAGGAAAAATTGATACCTAATGATATTATATACAATATTTTAAAGTGTGTCTATTCTACTTCAATATAATCTTTTTTGGACTAAGTATTAATCATATAAATTTAAGGTATCCGACTACGTTCGGCACCGTGATTTTAAAAAGGTGCATAAATAAATAAATTTCATGATATTTAGTGTCCCTTAGATTAAAATACATGTATAAAATTGTATTAAGGACATTTTGGCACAAAAAATTACTTAAATACCATATTTCGGCAAAAAATTAACTTAGAATAACTTTTTTCAAAATGTTCTCCTTTTGTAAAAAATGCTTCTATTATAATAATATTTTGCCTGTATATAGCTCAGACTTCTGTACAGAGGCTCAACGATAATTTTTGAAACATCCACATTATGTTCAGAGTTAAAACCATTTGACATAATTATTGGCGTTTTTTTCTTAAAATTTCTCCCCTCTGTTATCGCAAAACATGGATAAACCCACTTCTAAGTTATATATTTCAAAAATTCTAGTTGAGCCTCTGTACAGAGGTCTGAGCTATATACAGGTAAAATATTATTATAATAGAAGCATTTTTCACAAAAGGAGAATATTTTGAAAATGGGTCATAGTATGTTCATTTTTGTCAAAATATTGTACTTAAATAATTTTTTATTGTAATACTATTGTTAAAACAATTTCATCTACATTTTCTAATCTAAGTGAGACTAAATATCATAAATGTTATCCATTTATACGCTTTTGCAAAATCACGGTTCCGAACGTAGTCGGATACCTTAATTATACCTTTTTTTAAATGCCCATCATTTGTCCAATACAATTTTCATTTCGATGATGAAAAAGGAAATAGCTTGGGGTATGAAGACAATATATGTAAAGAAAATCAATGCACCAAACAAGGAAACTTTTTTATCAAATTTAGGAAAGAAAGTGATTCTGTCAACCTATATGGGTTATATACAAATAAAATGATGATAAAAAAGAAAGCTATATAAGAGATTAAATGTTCACCTTGTTTTGAAAATAGATATTTAAAATGTATTAAGCGGAAAGGAATTGTGTTGAGAGAAATTCGGTAAAAAATATGAATAAAGGAATACACTCTCTAATTTGAGAACACGACTTTGTTGGAAAATATATTAATAGTTTGATAGAGTTACAGAATGCCTACATTCATCTTGGAATATATATATATATATATATATATATATATATATATATATATGTCAGGTTTGAAAAGTTTAGATTCAAAATTAAGGAAGGAATAAATAAAAATAGAGCTAACTCTTTACCATCGCGTAAGGATTTGTGAGTAAATAAGCCTATTTAAAGGTGCAACGAGCGCTGACGAAGGCGAACGCATATTAGAAAAGGTTTGGCTGGTGTCTCCTCGCTGAGATGTTGTCTTTTGTACCACCCGGTTGCACGGCAAAGGGCCGCCATGTTAGATTTTATGTGATGGAAGCGAAATAAAGAAGTATTTTAAAGATGATGCCCCCCCCTCATTTTACCAGCATGCCTGGGGCCTGACAAGAGCCGGCAGGATTACTTAAACAAATTCCCATCGCTTCTTTATGTCGTACACAGAATTTTACAACTTTCTAAACAGTAGTATCGTCTGTACACTATTTTGAAGTAGGGTCGTTTAATTAAGGACACCCGGTATATATATATATATATATATATATATATATATATATATATATATATATATATATATATATATATATGTCCATTATCTATTATTTCTTGTTTTTGATATATTCTACAAATTTCTTTCATATATATATACATAAAATTGTGTGTCACATATGAATGCTTAGAAAAGATTTTATGAACGAATTTACAATATTTAAAAACATAAATGCTATGGATAAAATGCAACATTCTCGCGTATGAAGTTTAAAAAGCACTCAACAAATGCTTGAAGCAGCATTGCTTTTGATGAGGAATGTGTACTTCGCTGGATGAATTGAAAAAAAAAATCTTCTTACACCAAAAAAAATAGAAAAATTAAGTTTACAAGTAAGTTTTGTATTAAAATTAAAAACTTCCTTTCTTATATATATATATATATATATATATATATATATTCTTCTATTTTTTTAAAAAAGATTCTTTCTAAATTTTAAGTCTAAATAAGTCCGAATCAAACAGAGATTTCGGTTTCTCCTTTTCAATAAAATAAGCATTAATCTTTCTTGAATTGATTATGTAGTATGCACTAAATCAGTCACGAGTTTCATTAAGCCTACTTAATTATTTTATCTGCCTGTAATTGATCACCGTAACTTTAAAAAAGGGCTTTAATTTAGGAGTATTCGTCTAGTTAAAAAAAACGAGTTTTATGTTAGAAATCAAAGATGTAAAACATAAGTTCCGATTAGTCTCGAGAATATCTCTCTCCTTCTGATTTCAAATAATAGCTCACTCAGAATGTAATTATTATTTTGTTCTACATACTGAAAATTGAAATCTATCACTAGCAAGAGATAAATAATTGCATACAGACTTTTTAAGTCTAATTACATCGTCCTTTAGGGAAAAAAGTATGAGAATGCTTTAATTATGAAAAGAGATTTAGTAAATATCATTAGGGTAAACCGTAATTACCCAAGATTGTAATTTACCATGAATAGGTCTTAAATTGTCTCAGTTACAGGTCAATGTATTTAATTTTTTTCTTCTGAGTAAAATAAATTTAAAACTAAAAACATGCTATTGAAATATAAGTTACAACTTGTTTCTTGACACAATGATTAAATATCTACATCAGACAATTATTGTGTTTTATAAAGCAAAGTATTAGTTGGATATTAATTAATAGATTAAAAATTAAGCAATGTAAGGGTTACTCGTTGTTTCAAAGAAATGATAAGACATATATAATTGATATTATTTTACTTCTTAGGTGACGCATCGAATAGTTTTGAACATGGTCATGTTTCAAGGTCGTCATCTGAGCAAGCATGCCAAACATCTAAATATTTGCGCTATACCAGTGCGGGGAAAATGCATCAACTTATTTCTCTCTCTCTCTGTACTGCAGAAAAAATAACTGAGCGAGAGACTGAAATAAAAGAACTCAATAACAGCTTTGGGGTTCACACAGAAAATCTTAGAGAAATGTGTTCAATTTGGGAAGGGTGATTGGACATGGTCGGTTATATCTGACCAACTTTATCAGTGTTGAGTAGGGATTTTCAGGTCCTGTTCCAACGTGTAAGGATTCATTCCCTGAAGATTACGTGCTATTGAAGTATTGAAAGAGATGCACCAGCTCAAATGTCGTCCTCGTCAATTAACCGTGGTTCAAAATTATATGATTTTCATCACCAGTAATTATCGCGTAGCTTCAAGGAGTTATGTTACTAAGTTACCAATCAACCAGTCTGAGAGGAAATTGATGTGTCTGTGTATAACAAATAAAATAGTGGTGCATATTTTTATCATCAATAAAAATTATACACTTCCAAATCTGTCTTTACATATGTGATAAAAAAATTAGAACTGTTTTATTTAAATGAAAAATTTCTAAACTCTCTGAGATTGTTTTGTTTTCGTATGTATCAGATTTTATATGCTTAAGAAATGTCAGCGTGCTTAAAAAAGCAGAGAAAAGTTAATTGCAATGAACAGAAACATATTCAGATTATTGTAAAACGTACAATCATTTCACAATTTTATTTAGTTTGAACCACTTTGATAAGGATTATATTAGAAGAGTTTGAAAATGTTGTTTGAAAGAATCTTTAGTCTTTGAGAATTTATTTTCGTTTAAACGACTAAAACTTTGAAAATAGCAAACATAATAGAAACTGAAGAAGATTCAGAAGATTTAAATTAATTCTAAAAAAAATTACTGATATGTTATTGGAAAATAAATACAGTACTAAATCCTTTTATTGTGCAAACAATCCAGAAAGGCAGATACAATTGACGTTGTCGTTCGTGTAGAAAATACTCTTTTAAAAATATTGAAGTATTTTTAAATGTATTGTTCAATAGAAAATTTCATTCTTATGCAAATAATAATTGTCAAAATAGGAGAAATTTTCCGAACAAAGGTATAGCCATGCATGTTCAAAGCTATTAACTGAAATATAAACAAGTTTTTTGACAGAATTAAAATTTCGTAGTGTTTTATTATCATTGTTATTATTTTAGGACAAGTGGTATATTTTGAAGAAAATCGCCGTAAAAAGATTACAGAAAAGGAGAATTTCAATATGTTAATAAGTTTGTTATTATTATAACACAGAGAATTTATTTATAACATTTTTTTCAGTCTGTTAATCAATTAAAATCTCCCAAGAATGTCATAGAACTGGAAAAAATTTGGGCACATTCAATGTATGTCAAGAACTAAGGGAAAATTATGTTGATCTTAGAAAAATCTTTAAAATAGTTTTAATGAATAAAAGTAAAATAACCAAGATGAGAAAAAAACAACCTGCATTACAACTATTTCTATCGAATGAAACTATTAATTGGTATGTTAATGCTTCTCAAACTGTTATTGAGTGCGTTTTGAAAGACAAGAGAGAGAAGAGAGAGAGAGAGTATCCTGTAATATCTTACATCAAGTTACACATATTGTTCTATAAGTTTGATTTTAGGAACAAAGTTATTCAAGTGCAGAATTGGAAAGTTTAGCATTAATTTATTCATCAAGCAAATTTTTTTGCTATTTAATTGGGAAAAAATTCGTAACTCGAACTGATCATGCTTCACTTTTTTGGATTGAAAATAGTTAATATTTTAGAAGAATGGTTATTCCGGTGATCTTTAAAATATAGAATGTATGTTTATAGAATTAAATATTAGAAAAAATTATCAGTAAAATTGAAGCAGATACGCTTTCAAGCACATCCAGTCAAGTACATATCTATTTTCCCCTATATCCAATATTCGGTTCATATATTTGAACTTAAAGCTTTTTTTAGCCTCAAATTGACGAGTATATTAATAATAATGAGCGAACAAAAGTAAGTGATGTTATTAATTTTAAAAAGAAAAAATTAGGCAAAACTTTTATACCTATGTCATGAAGGGTAAAGGTAAGAGGTTCCAGCACTTTTTTTTTTTGAATTTTCAAAAAATTATCGATTTTCACTTTTTTTATATTTTTAAATGTTTAAGTATGTCTGCTTAAAATGATATATGGTATGAGGAAATATGATAATTATAAGTATTTTTATTTTTTTAAAAATGAAGCTATTCCTTGACGCACATCAAATGAGATCTGCTAGGATCAATGTGTTTACCCTTGTATAGGTTTCTAATGAGAAAGAGAATACATAGGATGATCAAGAGGATAATTAGAGTGTATTGAGCTTATCCAAAAGTGTGTGGATACACGTCTTTTGGATCTTAAAAGCGAAACAGGAGGAAAAAAGTTAAGTGATGGGAAAAACAAAAGTGGTCCTAACTGACTCACCTACAGTTTAATATCGAAAATTCAAATATATTATAGAATTGCTATACAAATAATATCAATGATCTACACAACACGATAAGTGCTGTTTGAGCTGTTTATTTTCATCTTCCGTCTTCAAACAAGAGCCCTCAACATGGACTATGTTCTGCGATTATAAGTGCCTGGTGCAAGTTTCAAAAAAAAGAAGCTGAATGTAACGAAAGGAACTATGTCATAAACATATACATACGTGCCATATACCATAATGAATTAAATGAAGCCATATTTTAGAGATCTAGGTGACCCTATATTAATAAGAAAATATTTACATGGAAAGATCCAGAATCCAAATATGTCAACTGATAACACCATTTGGTCAGTGTTCCAAGATCTACATCTGTAGAATTAAAAACTCTAAAATTAGGGGTAAATATGACTATTGCAAGTTCAATATGAGGCAAGTAGCAAAATTAATGACCTTAAAACATTGTAATATTGAACCAAGTAAAAAATGTGTGTCATGTTTCGAAAACCTAGATATACGTAAGATTCGTGCAGCACAACGAAAGCATCTTAATATCCCCCCAAAAGGCAATTTTTTTAAAAAATAATGAAGAAAAGAAAATAAGAAGAGTCTTTTTGTACGCAGAGGGTAAAAAAAATGCTTCATATGCTTTTGGAAAGTAGTAAAAAAAGTAAATGCTCAAAAAATTACAAACTTACTCTTTAAAGCCTGTTTTCTCAAAATGTAATATTGTCACGGAGTTCGAAAGAAGTACACAGTTCAATTAAACAAACAATTAGATTTATTCTAACGCTTGGAGCTCGATACAACACTGGACTGAGAACATGCCCAACTGGCGATGAACTCTGCTTTTATACACTTCGGAATATTCGAGAAATAACCAGTATGCACTCTAAAGAATGATCTGGATTCATCTAGAACCTAGAGAAACAATACATTAAAAACGGAAACAAAATTCCAGTCTTTGGATAAATCTGCCGGGGCCGGGATTCGAACCCGAGACCTGAGGAAGTTCAGTCCAACGCTCTGCCAACTCGGCTATCGGGACTTGTAGCAAATTATGCGTGTGGCATTGCTCCCCTCGAAAAGAAGACAGCGCCCCGCTGTCATTTTTGTTCAAGGGTCTTTATTCTGGAACGAGTGATGGGTCCTTTGTATGATTCTTTGGGAGGAATATCCTCGGTTTCGATTTGCTCGGCGGGGATCATGGTACGGTTTCATACGCAGTACATGGACAACTTCTCTTAGTTTTCTTTTTCGTGAAGCAGGATCAAAATCTTGTACTTCGTAAGTCACGGCTGATAAACGGCGTAGCACCTGATACGGTCCGAAATACCTTCTTAAGAGTTTTTTCGGAGAGACCGACTTTCTCACTGGAGTATAAACCCATACGAGATCTCCGGGAGCGTAGGATACCATTTGGTGTTTGGAATCGTAACGTCGACGATCTTTTGTCTTGAGCTCTCAGAGTGTGCACTCGGGCTAGCTGTCGTGATTCTTCGGCTCTGGCTGCTATCTTGGTGATGTTATTGTCATCAAAATCGTTAGGACAGAATGGTAGCATTGTATCTAGTGTCGTTTCCGCTTCACGACCATGAAGTAAATAGAACGGCGTAAAACCTGTGGTCTCTTGTTTAGCGGTATTATAAGCGAAGGTTACAAATGGTAGAATTTCATCCCAATTTTTCTGCTCTACATCCACATACATTGACAACATGTCGGCCAAGGTCTTATTGAAGCGCTCCGTCAGTCCATTTGTTTGGGGATGATACGCCGTTGTGAAACGATGATCAATGTTACACAAGTCGACGAGAGAGGAAACAAGTCTGGATCGAAAGACGGCTCCACGATCTGTGATAATTACTCGAGGAGCTCCATGCCTGAGGACAATTTCTTCAAGTAAGAACTTCGCTATTTCGTCGACTTCGGCTGTCGGCAAGGCTTTTGTTATTGCATATCGTGTTGAGTAATTCGTGCAGACTATTATCCATTTGTTTCCATGAGCAGACTTTGGAAATCTCCCAAGGAGATCAATTCCAATGCGATGGAAAGGAGCTATAGCTGGAGGGATGGGAACTAAACGTCCAGGTGGTCGTTGAGGAACGGACTTTCTCCTTTGGCAATCCCGACAATGCATGACATACCGAACGACATTTCGGTACATTCCCGGCCAGTAAAATCTCTTGCGTATCCTGTCATAAGTTTTCGCGAAACCAAGGTGTCCTGCGGTGGGGGCGTCATGAAAGTGCCTTAGTATGTCTGCTCGTAGATGTTTAGGAATGACTGGCAACCACAACTTTCCATCTGGATCAAAATTCTTCCTGCAAAGGATACCGTCGATAAATCTGAATTCTTCGTTTTTGGATGAGTTGCTCAAAAGTTTTAATTTCGCAAGGTCTTGATCCTTTTTCTGTTCCATCGCAAGGTTCATACTCGTCGTGACTGCTAAAAATTTGTCTGATGTTTCCGTTTCCTCTTCCACTGGATTTCTCGAAGAGCGTCGGCGTCACTATGCTTCTTACCGGTTTTATATTTTACGTCAAAATCATGCTCTTGAAGTCGGAGGGCCCATCTGGCAAGCCTTCCTGAAGGATCCTTTAAATTCATGAGCCAGCACAAGGAATGATGGTCAGTTACAACAGTAAAGTGTTTTCCGAATATGTACGGCCGAAATTTGTTGGTAGCCCATACGATGGCAAGACATTCCCTTTCTGTGGTGGAATAATTTTTTCGGCTTTTGTCAGAGTTCTAGAAGCGTATGCTATAACTTTCTCGACATTATTCTGAATTTGTACTAGGACAGCTCCGATACCGTACCCGCTTGCATCAGTATGGATTTCTGTAGAAGCTCTTTCGTCGTACATCCCCAATACTGGATCCGAAGTAAGTGCTTTCTTAAGACTGTTAAATGCTTCCACCTCTTCAGGACCCCAATGAAACTCCACGCCACTTTTCAGCAACGACTGCAAGGTTCGGCGAGATAACGAAACCTTTAATAAATCTTCTAAAGTATGAACAAAGGCCAAGAAAACTTCGTATGTCATGTATATTCTTTGGAGTGGGAAAATTTCTTACGGCTTTTATTTTGTCGGGATCGGGACGAACGCCATTACTAGATACAAGATGGCCCAGAATCTTTACTTCTTGGGCAGCAAAAAGACACTTCTTTGAATTTAATTTAAGACCAGCTTCCTGAAGACATTTTTAGAACAAGTCTTAATCGTATAAGATGGTCTTCAAAGTTTCTGAGAACACTATTATGTCATCTAGGTAACAAAGACACATAGTCCATTTAAAATGGCGTAGCAAATTGTCCATCATTCTCTCGAAGGTCGCAGGTGCATTACAGAGACCAAACGGCATGACTTTAAACTCGTATAAGCCTTCGGGGGTAATAAATGCCGTCTTTTCACGATCCGCTTCGTCTATTTCTATTTGCCAATAACCAGATCGGAGATCCATGGAAGAAAAAGAACATGGCACCTTTCAGACAGTCGAGCGTATCGTCAATACGAGGCAGAGGATAAACGTCTTTTTCGTGACGCTATTCAGCTTGCGATAATCGACGCAAAAACGCCAACTACCGTCTTTTTTCTTACGAGCACAATGGGTGATGACCAAGGACTTTCAGAGGGTTGGACGATACCTTCATCAAGCATTTTTCTGAACCTCTTCATGAATGATGCGTCTTTCAGTCGGCGAGACTCTGTAGGCTCGTTGGTTGATTGGAGCATGATCACCAGTAAAAATCCTGTGTTTCACATTCGTCTTCGCGGCTGTCGACTTGTCGGTCTTCGTGAAAAGCCCAGAAAATTTCGGGTAGTTCGGATAGCTTGTTTCTCTGTTCGTCACTTAACTCGGGTGACATCATTAACGAACAATTCATCTGTGACTCCGAAGTTTCTTGCTGGTCATCCAAGCAACCCGATGTGTCGGAAATAACACATAGATGCCCTTCATTTGTGTGGTTCAGCTTGGCCTATGCACATTCCTCTAGGGATGATTTGGTTTCGGAACTGCAGGTTGGTAACCCAGACATCACTTTTTCCGTTACGATATGTGGATACCATGGACGGTGTAGCAATATTTTTCTCGAAGAGCAAATGTTTGCTGCCGTCTAGAACTACATTTATGTCTCCTCGGGTTTTGATATCCTGATACTGTTATTCTAGTTAAAGAATGCGGCTTAAGTGTATAGTCCCTGGTGGCATACAAATTCCAGGCGTCAGGCGCTGTGGAGTCTCGACAGATGTCTTCTAGAACAAGTTCATTTTGTCCACAGTCTATAACGGCTTGAGACGCCTCTAAAAAGTCCCATCCTAGGATGACGTCATGGCTACAATGTGATAAAACAATAAATTCAAAAGGCAGTTCTCGATTGTTTATACGGACACGTAAAACACATTTCCCTATCGGCCGAACAAAATTTCCATCCGCAACTTTCAGCATAACGCTCTTGGCATCAGCAAACAGAACTTTCTTTAAAATCGGCGATACTTATCGGATATGACAGAAAACGATGCCCCAGAATCTACTAGAGCACGTATCGGCTTCTTATCTATTATTACGTCTAGTTGGTTACCAGTCATCTTGGCGGTCGACGGAGGATTTCCAGTACACGCGGCCTCACCTCCTTGGAAGGTCGCTCTCCTTAGTTTTCCTCGCTCCTACGGCCTGGCGACTGACTGGATCGGCGATATGGCGACGGGGATCTGTAACGACGTATTGGGGATCGGCCTCTCGTGGGACTTGGCGTAAAACGGCGAGAAGAGTTTGGTCGGCGTATTTCTTCTTCAGTGCCAACGTCGTCGAAGTTCCGTCGGCGGTTTCGAGGAGTTGTCAAAGACAGCCTTTCTCTCTCGGCAGTAGCGCATTACATGTCCAGGACGTCCGCAGTGGAAACAAAACAGGTCTGTTGTCAGCCGTTCTCCACACATCTGTTTTTCTTGGTTCAGGTGGGAATTTCTGAACAGGAGCTCTGTATTTCCTGGTTACAGCGGCGTATGTTGGTCGTGGTCTATTTTCTGTAGGTTTTGTTGACACTGGGGCCAAAACCCTTTCAACTTCGTCTTGAACGATCTCTTCTAAGGATTGGGGATCGGAGTCAAAGATTCTTGCGTCTGGTTAACTAGTCGATGGACTTCTTCTCGTACGATTGTGCGAATAAGAGAGACCAAATAAGTCTCATCCGTCAGGGATGCAACCGGTACGACGTTTGGAAGCCTTTCAAATCTCGGTCGACCAACTCTCTTCTGCTTCATATCTTCGATATAGTTGCACCATTTGATAAAACTTGCTGTGTCGTTGATTTCTCTCGTCAACAGGGCCTGATAAATATCCTCAGCAACACCTTTCATTAGGTGTGACACTTTTTCGTCTTCTTTCATCAGAGGATTTACCTCTTGGCAAAGTCTAATACACTTTGTATGTAGGACTGTGTACTCTCGCCTGAACGCTGGGCTCGGCATTTTAGTTGTTCTTCTGCCCTTCTGGTATATTTTTGACGGTCACCGAAAAGTCCACTTAGTCCATTTTTAAACGCTTCCCAGGAATCTAAGGCGTCTTCGTTGTTGACATACCACTGTCTCGCAGTTCCGTCAAGAAAGAAATAAACGTTAGCCAGGCACATCATGTCATCCCACTTGTTAAAGTTGGCTACTCGATCGTACTCTTTAAGCCATTTGAGAGGGTCTTCCCCCAGGCGCTCCTCGGAAGGTCGATGGGCTCCTCCATTGCTGTAACGAAGGTGTTACTACAGCGGGCTTGGCTTCTTGCTCGGTCGGCATTTTTGTCCTCTTCCTACAATTTTCTTTTTAACAGTCCGAATTCGGGGGGATAATCCTCTTAACCGGAGGCTCCTGCGAAGGTTGTCACTATTATCCAC